>ML663006.1:22142073-22638671 GCA_007570785.1 Antilocapra americana
TATATATATATATATATATATATATATATATATATATATATATATATTTAAATTTCTTCCTTTATTCTTTTGGCCATGATTCAGCAACAAACTAATAAATAATAGACTAATAAATTCTAGGGAACATAGTTATGTGTAAGAGCCTCAAAATTAGCACTAAATGGTAAAGGGCCAAAACATCAGTATTAAAGTGTCTCCTGTGTTTTGTTGCAACATAGAACATTTGGTTGCAACTTCTGAATAAGAAAATGCTACTTTACTAAATTTTTCAGATCAGTCAAGAGAACATTATGATAAATATTGGTTCCTGTGGCACCCCAAAACTAATTCAGCAGCCACTATTTTTGATAAGCAATTGGTATCTTTAGGAAAGATAAAAAAATCTCTTGATTGATTTAGAAGTGCTTTTGTGTCTCATCCTGGATTTGTGAGTTTCCGCCTCCATATGTGCTTCCTATGCTATGCTCTTCCAGGCATCATGACAAGTTCTGCTCTGCAGATTGTCCATTATTCTCTGCTGTGACTACTATCCTCCCTAATCTAGTGGTATATGTCCTTCTGTCTGCCATTAGTATCACTCAGTTGTTTACTTCTCTTTTTGGTGATGTCTGAATCATTCCACCATTGGTGTTGCAATCATTCATTTTCATCAACCTAATTGTTAGAAAAAATAGTCAAAATCTGTACATTGTTAACATTTAATCTAGCACTGTGTTGTGTTAGTCACTCAGTAGTGTCTGATTCTTTGTGACCCCAGGGACTGTAGCCTGCCACGCTCCTCTGTCCACAGAATTCTCTAGCATTACCATGATACAAAGCATTACAAATAATCCATGAAAAAAATGAAAGTGTTAGTCGATTAGTCCTGTCCAGTTCTTTGCAACTCCATGGACTGTAGAGCTCTAGGCTCCTCCCTCCATGGAATTCTCCAGGCAAGAATACTGGAGTGGGTAGCCATTCCTTCTCCAAGGGATCGTCCCAATCCAGGGATCAAACCAAAGTCTTCTGCATTCTTTACCGTCTGAGGCAGATTCTTTTTCATCTGAACTGCCAGGGAAGTCCCACAGTTAATTTATAAGCAAAGTCAAAGATACTGAAAATTTCAACACACTTTAATTGTACACATTGTTCCCTATTTTGGAGTGAGCAAAGATTCTCATGATCCATTGTTGGGAAAACAGATGATGATTTCCAAGATCAGAGGTCAGGGGAAAAAAGTGGTAACAGAGGCGACAGAAGGCAGATAATCTCTGCCATATCCATTTTATACCCAAAGGAGTATTTCTTTTAGCTTCTATTTGGGGGACCATTAGAAGTTTTCTATACTTTTTCCCCAAACTACCAAGCTCATTATAAAAAAACAAAAACAAAAACAGAACTTCTAAAATTCTGGAAGAGGTTTGTTCCAAGGTGCGGCACTTATAGTGCTTAAACACGAGCAGACAAACCAGATAGCTTTTCACCCTATGATACTAACTTGTAGCAAATCGTGTATAACAGTACATGAAACAAAGACTTTGAATGGAAATCTATGTGAAGTTCTAAAAAGCAGAAGACACAGAAACACTGTGAGGGCTGGGGCATGAGCATCAGACACGTTTTCTGGAAAGTGAAAGAGCAGTTTGCTAAAAAAGAAAACGAACACATAATAGTAAAAAATGATTAGCCCCTATATAAATGAAGCTCTTGATGGGTAAAGACAAAAGAATGGAGTTTCTCTCTACCTCTATATCTATCTATAGTCACTCAGTCATGTCTGACTCTTTGCAACCCCATGGATTGTAGCCTACCAGGCTCCTCCATCCACGGAATTTTCCAGGCAAGCGTACTGGATTGGGTTGCCATTTCTTTCTCCTGAGTATTTTCCTGACCCAGGGATCGGTCTCCCACATTGTGGGCAGGCGCTTTACTGTCTGAGCCACCAAGGACGTCATATATATTTATATATATGCACACATACATACATATGGATTTCCCAGGTGGTAAAGAACACACTGTCGGCAAAGTGATGTCTTTCTTTTTTTAATATGCTGTCTGCTGCTGCTGCTGCTAAGTCACTTCAATCGTATCCGACTCTGTGCGACTCCATAGACAGCAGCCCGCCAGGCTCCCCCGTTCCTGGGATTCTCCAGGCAAGAACACTGGAGTGAGTTGCCATTTCCTCCTCCAGTGCATGAAAGTGAAAAGTGAAAGTGAAGTGGTTCAGTCGTGTCCGACTCTTCGTGACCCCATGGACTGCAACCTACCAGACTTCTCCGTCCGCGGGATTTTCCAGGCAAGAGTACTGGAGTGAGGTGCCATTGCCTTCTCTGAATATGCTGTCTAAATTTGTCTTATCTTTCTTTCCAAAGGGCAAGCATCTTTTAATTTTTTGTATATTAAATATAATTTTGATTATATTTGATAAAATATAAGCAGTGGCTTATATTTTATTAAATGTAACTTCTTTATGGTAGTTCCTTTAGATATTCTTAGTAAGTTCTAGTAGAGTAATAAATACTTTATTGCTTGAGCTCCATGAAGTTCACTGAAAGAGTTACTACCATGAAGTATTCAGTAATACAGATTAGATAACTGCATTGTTTTAAAATAGTTCTATTCTGTACCTAAGTCAGTAATTAAAAATTAATTGATGTTTGCATGCTTTTCTAATAAATTGGTTTACATTGCAAGTGCATTCTTAAGTATGTTACATACAAGAAAGAAATCTGGTTGAGATTTGTAAACAGTGGTGCTAAATGTATTTTTAACAGAATTTATGGATCATTGTTTAATATAATTTTCAAATATATCATCTGACATTTTTCATAAGTGCTATCCTTATGGTATGGAGAGCATAAGGTATTTGTGGTATAAGGTTATGGTGTGGAGCCCTATGCCAAAGTCACAGCTGCGAGGCCTTGTACAAAAGCCACAAATGTGGAGCCCAGTATCAAGGTCATCTCCAGAACTGACTGAGTCTCACAGCAACCATTGCCATGAACTCTCCTGATGTAAACTGGCCAGCTCCCTAACCCCATCTTAGGAAAAGATACCCAAGCTAACCAGTCACCAAATGCCACCCTTGCAGCAGGAAGTTTCCTTATCTTGAGGCTATAAAAATTGGCTACTAGTCTACAGAAGGGATTGGCTCCCCCTTAAGCCAGCCTGCTGATCTGCACTCTAATAAGCTCTGTTCTCCTCTCATTCTGCCTCATGTCTGGAAATTCTTTTCCAATCTGCACACAGATCACAACATACAAGTGTTGTTTCTATAAATAATGCAAACAAAACTCAATACTTCGATAGATTTATAGATAAATGTTATTGTTGTGAAAGAGCAAAAGAAACCCATGTGCACTAAACTAGGAGTAAAGTATGAACTGCAAGGGCTTCTTGGTGGCTCAGTGGCTTGAGTCCTCCTGCAGTGCAGTAAATGCAGGAGACATGGATCCAACACCTAGGTGGGGGAGATACCCTGGAGAAGGCCATGGCAACCACTTCAATGTTCTTGCCTGGAGAGTCCCATGGACAGAGGAGTCTGGTGGGCGACAGCCTATGGGGTCACAAGGAGCTGGACACAGCTGAATCAACTGAGCAGGCACACATGCCCATGCCAAACCTGCGCTTCATTTGAAATTGGTGGGAAAGACCACAGGCAGAGGGAAGAGCAAATGGGAAGGAACGTGGCATTTGGAGCACATGATCACAGACAGGAGAGAAGCCTGAACAGATGAGGTACTGAATCTTGCATGCTAATTGCACTGATCTCAATATGCAACGCACATCCAGTGTCATCTGCTCTAAATTAATGCCTGAACAATTTCTCCTTAAATAGATGATAAATATTTTCTTCTGAGAGTTTAAAATAAAGATCGAATCAACTTCTTTCTTTCTTTCTAAGCATTCTCCTTTTGTTTTCTTTTTTTTTTTAATTTTTAAGGTTGTGTAAAAGAATTATATTCATTGGCAATGGTTGATTCAAAGATGTTATTGCTTTATTTTAAATAAAATTTGGATATACTTAAGGTATATGAAAATGTCATACACCGTTCCCATGAATATAATATATTCAACCATTTCCAAAGAATAAAATTTGACATAATACATAACTAATTTACATATATGTAGTGAAACAGTTGCAACACTCAATCCATTAACATATCATCTCACAGTTAACTTTATTTTTTTTCCGGTGAGAGCACCTGAAGCCTATTCACAAATTTCCAGCATTGAACACAGTATTTTTTTAAATTATTTATTTTTAATTGAAGGATAATTGCTTTGCAGGATGTTGTTGGTTTCCCATATGTAAAATAGATGGCCTATGGGAATTTGCTGTATGACTCAGGGAACTCAAACCGAGGCTCTGTTACAACCTAGAAGGATGGGATGGGGAGGGAGATGGGAGAGAGGCTCAAGAGGATGGGAACATATGTTTACCTATGGCTGAATCATGTTGGTGTTTGGCAGAAATCAATACAATATTATTAACTGTAAGTGTCATGCTATATATTAAATCTCTAGGCTACTCCATTCCATGCAACAGCAACTTTGGACTCTTAGACCAACATCTCCCCATCTCTCCTATCTCCCCTCCCCTCATAACCTTCATTCCACTCTCTGTTTCTATATAATTTTTAGATTCTGTATATAAGTGAGAACATTCAATATTTTCTTTCTGTGTCCGGCTTATTGGTTATCCACGTTGCTGAAAAATATATTTCTACTTTGAAACTGAATAAGATAGGTAGGTAGATAGATAGATACAGAGAGAGAAGGGAGTAGGGGATTGTTTCCTCATCTTGACTATCATGAATAATAATGAAATGAACATGATATCTCCTCAAGGTACTGATCTCATTTCCTTTGGATGTATACCCAGAAGTAAAATTTCTGGTCATATGAAGGTTTGTTTTTTTTGTTTTTTTTCAAGGAAACTCCATACTGCTTTCCATAGTGGCTATTCCAGCTTACATTCTGGCCAAAAGTGTGCAGGGTTCTCTTTTATCCACATCCTCACCAATGCAAGATATTTATTGTGTTTTTGATACTAGCTACTGTACCAGGTGTGAGGTGATATCTCATTATGGTTTGGATTTGCATTTCCCCAATTATTAGTGATACTGGGCAACGTTTTTTGCATACTAGTTGACCATTTGTTTGTCTTTCTTGGAAAATTGTCTCTTCAGGTCTTTCTCTCTTTTTTAAATTATGTGTGTGTATGTGTGTGTGTGCACATGCATGTGCTTGAGTCATATGTTGCTTATAGTTTAAAACCTTAAATTTATTCAAATATACTCAATTAATGTTATACATGTTTTCATATTTAATCTGATATCTAAATTATAGGAAAAGCATTCACGTGATCTTTCATTATAGATAAATCAGACAGTAAATGGCTTTCTACTGTTTTAAGGGTTTCATCCTATGTACTCACCCTTGCAGTCACTTCTCTTTTCATAAATTGATGGAACTCATAGGTATGATTCAAATGATGAGCTTGATAACTTTTCCCAGCGATCATTACCTAATTTCTCTCTTATTACCAATATTTATAATATTTGTGTTTGCTTTATCATGGTCTTATTTCTATTATAAGTCTTCAATGAAGTTAAACTGAAAAATGGGAAAAATAAGCTTTCGTTTGATTCCCTCCAGGCTAGGATGTGAAAAGGAGAGATCCTGATACCTGGGTCACACTGGGGTCTGTACAGCAGCTTCAGCTCTGCTCTCTGTCACAGACAGGATGTGATTCCTTAATTTGTTTATTTTTAATTGGAAGATAAATGCTTTACAATTTATTTTGGTTTCTGCCATACAATATGAATCAGCCATAGTTATATACACTATGACACTATATATATATATGTGTGTATATATATGTATATATATGTGTGTGTATATATATGTATATATATATATGTATATATATGTATATGGGAGAGGGGAGAGAGGCCTTTTCTCCTCTCTCCCATCCCATTCCTATAGGTGGTCACAGAGAGCCAGTGTGGGCTCCCTGTGTTTCACAGCATGTTGCCACTAGCTATCTATTTTACACATGGTAATGTATATATGTCAATGGTCCATTCTCCATTTGTCCTACCCTCTCCATCCCGTTGATGTCCAAAAGTCCATTTTCTACGTCTGTGTGTCCATATCTTACCTGTAAATAGGTTCATCAGTATTGCTTTTCAATATACACACACATATATTAATATATGCTATTTTCTTTCTCTTTCTGATTTGCTTCACTCTGTAAAACAGACTCTAGGTTCATCTGCTTCAGTTCAACTGACTCAAATTTATTCCCTTTATAGTTGAGCTATATTCCATTGTATATATGTATCTACTTCTATATCTATTCATCTATCAATGGACATCTAGGTTGCTTCCTTAAGAGTCTCAAAGTTTAGATTTCAAACCTTGGTCTCTGCACACTTTTAAAAAGGTCTGTATAGAGTTAATGCCAGATATATTATCATACCACAAATATTACACAAAGAAAACTATACAGACATCCCCAAGACTTCATTACTCAGATCTGTCAAAAACCACAAGAGAAATTTAGTAGTAGCTGACAGAAAAGGAGAAATGGAGGAATCATTCCCAAGATGCTGATCAGTCCTCTTCACATGTCCAAAATCTGCAACTTGGGAACTCAAGGCAATTTGAAAGAAACCAGGAAAATACAGAGATTAGTATGAACATTCATTGTCTATTCACCATTTGGGGCAGAACATTTGTTTCAATTCTTTTTTTAAAGTCATATTTCTTTGTTTAGTGTTATTTTCTCTCTGGAATGTAAACAGAGGTGATGAGGACAATGTCTCAGCTTGGCACATGACATTCCCAAAATTCCTCCACGCTCTTTCCAACTTTCAGCTCTGTGACATGGTTAACCTCAGACTGATCTTGCAGGAATACATGTTATAGAAGTCAGAGCAGATGAGAACCTGAGAGTTCAGACTCTCTGCTATGCTATTCATTAGACAAAACATTAATACAGCCCTTATATACTTGGGGACATTTTTTGAAATATCTATACAACTCTTACAACATTATTTTTTATTCCAAATGGAGATTTTTAATAGGCTTATTATATTTCTACTCTACCTTGTATATTGGGCAGATATGTTTATATTTTAAAGTTATCATTGAAAATTAGACAAACATGACCTGATGGTATCTACTTCACATCACAAAGAGATCCTAGAAAGTGAGCTGAGTATAGTGCAGAGGGTATATGAAATAGGTGGTAAAATAGCTCTATTTGTGGGGAAAAAAATGGAGTGCATGAATACTGGGTTAATCAAATAACTGAGTTTTATCTATATCATAGTGTCTGAAAATTTTTTGCTCATTTATTTATCAATTATTTTATTTATGTATAAAACCTTTTTTTATTAAATTATAGCTAACTTATAATGTGTTAGTTTTTGGTGTACAGCAAAGTGATTCAGTTACACTTAATATATATTTTTTGTATCTTTTCCATTATGGTTCTTGGAGAATATTGTAGTAGTTTCCTGTGTTGTCCAGTAGGACCTTGTTTTTTATCCATTCTCTATGTAACAGTTTGCATCTGTTAACCCCCTCTTAACCAACCCTTCCCCATCACCCTGCTTGGCAACAAGTCAAGTCTGTTTTCTATGTCTGTGTATCTGTATCTGTTTCATAGATAAGTTTGACTGTGTCATATTTTAGATTTCATGTATAAGCGATATCGTATGATATCTGTCTTTCTCTGTCTTACTTTGCTTAGTATGATCATCTCTAGTTCATCCCATGTAACTGGAAATAACATTGTTTTATTGTTTTATACAGCTGAGTAGTATTCCATTATAAATATGTATATAATTGCATTATATACATATATATAATATCATTATTATTCATCTATCACCTAGTATCTAATCTCATATTTTTTCATTTATTTTTCTATTTATAAAGCCCCTGAGTGGTAATTGGTAATATGAATGCCAAAGCAGAAATTATAGTTCCTGGTGGTAGATGTGGTATTGTGCCCAATGTGAAACCAGGGAAATAAGGGGGATGGATGTGTACTTACTATGTGCTTCCTCTCCCCACTTCCACAGACTGAGACCCAGAGCAATAAGCCAAACAATATAATTAAGATGGAAAAACACAAACATACACTTGGGCTTTGAACAAAACTCAGCCTAGGCATTTCTATCAATATTTGAAATGTATGAGTGAAGCTGGTACAAATTTCCAATTTATAATATGAGCAAGTCCTGGTGATTTAATGTACAGCATGGTGACTATAGCTAACAATATTTCATTGTATATATGAAAGTTGCTAGAAGAGTAAATTTTAAAAGTTCTCACCATACCAACACAAAAATTGTAACAATGTGAAGTGATGGATGAGTTAGCATTACTGTGGAAAGCATTTTTCAGTTTATCAGTTCAGCTCAGTCTCTTAGTCATGTCCAATTCTTTGTGACCCCATGGACTGCAGCATGACAGGTTTCTCTGTCTATCACCAACTCCTAGAGATTGTTCAAACTCATGTCTATTGAGTCGGTCATGCCATCCAACCATCTCATCCTCTGTCATCCCCTTCTGCTCCTGCCTTCAATTTTTCCCAGCATCAGAGTCTTTTCCAATTAGTCAGTTCTTCTCATCAGGGGGCCAAAGTATTGGAGATTTAGCTTCAGCATCAGATCTTCCAATGAATATTCAGGATTGATTTCCTTTAGGATTGATTGTTTGGGTCTCCTTGCAGCCCAAGGGACTCTCAAAGTTTGCTCCAACACCACAGTTCGGTGCTCAGCTTTCTTTATAATCCAACTCTCATGACTACTGGAAAAACTATAGCCTTGAATAGACAGACCATTGTTGGCAAAGTAATGTCTCTGCTTTTTAATACGGTGTCTATGTTGGTCATAGCTTTTTCTCCAAGGAGCAAGCATCTTTTAATTTCATGGCTGTAGTCACCATCTGCAGTGATTGTGGAGCCCAAGAAAATAAAGCCTGTCACTGTTCCCATTGTTTCCCTATCTTTTTGCCAGGAAGTGATGGGACCAGGTGCCATGACATATAGCAAATCGTTATGTATACATCTTAAACTTACACAGTGTCATCTGTCCATTATATCTTAACCAAGCTGGGGAGGAAAAAAGAACTTTGGGATACATCATCAAGGGATTCCTGGTTCTTTTTGCATACTTTAGAGGTAACCTCTGTCCAAAAGCTACAAAGCACTCACTCGAAGGTTAAGTTCCCTCTTTATCTTTTTCAATATATTCACTTCCTCTTTCCTCTAATTTCTCTACCAATATTGTTTTATATTCTCACCATGCATTAAAATTTTAATCAGTCCAAGCTAACAGAACAAAATGCAATTCACATATTTCTTGAATCTGAACAGATTTACACTTAGCTTTGAAATTGGCATATGAAAATATTTTATTTGCTGTATTCTTTTAAACAATATTTTTCAGTTACTATGTTATAAATAATTAATATCTTTATTTAAAAGTATTTTCTGCTTCTAGATGTAGTCAAATGATAAAAATACACCAATTGTATTCCATAAAATCTTCTAAAATGCCTCAGAACGTGATTTATCTATTTTTATATCTGTTAATCAAAGCAATGGTGATGGTGCTTTTTCTTTTTAATTAATGAAATTAGAAACATTGTACTACAAACACATTAATGCTAAATCTTTACTGAAAGAGAAATGGTAGACAAATGAATATACTTAAGCCAGTAGCACCACAAAGTAAATCAGCCAGAGTGTAGTTTTAGAACATTTCTAAATAGGTAAAGATAGAACTCTCAGATGCCTAAATAAGGAAGAGGAGCAATGCTTAGAAAATAGCCTATGCAGTCTCAGAAGACCTTCAAAAGAGCCTGTAAAAAGATGGTTTGTAAGGCCAAGTTTTTAGTTACAGAATAATTGACTAAGAAGTCTACCTGACAGCAGGATTTGGTCTACACATTTTAATTGCAGAGCTTAATAAATAAAAAAAAAATTTATCCCTCAAGACACTTTTGTTTATAGCTGAAATAAACTATTAGAAGAAAGAAATCAATAGTCACTGATACAGTAACTGTAAGAAATGTTTATCCTCAGTAATCATATTTTGCAGGCTTCCCAGGTGGCTCAGTAGGCAAAAAAAATCCACCTGCAATGTAGTCACAGGAGCCACAGGTTTGATCCATGGGTTTGTAAGATCCTATGAAGGAGGGCATGGCAACCCATTCAAATATTCTTGGCTGGACAATCTCATGGACAGAGGAGCCTGGCAGGTTACAGTCCATGGAGTTGCAAAAAGTCAGACATGACTGACGTGACGTAACACACACATGCAAGTCTGCACACAATCATAGTATTATACAAAAATAATTTAACTCCCTATAATTATAATAGTAATTAACACAATAATTCTAAGTAAGTAGCATATGCCTGGAATATCGTTGTCAATTAAATCATTATGTGTCATAATGAACCACACATAAATATTTCATATTTTGCTTTCAGTATTAAAGACGGTAAGAGAAACAAATAAAAAGCCAAAAGATGGCTTGAATGAGATCTGAGTTTTATTGACTTCGTATTATGTGAGTTTGGTAGTGAAAGAGCCAGCTGGCATGACCCAGACAAGTTTATTAAAGATGAGAGTAAATTCTCTTAATATAAAATCAGTAATAGCTAAATATTATGACATTTTAAATAATTACTTTTTATTCAGTGTAGAAAGAATGTTTGTTATAAGTAAACATATTGTTTCAATATTTTGTTTATAAACTTACATAGGTAAGGATTTTGAGTCACAGAGAAAATTAAATTTAAACTAGTCTCTTGGGTTCATTTGAATAACCTCAACCACATTAGGAGCTTTTGTGAAACAGTTTTTGTAATTGCTGTTGTTATTACTGTAAAACAGGGAGAACAATCTCAAAACTAGCATTTATTCTGAAACCCTTTTTCTCTGCCAGATAATACGTTACATGCCAAAGAGACACAAGATTAAAGACCAATTCTAACTTAAACAAATGTTATATACAGAGACAAACAATGACTGAAAGATAGTGTGATGTGTGTCGGTGGATAACAGAGCACATTGCACACTGTGTTTAGGAAAGAAGGGAAGATCTGCCAACAGACAATCAAGGTGAGTCATGGTGGAAGGTGCTTTGAAAGACAGCCTGAAGCAGTGGCATGAAGGAGAGAAGTGTATTTCAGTCAGGTAATGTCCAGGAGGTATACAATTCAGTTCAGTTCAGTTCAGTCGCTCAGTGGTGTCTGACTCTTTGCGACCCCATGAATCGCAGCACGCCAGGCCGCCCTGTCTATCACCAACTCCCAGAGTCCACCCAAACCCATGTCCATCGAGACGATGATGCCATCCAGCCATCTCATTCTCTGTTGTCCCCTTTTCTTCCTGCCCCCAATCCTTCCCAGCATTAGGGTCTTTTCCAATGAGTCAGCTCTTCGCATCAGGTGGCCAAAGTACTGGAGTTTCAGCTTCAATATCAGTCTTTCCAATGAACACCCAGGACTGATCTCCTTTAGGATGGACTGGTTGGATCTCCTTGCAGTCTAAGGGACTCTCAAGAGTCTTTTCCAACACCACAATCCAAAAGCATCAATTTTTCAGTGCTCAGCTTTCTTCACTGTCCAACTCTCACATCCATACATGACCACTGGAAAAACCATAGCCTTGACTAGACGGACCTTTGTTGGTAAGGTAATGTCTCTGCTTTTCAATATGCTATCTAGGTTGGTCATAACTTTCCTTTCAAGGAGTAAGTGTCTTTTAATTTCATGGCTGCAGTCACCATCTGCAGTGGTTTTGGAGCCCCCCAAAATAAAGTCTGACACGGTTTCCACTGTTTCTCCATCTATTTCCCATGAAGTGATGGGACCACATGCCATGATCTTAGTTTTCTGAATGTTGAGCTTTAACAATTGCATGAGTCTTATTTCTGGAATAAGCAGAGAGAAAAGGAGGAGAGGTAAGGACTGATGGTGGGAAATGAGGTGTGGATTGAAGGCATCAACCAAATTATAAAAGGCTTTACCTCCTAATTAAACACTTCACGATTATGACAATACACTGCTGTTAAAACATGAAAGCGTGTTTGCATTTTACAGAAATTATTTTGATCGAGTTGTTTGGAGGTTGTTTGGAAGATTGTGAAAATAAAAGTGGGACGTGCAGTTGAGAATCACACCTAGATATTTAAGCTGAAAAATGGATGTAGGGACAATGGAAAAGGAGAGCAGATGAGGAAAGCCAAATTGAATAAAGTGGAGAATTCTCAGGCTTTGGTGGATGATCAGGCAGGTGACAGGAGTAAGGTCAGAGCTTCCCGAATGTTTCGCTTAGCTGACTGGAAACCAGGCAATTCACAAACATGACAAATGCAGGGAGAGTGGACATTTTGGGAGAAAGATCATCTGTCTTCAGATTTAAACATTTTTATTTTAGCTTTTAATGAGACATCTCCGTGGAGTTGCCAGATGGACTTTGGCTGAAAGACAGAATCTGACATCAATTTTGAGTTGTTTGGAGTTTTGGTTTATATGAATTAATCAAGAAATTGTCCAACAGAGATCATGCAGAGTGAACATATAGAGAAAGCAGAGCTCAGGGTACCAATGGTGTATGTGAGGCAAGCAGAAAAAAATACAAAGTTACTTTGTAATGAACAATTAAACAAATGGTTTATATCATAGCTAAGGCTAAAATAACCATAATTGGGCCTATGTGTAATTGGCATATAAAATATACATAAATTATATTAATATGTAATACTTCTCTATAATATACAAATGATATGATGTGTGAACGTATACATGTGTGTGTGTTTATTGAATATATGTTATATTATTATATTTATAATCTCTACATTGGTACAGGTCTGGAGTGTCACGTAACTCAAAATAAGTGTCTATAATTATCATAAAAATTTTTAAAACAGTGTAAATTTTATGAGCTTTTATTTTTAATGAAGTGTAGGAAATATTAATTTAAAAGCAAATAAAAATTGTATTTGGATAAATTATTCAGATTTATCACTTCATTTATTTATTTAGTAATAGGTTTGTTCTATCTTTACTATCCAAGCCTTAAAACTTTTTTGACATGTTATACCCTTAAATGAAATTCTCCCTTTTTCATTCCATTTCACCTACTTCATATATCTTTACAATACATATAGTTACAAACATTCAACTGATCAGAGCAATCAGAGCAAATATCAGACCAGATCTGATCTTATTTTGCAGAAGATAAAAGACATGCCATAAATAGATCTTAATAGTCTATGCTTAGTTTCAATTTGCTTTTTTTTAATCAAAATAATAAAAATATTTCACAGATATTATAGCAGACAGTGATGAATTTTCACTCCTTTTGCCCAAAGAAAATGATATTATTCTGTAAGTGCCTTTTATGTATACTGAATGAAGATTCCTGAAGGATAAACAGCCAATGATTGCTTTGTGTGTGTGTTATGATCTAATAGCCATAGACATCTGAGTGCACAGCTTCAATAACTGCATGATAAAGGCAGGTTGCCTGAAGTCTTCAATTAAGGGAAAAAATATCCTTTAGGTTATTTCTGGGAGAACAGAAAACTGCATTGCAATTAGACTTTCCACTGGGACAGATAGCTCAATCTAATTCCATTTATAAATAACAAAAGGAGTGATGACAGCAATTTATCATCTGTCTGTGCCAAGGAAAATACACTGAAGAAGGTGACCAGAGAGATTAAAGATAGCATTGGTGTGTGCTATAGGATGCCCAAATCAAAACCAAGTACTGTACGTACACACTGGGTACACTGAAACTTCTTTTCTTTCTCATTAAAAAAAGCAAAACATTTTGAGGATACTTTAATGAATTCATATGGCTATGATACATTTACCTTTTCAAAAATATATTTCTTAATCCCTTTGATTTAGCAGAGATCTAAAGAGATATCATTACTCAAATCATGTGACTCACAATTGCTATCTCATCCTTTTGGTGTAATTGATATACATTTCACTTTTTTATGTATGCAGTAAACACAAATATATTACTACTGTTTTGAGTTTAACAGTCAATTAACTTTTAGAAAGATTAAAAATTTTAAAGATAAATTTATTTCTACAATGATTTTGCCATTCCCAGCACTTTACATTGCTTGTGTAGTTACTGTCTATCATATTATATTAATATGAAATAAGCTTCTAAAATTCCTTCAGCTTGAAGAACTTCAATTAATTTTCTTATAGTGCAGTGCATATCTGCTGGTAATGAATTCTCTCTGTTCTACTTCATCAGAAAAATGCTATTTTCCTCCTTCAATTTTGAAAGGTAGAAAGAATGTGAAAAATGAAAATTTGAATGAGGAGTATAGGTGGATAGATTTTATTTTTCTTTTGAAGAAAAATGGCTCAGTCCATTCTCTTCTTATATAGTTTTTATCTAGAAGACTTTTTCAATTCTTACTCCTGTCCTTCCATATATATTGTGTCCTTTTTAAAAAAGATCAAGTTGTTTCTAATATATCTGTCTCTGGTGTTGAATATGATGTCTCTAAAATATGTTTTTTCTTTTTTTAAAAATAGTCTGATGCTCTCTGAGCTTCTTGGAAATAAACTTAGCTATCTTTTACAATTTTTGTAAGAATATCAATAATTTTCTTTTAGATATTCTTCCACCTCGTTCTTTTTCTTTTTTTTTTTAATTTTCTTTACTTTATTGTGTTGGTTTTGCCATACATTGACATGAATCCGCGATGGGTATACATATGCTCCCCCTCCAGAACCCCCCTTCCTCCTCCCTCCTGATTCCCTCACCCTGGTCATCCCGGTGCACCAGTCCCAAGCATCAAACCTGGGCTGGCAATTGATTTCACATATGATAATTAACATGTTTCAATGCCATTCTCCCATATCATCCCACCCTTGCCCTCTTCCACAGAGTCCACAAGTCTGTTCTATACATCTGCATTCCTTTTGCTGTCTCGCATGCAGGGTTCTCATTACCATCTTTCTAAATTCCATATATATGCGTTAGTATACTGTATTGTTGTTTTTCCTTCTGGCTTACTTCACTCTGGATAATAGGCTCCAGTTCTGTCCACTTGAGTAGAACTGATTCAAATGAATTTTTTTTTTAATGCTGAGTAATATTCCATTGTGTATATGTACCACAGCTTTCTTGTCCATTCGTCAGTTGATGGGCATCTAGGTTGCTTCCATGTCCTGGCTATTGTAAACAATGCAGCGATGAACATTGGGGTACACGTGTCTCTTTCAATTCTGGTTTCCTCGCATGCATATCAGACCTTTTGAAAGTGATTGGCAGCAATATGAAATATTATTTTCTTTTCCATTTTATTTTCTCCTTTGTTTCTCAAATATCACTTATTTTTCAAACTTCATCAAACTTCTTCAAGTTCCCTGATTAATGTCATGATAAGTTTAAAGAGTTTCAGGAAAAGTATACCCAAGTATACTCACACAAATTGCAAAATGCGTAGAATTCTAAAAGCTAGCAGAAGATCTTAAAAACATCAATATAGAAAAGAGAGATAGCATTTCAATTAAAAAAATAGGAGAAGTACTACAGAAATTATTAACAGAACCATCTCAGCAGCAACAATGAGTATCTTGTCTTTTATCTCCTATAATATAAATTCTAAATCTTGATAAAGGATATTTTGGGGATGATTCTATTAACAAAAAAGAAAAATACAGAGATGAGAAAGCTAAATATATTCAAAGAATCTTTTTTCCTCTCAAATCAAATTTGCTCTGACAAGCTGTGTGGTATAGTTTAAAAAAATGCCATTGTAAATCAGGATCTGATGTGATGTGACAAGGCCAGAGAAATTGGATATAAATTTGCATTTTTTAAAACACTTGTTGCTTCACATAATACAGTTAGTTCATACAATTCCTTTTGTAGTTTTTACATTCACTATATGTGTTTGAAAATTATGTCAAAGTTTTGTATTCATTTAATCAATGTATTCCCTTTAGCTATATATTAATGCATTGCATTACATATTTATATTTTATTAAAATACACCAATACATATGCATGCATAAATTTTATTAATATATATTTATTTATAGCATATAAACACATAAATAATAGTGGTAAAAGCCATAGCTTTTATATTCTCTATAACGTCTATGGAGAAATTTAATCTTAAAGCAAAACTCTTAGTGTTGTGATGTATAGAAATGGAGAATAGTATTAAAACGCATTTAAGGAATTATTTAAAACGAGCTTCCTATGTTTGACTACTATGTTGCTAGAACATAAGTTGGGTATATCTTGCCCAAACAAATCATCTGAGTCTCTCTATATTAAAGAAGCAAGTGGAGTGATGTAGGCTGTAGGGGGAGGAGGTGGAACAGTTCGTCCAGTACAGACAGATAACCCAGGACAAAAACAAACATGCTTCATTTTCTCTCAAACTTACTTTTCTTTCCGTATTTTACAAATCAAGACAACCATTCATTTAATCAATCAAGATAGAAGTTTACATCATTCACAAACCAGTTCTGACCTTTCACTTGCTCTTGGTAAATCTTATCAATTACTGCCCTACTTGTATAATAGGTCTCTAAACTGTTTTTCTCCCCTTCTTCATTCCACATATAGTATACTGCTTTAGTTGAGGTTCCAGGATCTTTCAATTACCCCCATATATGGGCTTCCCTTGTGGTTCAGACAGTAAAGAATCTGCCTGCAATGTGGCAGACCTGGGTTAGATCCCGCTTTCAGGGCAAGTTTTCTGAATTAAAATTTTGACCATTCAACTCACTAGCATAAAATCTCTCATAGTTTTCCACGAGATAGAATGAAAACCAGTAGCATGTTTGGGCATTTCTCTTCTGTTTAGATTATTTACTGATATTCAAACTTTGATTTCTCCCATTTTGGAACTAGTTCATTTTCCTAGAGCACTGAATTTCCTCATTGTGATTTTTATTTAGAATGCACATTTTGTTGTTGTTAAATTTGAAATGAAGGTCAAACATCATAAATGAGATTAGTCAAATATAAAGGCATGTTGGTCTTAAATACGTTTTAATAATTATCTTACTTTTTCAAGTCAAAAATACCTATGTGAACACATTTGTATGGCTGTCAATAAGGAAGTTCCTCTTCCAGTAAGATGCTTGCTGTTTCTAGCTTTACCTTATCCATCTCTGTCTGAGGAGATGGAACATCAGGAGGAAACGAAGACTGCACCCCCCCCCACCCCACCAAAGTAGAATTTGGATCTATTACGTTTAAGAAATCTGTCTCTCGAATAACACTTCCCACACTGTTTATTGCATATGTGAACTTCATTAAATTACTGAAACTTTCCTTATACCTTTGAAAACTATGGCAAAATTGTACAAACTTCATAAGGTTGTTTTGAAGATTAAATGAGTTAACACATGTAAGCAATTAGAAGGATGTGTTGAAGATAGTAAGGGCTCAGGAAGGTGAGGTATTATTATCATTATTTATTTTAAAATGCCACACACTGCTACTGTACCCATCAATTGGATGGGTAAAATAAGTGACTTTTTAAGATTTAAAAGGACTCAGAACATAACATCCCATAAATTTATTACAGGAGGTAGTAAGGAGATGATACAGTAAATGAAAAGATGGATTCAAAAAAAAAAAAAAAGAAAAGAAAAGGGAGACTAGGATCCAGAAGAGTGTAGAACTCAACTAAAAAAAGCATCCCAGTGTGGCAGGTGAATGGCTGATAAAATAAATACCATATTGAAGCAGAGAAATGGAGGGTAAGGGAGGGTGGGTGGATTCAACCAATAAAAAGGACTCAGTAGGAGTTCTTTCACTGAAAACTTTGGGAAAATAATTGAGTAATATGTAGGTATGTATTTCATGAGAAATGGAATGTAAATTATTAACTTTAAAAAGAATATAGAGAGGATATTTCTCAAATATATTACTTGGACCCATAATGAAAAAAATTTACCTTTACACTAAAAGTAAAGATAAAGATATTGTTCTGCTATGTTTAAAGGGCATGATATAAGTAACCAAATTAGAAAACATGACATTACCATATAGATTGCAGAAATTAAGAGTTGGGAGCTGGAGAACAAAACTTAAGAAAGGATTGTGTTCATAGCACCCTCATCTTTCAAAACAAGGAGTCAAATGATAGTTGACTGAAGTTAAATTATAAATGTAACACATTATTTAAAAATTTGAAGCATCCAATATTAAATTAAAATAGAGATATAAATAGGAATAGCTAGGAAAACAGTTGACAAGAGGAAAGGTAAAAGAGAAAATACATGAAAAGAGAACTTAACAGATGAGAAGTTACCAGTAAAGTAATAGCTACTATCTCAAACTGATAAGTCAAGCATTTATGAGAAAGCATATTACTTTGATATATAGTGGTAACTAACAGAAGAATCAAAAGAAGTTGGGAGGGAGGAAACAGATGGAGCTGGAAAGCAATAGGAGCAGAACATGGCTGTGTCTCATTAAAGCTGTTCTGCTTATTTCAATGTGACTCTATTATATATCAAAGGGTAATAAAACTGACAACATACTAACAATTAAAAAATAAATTAATGCCACGTGAAAATATATGTATCCATACCAGCAATCAAATAATTATTAAATGTTTAAAATTACAATGGAACTCGTTTTCATATGTTTTCTAAATTAACAAAAAAATATGAATAAGAGGTTGGAAGTGATAAAATGACAATCCTCACACAATCTAGTGGAAATACCGCAAATAAGCACTGTCATGAAAAGTTAGTATCAAATATAGAATATTTTAAGCTATTTCTATTTAAAAATCTATTCAAATCAAGCCAAATAAATTAAAAAACAAATATTAATTGAATTTTTATTTTAATACACCTTCAATTTTAAACTCTATGCTTTGATTTCAAAATTTGGAAATATAAAGGTCCACCTTGGAGTCAAGAAGTTCAGGTTACACACTTGGAAACTGAAATATAATAAACTAATTTTACATGAGAAAAGCCAAACCAATTAATAATTTGTCAAATATCAGTTTTATCAACTCTTCTCTCTTCTCTTCAGATTTATAACAAAATAAATAAAACCTCATATGATTCTTAATTCACTGTTTTTTTCTTTTTTTTTCACTATGTTTCTTGATTTCAAGAAAATTATTTGGGTAGCTAGTGTGTTTCCAGGATGTACCTAAGCCATAGCAAGTCATTATTAACATACTCTTTTTAAATATGTGGCAGAATATAATCTCATGGGGAAAGAGAATTAGTTATTCTATTCTCTCTGCTGAAGTCTCAGGATCCAGTTAAATGTTTTCCTTGGCAAGTATTCATTAAAGACTTGTTAAATCAATGAATTAATTAATGAATCACTTTAAAATATTTCTTATGTTCCCTTTCACATTGAGAAGAGTGTTTTAACCACCAGGGAAACAAGGATATGGTCATTCAACGTACACTTTACCACAGCTGCCAAATCGTTATGGATACCTACAGCATCTACAGTGTTCTTTGAGTGGCTAGATTTCTTTAGTCATTAATGTTTTAGATGCTGAGGAAGCCATAAAAATGTGAGACTCCAAGAATTTAATGAAATCTGAGGTTTGTAGCTGACTCTTCCACAATCCATGGGCTAGGCGGAGACGTGAGAAAATTACACTTATATCTACAAGTTGTGAATAATCGACATGGGTCTTGGGTTGGTTTTAGTTAAAAGAGGACAGAAACTTCCTAATCTTTAGAATAATGTCTAATAAATTCAGGTATTCATTTTTATTTTCTTTGTCATTTAAATTCTAAATGCTCCAGATGTACTTATTGTTTTGTGCACATTTGTTTAAGGTATTAGCAGCTTTATGAAACTCTGTATTATGCTGAAGTCAGAAAATGAAAGTAGACTCAGTGGAAAATGTCATAAAGAGAATATAGAGCCAGTTTAACCTAGGGAGACTTTGATTGTGAAATGTGATGGAAAATAAGATATTAAACGTACCTTATGTTAATCAGTTATATTTATCTGTAGTCATATATTGCATTTTTACCAAATACCTCCATCTACATTTTACTAAAAGTAAGTTGGAATATTAAAACAAGTGTGGTTGATGCATTTTTGGGTACATGGGATATTGTTTCATCATAGTACATATATATTTGAAAAGTTATAATGTCAGAACTTTCATTTATCAAAAGACTCTTTTCATATCCTGTGGATTTTTTTTATTCCTTTTCTCTTTTCATGAGAGTTAATAAAAAGCAAGTGAAAATTCAGAGCCAGGTATATCACAGCAGCTAAGGAAAAGCAAACAGCTGGTACATAAACATGATTGTAGATTCATTAGACTCTGAATATATATTCACACTTACCTGCCATATCAAGGTGAGAAAATTTTTAGTTATTGTCAATGCCATAGTGTTTCAATAGCTCATTGAACCTGAAACTGCTTGAAATATTATAAACAAGACATTGAAGGCATTCTTAAGTGGAAAAAGGAAACAACAGTAGCTGAAGCCAGGAAAAATGAAAGCTAGCTATATGACTCTATAAAGCCATTGCCAAAAACTAAATTCCCAGAAAAAGTAATTGTTCTTATTATAAGAGTTGATTATTACTCTAAGTACTCTGAAAATAATTCTTTATATGGAAATAGTTTAAGGAAATACTTCTCTTAGACTTGCAGGCTTAGAGAGCAAACTTATGACTGCCAGGGTGAAGGGATAGTTAGGGCATTTGGGATGGACATGAACACACTGCTGTATTTAGTATAAATGACCATCAAGGACCTACTGTATAACACTTGGACTCTGCTCAATGTTATATGGCAGTTTGGATGGGAAGGAAGTTTGGGAGAGAATGGATCCATGTACGTGTGTGGCTGAGTCCCTTTGCTGTTCACCTGAAACTATCACAACATTATTAATCAAATATAAGTTCAGTTCAGTCACTCAGTCATGTCCAACTCTTTATGACCCCAAGGACTGAAGCAGGCCAGGCTTCCCTGTCCATCACCAACGCCCAGAGGTTGCTCAAACTTATGTCCATTGAGTCGGTGATACCATCCAACCATCTCATCCTCTATTTTCCCTTTCTACTCCTGCTTTCAATCTTTCCCACATCAGAGTATTTTCCAATTAGTCAGTTCTTCACATCAAGTGGCCAAAGTATTGAACTTTTAGCTTCAGCGTCAGTCCTTCCAATGAATATTCAGGACTGATTTCCTTTAGGATGGACTGGTTGGATCTCCTTGCAGTCCAAGGGACTCTCCAGAGTATATTAATCAACTGTAATTCAAAACAAATTTTTTTTAATTAAATAAAAGAAAAGAGAAAGAAAAAATACTTATTTTATCTGACTTAATATCAAGCCCATACTCATAGACCTTAAATATTATATGTGCTAACATTTGAAGATGAGGAATAAGTATATCTAACTGAACTCAAGTGTGCAAGAATTAGTAAATATTTACCTATAAGCTCACATACTTTTGAAAAAGTAGAAAAGACATGGTCTTTTAACATATTATGTACACATGTTTTCAAATGTTAAAAATAAAATGTTCTTGTGAAATCCCTAATAGAGGAGGTAATTAATAAAGAATATAGCTAAATGAAATCATGAATCAGTGTTATTTGTATATGATGGTTTGAATATCCCTTAGAAAAATTTATGTTATGGTGTAAATTTCTTGGGAAAATACTTTTTCTGACCTTCTACTTTTTAAGAGGAAACTAATCATTAAAATATATGTAAGCATATTATTTTATTTCTCAATTCATACGGGGTTCCATATTTGTTTCTAAACATCTGTATAGTAAAATATATAACAATTTCATGATTTCTAGAAAAAGAATATAAAATGCTATATCATATTGCTGGATGAAGCTAGGCTCTATTTCAAGTTTAACTGATAAAGCTGACTTAAATTTCCGATATCTGAGACCATTCCATTTTTATGCAAGTATTTGTTTCAATTCCTCCATGGTTTCATTTTATTCCTTAGATCATGAAAAAGATAAATTCACATTAATCCTCATTTACTTACATTCAAAAACTGACTCCTAGATTCTTCATATTAGATTACTTAAGGGAGCTTTAACTTAATTTTCTTTCTACTTTGACACTTATTTTGGATGTTTATATTAGAAACAAAAAGTTCAGATGTTCTAAACTCTAGAGGAGTTTTTTGTTTTTGTTGACCTATAGGTAACAATTTCTGAATACAGAATGTTTCAAAATGTACTGGTTTTGTATTTGATGTTTTGTGTTTACTGCTTTTTTTCCCCCAAAATTGTCTAATTGAAACATATGAAAACTAATATTTTATCAAACTAATACAAGTATTTTGAATATTGGAAGAAAAATTATTTTTCACCTAAACCTATTAAATCAAGTTATATTTTTCTTAAAATTAAGCATATTCATCTAAGTTTACTCAAAAATTATTTGGGATACCCTATCTGCTATGTTAACATTCAAATAAATATTCAACAAACAATTTTGCTTCATGCTAATTTTGAATTATAGTTTGTATTATTTCTGTGTCACATATGATAGGTGTAAATTTCATCAAAATCATTCATTCTTATGTTAAGATAGTACTAATTTTAAAGTGTGTAATTTTAAACATCTTTAGTTTTATTTTCTGTTTATTTTTTCTCAGATTTTATTTTTTTAATTTTTATTAGTCAATTCTTGTGGTTTTCAGATTTAGAAATCTTTATATCCCAGTCATTTTCTCATTTATAACAAATTATATTGAAAACAGTTATTAAAAAAAAAACCATCTCATTTCTTTCTAACATTATCTTTCAGAATGGCAAATAACCCTTATGTAGTAAATGATTTTAAGAGGTCAAGATGTATCACTGACCCTGTTCATGATGCCAGTCCTCTTGCTGTTCACACTGTTTGCACCCTTCGCTGAACTCAGGGTAGGCAAGGCTTGAGCTAAGAGGCTGGAAGGAAACTTGAGGAGCCACAGCAACTGTACACACGTTTATTCTCTCCTGGTTGGCACAGCAGCTGTAACAGTAGACATGCTCTATTTTCTCCTCTCACGGCTGACCCAATGGACATAGCCATGATGCGGCAGTAATGCCGCTGCTTTTTAGGTGGAGCTCATAAATCCCAGGGTCGGACACGACTGAAGTGACTTAGCAGCAGCAGCATAAATCCCTACATACCACACAAAGTAGCTCATGACCAAGTGGGTACCTTGTGACATGTATGTGCAGGGCTGTAAATGAGCTCAGCTGTTATCTAGTCATTATTTACAAAATGCAGGGCAAGAGTGAGGGGCCATGGGTTAAGAGAGCCTAACCGCACCATCTTGGCTAATTTGCCTTCTCCTCACAGTTTACTTCCTAGATATATGGAAACATAAGCATTCCTGTTTCAAAGCAGATGTGGTAGATCAACAATCAGCACTGAAATGACCAGGATTAGGGTATTATGGTAGAATCTTCAAGTTGCATGCAGTGATATTATTAAGGAATCTAAGAGACAGAATAATTGGTAAAATGGGTCATCTTAGATATATCATATTTGCAGAAAGTAATTCTCTAATTTGAGGTGAATGTTATTTAATGTCATTGCACTAAGATATCCCTTAGTCTTCTGCTTCTAGCATAAATCAAAACTAATTAGCCAAATAACTAATGAAATCAAGCTACTCCCCAGCTGCCCATTCACGAGACAAAGAACTTTCTTTACAAACTATGTGTCTACTACCTAAACTATACCTCCTCAGTTTGCTTTACTGTTAAGCTTAAATCTTGGTTCTTGCCTCTATATTATATCATTTTGACAGCAACATGACTAAGCCTATTTTTAATTACTCACTAAAAAAAAAAAAACAAAACTAGAGATAACTTAAAAGTGACACCTAGTAATAAAAGCATATCTAACAACCCCTAGGTCTTGGTTCATAATATCATTCTCCAATATATGGTACAATAGCTTCTTAGAGAAATGGCTGCATCTAGGTTCAGGGATGGAAATATAAAATATGAGTATGGAGTATGTTCTAGTTCCAGAAAAGGGGAAAGTATTGAGAACCAAAAACAAAGCATATTGATGAGACTGTGTCAAAGGGGAAAATGTCAAGTGAAAGAGCTCATAGTCATCAAAGGTGCACAAATCTGAACAAAAATTAAATAAAGTAGCACTGGATGATAACATAAATTATAAAATAAATATCCATGACTTCAAGCTGATGGAAATAAATGGTTGAAAAATAAATGAGTGAGAAAAGAAGGATCTCTTATGCAGGGAATTAAAAAGAATTCAAGCAATTACTTCAACCTCAAGGAGGTGAAGTACAACTCAACTCTATTGCAGGTTGTGCATAGCCACTTCTTTCCAAAGAGACAGTATGGAAAAGATGGGGGGGAGGAACTTTACAGTGGAACAGCCTAACACACATTATGTCCAGTAGGTGATCGAAGTCAATATTAACATTATAAAGCATGATAATAATATGCTTGCCTGATATGATATGGTGAAAATGCCATTTTTATGTCTGTGATCCAAACTCCATAGTCTCTATATTGTTATGAAACAAAAAAAGATCATACAAACTGGAATAAAAGGTGAGTCCTACTAAGTATCTGATCATCAGTATTCAAAACTGTCAAGGACACCAGGAAAAAGGAAAATATGAGAACACTGTCTCAAATAAAATGAGCTTGAGAAGACTTGAGAACGAAATAGAAGGAATCTTGGATGATATCCTGCAGCAGTAAAAGGAACTAGGTAGGAACAAAGGATATCTGAATAAACTATAGACTTTAGTTCATTATCATATGTAACTACTGGTTAAAGAATGTTAACAAATGTAACATACTAACGTAAAATACTAACATCAGTGAAGATTTTGTACAGGATATAAGAGAACTCCACACATTCTTCTCATTTTTTTTTTCTGTAAATCTAGAACTGTTGCAAAAACTAACATATATTAAAAATACAAGGTATTACTATTGCTAAATATTGTCCCTATGCTTCAAATCATAGGTTGTATAACCACAACTTTAGATTCATGTGTTCAAGACAACTCATGGTCCAATGCTCCATTTACAGAGTGGGGTTAGCAGAAGTCATTTTATAGGTTCTGTCCTGCAGTAAGAAATTTAGCAGTGACACGAGTTGCTTCAAATGTCTATTCTTATTTTCTGAAGAATATTTGCACAGTGCTTGTCTATGAGCCATTTAACTTGCAAATAGTAAGTTCAGAAAGCCTCCTGTAGGAGACTTACCAAAGCATGCCTTTTAAATTCCTTTATTTTAGGCTTCTACTCAAGAGTATGATGTAGTTGGCTGAGACAAACACTCCAGATAAAACTGGGAAAAAAATCTTGATAAATTACATACATCCATTTTTTTTCTTTATAGATTTTATTTCTAAAAGTAGTTTTATGTCTGCAGAGAAACTGGACAAAAATAGAGAAAGTCTTATACGCTCTCCCATCTGCCCATAAACTCATTGCTGATCCAAGATTATTCTGATTTTCCCCTCTGTTACCTTCCAGAAGTTTTAAAGTTTGCATTTTAAATTTAGTCTACAATTCATTTTGAATTAATTTCTATAAAAGATGAAAGACCAGTTACTAGATTTTTTTTTTTTGTCATGCCATCTCCAGATGTTCAAGTACAATTACTGAAAAAAATTATATTTTTTCCATTTGGTTGTTTCTGCTCTTTTCACAAAAATTAGCCAGCTATAATGATGCAGTTCTATTTCTGGGCTCTCTTTTCTGTTCCATTGATATGTCTGTTCCTTCCCTAAGAATAGACAATCTTGATTACTATAGCTTTATAGTAAGCCTTGAAGTTGGGTGGTATCAGTTCTTTGATTTTGTTCTTCTTTTTAAATATCATGATGACTACTCTAGGTCTTTGGATTTCCATACAAACTTTAGAATCTGTCTGTCGATATACATAATACATAAACTTGATGGGATGTTTGGATTGTGTTGATTTTATAGATAAATTTAACATACTAATAACAATATGCATTTCTATTCATGAACATGAAATATATCTACATTTATTTATATCTTCCTTAATTCATTTCATTAGAGCTTTGCAGTTTCCTTATATGTATCTTATACATATTTTGCTAGAGTTATACACATATTTTTCATTTTTATTGTGCTAATGTAACTAGATTACATTTTTAATTTCAAGTTTTGATTGCTCATATCTATATATAGCAAAGTGACTGACTTTGTTTAATTCTTTGTGTTTTGCCACCTTGCTATAAGTCATTTTCAGTTTCAGGAATTTTTGTTTATTTATTAAGATTTTCTATATTGACCCTCATACTATCTGTGAACAAGGGGAGTTTTATCTTCCCTTCTCAGATCTATACCTTTATTTGTCTTGTCTTACTGCTTTAGTGAAGGCTTTCAGTATTGTCTTGAAAAAGAGTAGGAGATGGGAGCATTCTTACCTTATTTCTGATCTTGGGGACAGCATCTATTTCTCACTTTTAAAAGTGATGTTACTTTTCTTGGCTTTAGGATTTTTTTTTTATAGATGTTGTTTATAAGATTTATACATTTCCTCTCCACTCTTAGTTTACTGAGAGTATTTTTTTCATAAATGAGTGTTGGCAGAATTAATTTTAAAGAACATCAAAAGATTGTGGAATAATGAGTACTAAAATACACAAAATTAAATTAACTAAACTGTAATTAAAATACCAGAGAGGGAGGAAGTCTTCATAATAAACTTGATCATCGGGAGACATTTTCTCCCAAGTGGGGATTTGGTAAATCTATGAGTGCCAGGGAAATCAGATTTGTCTAGGAGGAAACTCTATTAAGCAGAAAAAAGAAGTCAAAAACTTCAAAGTTACTTGGGACTAGCTTGACAGCTTGGAAATTAGTCAATCTATAAAACAGCCTGAACTTTCACAGGCATTTTATGACTTCTAGGATGGCACATGAGGTGTCTGGAACAGGAAGAAAGAATGAAATCACCCACAGTGTCACAGTTTTTACTATACATATATCTGATCCAGTGGGTAGTGGACTCAGGAAGTGCTGGCCACAGAAGCACAGTGAGTCTCTCCTTTAAGACATAAATCAGGTTGTGGAAGTGTGTAGGATGAAGCTAAAGAGTTAAACTCAAAATCTATGAGGGATGGAATAGAGTCTTCCATAACCTGTTAGCTCTGAGGAATCAGATACCCACCGTGTAGTTAATCAAAAGACTAAGAAGAACCTACCTTTAAATGTGAACCCAGTAATCTCCCACAGAAGCAACACTTGCAAGTAATAAATCCACTTTAGATTAAGTGATAAAAGCAAGAACCAGAAGATCCTAAGAGTGATCAAAAGCAAGTGGGCTATGGTTGGCGTGAATTTCCAATTTTTATGACATTTAGCCTCAGGCAGGCTGCTGACAGTGATGTTTAGACGGCTAAACCTTCAAAAGAAAATGTGGAGTCTTTCTGGCATAAAGAAGAAAGCGCTGTTTGAGACAACTACAGGGCTGAACAATGAGAGAGAAATCACAGAAAGGTTAACAACAAAGGAAAACCTCCAACACTATTTAAATATCTGGATCACCCTTGAGCCACATAGACATGGGACAGAAACGGATTAGCTAAGGAGTGAAGAGCTGGACTTAGACCCCATTAGCCCACCAGGGTCCTTTGTCCATGGGATTCACCAGGCAAGAATACTGGAGTGGGTTGCCATTTCTTTCTGCAAAAAACACAAGAGTGGTTAAAGTATTTTATAATTTGCCACCATGTATTAAGCTACAAAAAATGTAAATTCAAATGAATATCACTTACACTGATGTATTTATATGTTTAGAAGTTTTGTCACTATAGTATTAATATTTGTTTCTTTGGGCTATTTTGCTGCACCAGAGGCAATCTTGCCTGCCGTTTCTTTTGGGACTGCCAACTTTCATTAGGAAAACACAGGAAGCACATTAAAATACAATCTGAGACATTGAGATGCATATAGCATTCAACTTCACATACAAACAAGTTCACTGAAGTATTGTATGCAGTTTGTAAAACAAACCCATGAGTTTTGATGATTTCTGTTTCACACAATTCTTGACCACTCTCAATATTATCTGTCTATCTATCTATCCACCTACCTACACATCTTATACAGTTACAAGGAGAAAATACCCATCATGAGGATCAATGAAGTGAATAGCACACTTACAATTTACACAGCTTGTGATTAGAGCAATTTTCTACAAAATCATTTCTAGATCCAGGTATTTAATTTTCTTTCCTCCTACTCTACCTGTATAGTTCCAGCTCCTGGTCCTATAGATTGCATATGCTTAGTTGCTCAGTAGTGTCCAAATCTTTGTGACCCTTTGGTCTGTAGTCTGCCAGATTACTCTATCCATGAGATTTTTTCAGGCAAGTATACTGGAGTAGGTTTACATTTCCTCCTCCAGGAGGTCTTTCTGAACCAGGGTTGGAATCTACATCTCCTGTCTCCTGCATTTCAAGCAGATTATCTAGGAAGTCTCAAAGATTACATTGGCATAATGTAAATTTTGTTTGCATAATCTGTATTTCTTTGGCCTCTTATCACAATGCTGGGTAAGTCAGCACCTTGGAGGACTGTTCCCAAAATGGATATGGCTAGCTGTATACCACAAATTCCAAAAAAAGGTCCTACTGAACCAAAAGTGAAAGATTTCCTGCCTCAGTGCTTTCTCAGTGAGACCCCAAAAGTGTCCATACTTAACCCAGTATTAGCTAATATGAAAGAAAAAAAGGCAGATGGTAAGGTAAAACATTAATGTGTAGCAGTCTTTAACATTTGCATTTAAAATACTGGTTTGGCAAATTTTACAAAAATATATAGTTTATCTTCAAATACCCAGTGATCTTTCTGAGGTTTGAAAGAAGTCCATGCAAGTGAAAGTCCCCAAATTTGAGTTTTATTAGCTTCTTTGAAAATTCACTGTTACATATTGTTTACATAGCATGGTCAGAAACTTGTGAATTACTAGTTGAAATCCCTAATGCAGATATCAGTAGAATTAAAAGTCCAGCACTTTTATACATATCTTGAAGTAGAGGCCAGGGACTTAGCAGAGTCAAAACATACATTTTTCCTCATTGATCTATGGAAAACAAACAAACTAGAAATCTTAAAACTGCACCTGTTTGGAAATTATTAAGCTGTGAATAGTAAAACTAAATTTACAGTATTTTCAAGTCTATCTTTGTTTCAATCATTTTGAAGAAGAAGCAAATGATTTGGGAACTTAAAATTGTTCCCCAAAAAACTCATTAATTAAAACTATCTTTAAATTTTAGAACTTTTTTTCTTTTGGCATTGGCTAAGGAAAAAGGATAAGGTTACTTTGCCTAGTAACCAAGATTTCTCCTAAGCACTCAAACTTCTATTCAACTAATGACTTTTATAGTTTTTTATACTTCAGCCAGATTTATGTGTACCATGTAAACTTATGTGTACCAGTAAATATGTACCATGTATTTGCTGTCATCCATGTTCTTTTTTTCTTTCTGGAGTATTTTACTCTCCCCTGTGAATAACTCCTACCCTCAAGAACCAACACTTCAGTAAATCATTCTATCCATCCTCAAGATTCACTTGATATAATGAATCTTTTTTTTTTAATGGCAAGGAGCTTATGCCTTTAAATAGAATTTAATCTTTCCTATTAGTTGCAAACTCATAAAGATGAAAGACTACATATTTTTATTTTTATATCTAGGTAATTATTTGGTCCACAACAGAAAAAATTATACTATGTGAATTAACATAAATGACATCGTTATTTAAAAAAAATAACGTGGACCCACAAAAATGACACTGTTATTAAGAAAAAGAGCTAACTTTGACCCTCTGTGTATCATCTATGGACCGCCTTTGCTCTAGATCCCACGGAGTCTTCTCACTTTTCTCCTATTTCTCTAATTAGATGTCTTAGTTTACATATTTAAAGATTATCTTGTTATGAGAAAAACACACACAACGAATAATATTGTCCGCGCTGTGCACATTTATTTTCCTTTATTTTTATGTTTAGCCTCAATATAGTGACCTAGTTTTTTTTTTTTTTTTGAGTCAGTACAAAATAGCAAGATAAAGAACCCTTATTTGTAGTAGTTACCTTGCACAGTATGGATGGAATGTTCCCTTATCTCATAAATCATTAAGTACCAAAGGAATGTGAGAGAATGATATACAAAGTTCATCATTAATAGAATAAGGGGAATTGCAAGCAGGCTAAAGAGAACTATTACAGAATTCGATCTCAGAGATACCTGACAAAAAGTTATCCAAAGAGGCAGCACACTTGAAAACTAACCATCTTGTTTGGAGAAACTGGACTATGGTCTGAGAGTTGATGTGCGCTTTCCTAGACAAATTTACCATGACAAAGAAGCTGAAAAAGTTAGGATGAAAGAGAAAGTCCTTGAATATGCCATCTTTGTAGGAAGCTGTCTGTTGCTGAGTTTGATGAAAGAATGAATTATGAGTAGTCCTATATCAGAGGATATCTGAAGGCAGTGAGTGATAAAGGTAACATGAACTCACACACATAGCTTGGGTCATAAATAATTTCACTGAGAACTAAAGAAAATTTATCTTATTCTTAGAAAATCATTTAATAAACTTTACTATCATGAAATTATTGAATTAAAAAAATAAATGGCCTGTTAAAAACTCTGTATCAGGCTCTTTTATCTTTTTTTCCTGTGTGTTTGTTTTTCAGCAATTAGTGGCATGACCACTAGTATTTTGTTTTACCTTTTAAGTGGTCCTTCTGATGTTTAAACACCATCACTCCACTACTATTAAATATTTTTGTGAAAATTAAATTAAATAATTATTGTAAATGCTTAGTACTCAATCTTTCTAAGAAATTTTTTTTAATATTTCTGTTATCATTATTGCTAGTAGAAATAGTAGTATTATATCAATATGTCCAGTTAATAATATAAGCACTAAATAAGTTTAATCAATAAATATGTTTCCTTAATTATAAAATCACAAACATTTAAAGTAAACCTCAGATTTGTATGTGGCAGAAATTAGGAAAACTATCTATCTTAGACTATGATTGAGTTATGAGAAAACAATCATTAGGTAAACTGAAAAATTAAGCAAGCCACTTACTTTATGCAGATGACTCAAACTAAAATATTTAACTCATTATGCTCAATTTTAAACTATTTTAGATTGCTAGCTGACTTTTGTTCACCACTTGCCCCATTTTGAAACAAAAAGTAACAATTTATAGATTATTCTTTTGCATTTTTGTACTTTCATTAGCAGAGGTGAGTTAGAACTGATTAGACTTTTTTTTTTTTTTTTAATTCTCAGTAAGGATTTGATACTTTCGAACTGTGGTACTGGAGAAGATTTTTGACCAAACTGATTTAAGGAAATCAACCCTGAATATTCATTGGAAGGACTGATGCTGAAGCCAAAGCTCCAATACTCTGGTCACCTGATGTGAAAAATCAATTTATTGTAAACGACACTGATGTTGGGAAACATTGAGGGCAGGAGGAGAAGGGGGCGACAGAAGATGAGATAGTTGGATAGCATCACCAACTCAATGGTCATGAGTTTGAGCAAACTCTGGGAGAGATTGAAGGACAGAGAAGCCTGGCATGCTGCAGTCCATGAGGTTGCAAAGACTGAGTGACTGAACAACAACAAAGAAATATTTAGATTTTATGGACAAATCACTTAATTCTAACCATGTTCAGACATTTTAGAGATATATCCTCATTTGGAAAAATACAACTGAATCAGAGAGAACGTCTGATGTAAGTAACACCTATTATGTCAATACTGACAGCATTTGCTGAGCTTAGTAGGTAACCCTTTTAGGAAACAAAGCACAAGGCAATTCTTTCATATCCTACTAAATGCAAATTTGGTTTTGATCCTTTGGAAGAGTGGAAGTGAAAATTGTCTTTACAGTCATAATAGGCTTTTGTTTGCTGGAGAAATAATACTACAGTAGAGCCAATTGTAAATGCACAATGAAAAGCATTAGGAAGAAAAGCAAAATTCTGCTATGCTTGAAATGTTTGAAATGTAGTCACTATGAGAACATGTGTTAACAAGTGTGTAGCTGATGACTGACATTAAATTAATAGTTTTCATACATAATGGAAAACAGATAAGGTACAGTAAATGAGCTTGTGTCCAGTCAAAATATTAGGGGAAATGCATGCAGACTCAGTAGGTCAGTACAGGGTATGTATGTGTGTGTATGGGTAGTAATGCATCCTAACATAAAGCTGGAAAATTTAATCAGTACACAGGGGATGGCATGAAGAAATTCATAATTTAAAATAAAGGTTGCCTTCTAATAATGAAATTTGTACAAATGGGCACTGAGTAAATGAGATTAGTAAATCTCTCCAGTAAAGTAACTAAAACTAAATGATTATCTATAAATTACTGACTAAAATGGATTCTGATAGCCTTATTCTAATCAAGGTTCCTAGAGTATAGTTCTTATCACAGGATCATTTTAGTAACTTTGTCAAATATATTTTATCTGTATGTGCTATATATTTCCTGTCTGCTTCATCAAACTCACTCTCCATGCCTGTCTCCCATACTTTGTGCTGAAAGAGACTGATTTTAGGAAGTGTGTCAAAAAAAATGCAGAACTCTCTGCCCTTGGCATCTGATAAAACTAACAAGAGGTATAAACAAGAAGTCAGCAAAGAGAGTGGAGTTATTCTTGGGATATTTCCTCTAAATGCATCATCCTTGCAAATTTGCTGCAGAGTGACTGTTTTGAGTTTTTGTTGTTGTTTTAATGAAGGCTATAACTAATCTTCCCAGATTCTAATAACTTTAGGCATAGGAGTGGATTCCCTTATTGCAAGCTTAAGCTCCTTTACTATTCATCATTGGCTTTCTCTTACTCACATCTGCACCATTTAAAAAAATGCCTTTATTAAACTATGTTCAAAGTGCAAAGTGTCATTTACTTCCTGATGAATACACTAAAAAAATAAATAAATAAACTTTTGTGACTCCACTCACAGTCCATTGGTCAAGATTCCATGCTTCCAGTGCAGGAGGTGTGGGTTCCCTTGTCAGGGAACTAAAATTTCACATGCCACAAGGCATGGTCAGAAAAAAAAAAAAATGTTGTTTGTATGAATGAAATAAGTACTTACAAGACCTAAACATAAGACTACTGAGGAAAAAATACCTGGGTAAATAGATGTCTCCTCCTCTTTAGGTGATGTAGTTTCTTCTCAATTGCTTTGATGGTCCAGTCACATTTCCCTAGAGGATAGCCTTATTAAGTGATCACTTTTGGCATTGGTAATGTCACTGAATAGTTTGCTAATGTTTATTTTTATTGAGTACAACTCATATTAATATAAATGCCAATGTAGGTTTTTAATTACAGAGTATAACACATAAAACAGAGTCAAAAGTTTCCAGGTTCTACATGATTATATCCTATGCATTATTCCCTGAGAGATAGCTTAGTGTGATTTGAACTCTTGGCTCTAATGAATTCTTAGTCCATAGTCCAGAGGAGTATTGGACTTAAATAGTTAATAATCAAACCTTATTAGCTATGTTTTAACTGAACTTATGTCACCCTACAAAAGACCAGCTAGCCAGACATGTTCCCTCGGTGTCATGTCTTTGAACTGCAATTGTATTCAAACTAAAAAAATGTTTAAACATCCATTATTTTCCAAAATTTCTTTTTCCTTAAAGATAGCAACCTAACTTTCCATAGCAAAAGTAGCTTATTGGTTTATGAAAGCAAGTCAGCTTCTGCAGTTGTGATGACTTAAATAAATAACTAGACTGAAAAGCAAGCAACAAAAGTAGAGTTACCATATGACCCTGCAATTCTGCTTCTGTGCATATATCCTGGAAAAACTACAATTTTAAAAGATACATGCACCCCAGTGTTCACTGCTGCACTGTTTACAATAGCCAAGACATGGAAGCAACTGAAATGTCCATGAACAGATTAATGGATGAAGAAGATGTGGCATATATATATATATATATATATATATATATATACACACATATAATTACTCAGCCATAAAAAAGGATGAAGTAATTCTATTTGCATAAACATGGGCATACCTAGAGATTAAAATAATAAATGAAATAAGTTAGAAAGAGAAGATAAATATATGATATCATTTATAAGTAGAATTTAAAATAAGGCACAAGTGAACTTAGACTTGGAGAACAGACTTGTGGATACCAAAGAGAAAGGGGAAGAAAGATAAATTAGGAGTTTGGAATTAATATACAAGCTATTATATACAAAATAAATAAGAAGGTCCTACTGTACAGCACAGGTAACTATATTAAATGTCCTATAATAAACCACATGGAAAATAATGTGAAAAAGAATATATATATATATATGTAAGTATCTGAATCATTTTGTTGTAAATCAAAAACTAATACAATATTGCAAATTAAATATAGTTCAATAAAAATAACAAAATAAATGAAGAATACATTTCCAATAAGGAGTAATTTTTGTTCAGTAACAAATATAAGTTTTAGGAGGTATCATTTGCAAGTGTATATTATAAAGTTAAAAGAATACCAATGTAAAGAGGGGTCAGGGCTCATTCCACGAGTATTGTAATTTTCCTCAAAATTAATACATGGATATGGTATCTATGAGTAATGTGTGGTTGATCACGCCCTAAACTGTGGTCATTTCTGTGGACTAGATAAGGAAGATGGCTAAAACAAGTCTCTTTTTTTCATTGATTTTACTAATATGATTAAGTACTTCCTATGTTACATGCATGCATACATCAGAAACACGTTGAAAGCACAAAGATAACCAAGATATTTTAATCAAAGTGGCAAAAATCTAATCATCAACTATTACTGTAAAATTAGATGGAGTCTTAAGGGTATTATTACTTTCTATCTACTGACTGCTCTTGCATCTGTTTTATGAGTATAATCCAAGTATGATGATGCAATGAAGTATCCTTGAGATGAGATTTCTTGGGAATTCCTTATACATAAAATAAATGAAGCTGTTTCTTTGAGGAAAGTAGCAGAAAGGTCCATAACATCATAAAACCTGTGTTCCTGAGATACTAACAGATTTTAAGCCCATAATCAGGCATTAAATAATGATTTGATTTAATACGTTTTACAAATAAATAAATAAGGGGTGCTTAAAAGCCTATATATGGAGAAGGAAATGGCAATCCACTCCAGGACTCTTGCCTGGAAAATCCCATGGATGGAGTAGCCTGGTAGGCTACAGTCCATGGGGTCTTGAAGAGTCAGACACGACTGATCAGTTTCACTTTTCATTTTCATGCACTGGAGAAGGAAATGGCAACCCACTCCAGTACTCTTACCTGCAAAATCCCAGGGATGGAGGAGGCTGGTGGGCTGTCATCTATGGGGTCACACAGAGTTGGACACCACTGAAGTGACTTGGCAGCAGCAGCAAAAGCATATAAATGGTAATTAAGAGTATTGATCAGAGTTCTATGCGCAATACAGTAGGTCATATATATGTTATATATATATATATATATATGTGTGTGTATGTTCTATGTAGTATATGTGCTCAGTCGTGTCTTACTCTTTGCAATCCCAGATTCTTGTCCAAGGAGTTTTCCAGGCAAGATACTGGAGTGAGTTGCTATTTCCTTTCTTCGGAAGATCTTCCCAACCTAGTATTTGAACCCCTGTCCCCATGTCTCCTGAACTGGCAGCTGGATACTTTACCACAGTGTCATCTGGAAAGCCCTATGATATTTATATTAGTGTATATATGGCAATTTCAACCTCCTAATTCCTCCCACATGTTCCCTTACTTGCTAGTAACCATAAGTTTCTGTTTTCTAAATCAGTTAATCTATTTCTGTTTTGTAAATAAGTTCATTTGTATCATTTTTAAGATTCCACATATAAGCAATATCCTATGATATTTGTCTTTCTCTGTCTGACTTTACTCAGTATGACAGTCTCTAGGTCCATCCATGTCACTGAAAATGGCATTATTTCATTATTTGTTATGTTTGAATAACATCCCAGAGTATATATGTACCACATCTTCTTTATCCTTTCCTATATGATGGACGTATAGGTTATTTCCATATCCTGGCAATTGTAAATAAAGCTATAATGAACATTGGAGTGCATCAGTTCAGTTCAGTTTAGCTCAGTCGCTCAGTCGTGTCTGACTTTGTGACCCCATGAACTGCAGCATGACAGGCCTCCCTGTCCATCATCAACACTCGGAGCCCACCCAAACCCATGTCCATTGTGTTGGTGATGCCATCCAACCATTTCATCCTCTGTCTTCCCCTTCTCCTCCTGCCCTCAATCTTTCCCAGCATCACGGTCTTTTCAAATTAGTCAGCTCTCCTCATCAAGTGGCCAAACTACTGGAGTTTCAGCTTCAATATCAGTCCCTTCAATGAACACTCAGGACTAATCTCCTTTAGGATGGACTGGTTGGATTTCCTTGCAGTCCAAGGGACTCTCAAGAGTCCTCCAACACCACAGTTCAAAAGCATCAATTCTTCTGCACTCAGCTTTCTTTATAGTCCAACTGTCACAGCTATACATGACTACTGGAAAAATTCTCTGGGTATGTGCTTGGGAGTGGAATTTCTGGGTCACATAATAGTTCTATTTCAAGTTCTTTTAGGAACCTTGATACTGTTCTCCATAGTGGCTGCACCAATTTGCATTCCCACTAATGGTGATAGAAGATTCCTTTTCTCCACATCTCCTTCAGCATTTGCTGTTTACAGATTTTTTTTTTTTTACGATTGTCATTCTGACCCATGTAAAGTGATACGTCATTGTACTATTGATTTGCATTTATCTAAAAATTAGTGATGTTGTACATCTTTTCATATGCTTTATAGCTATCTGTATATCTTCTTTGGAAAAATGTCAAAATGATCATTAGCCCATTTTTTGATTGGCTTGTGTGTGTGTGTGTGTGTGTGTGTGTGTGTGTGTATTTTATTGATCTTCACAAGCTATTTGTATATTTTGGAGATTAACCCCTTGTCAGTTGCTTCATTTGCAAATATTTCCTCCTATTCTGAAGGTTTTCATTTAGTTTCTGGTTTCTTTTGCTGTGCATAATGGCCCATGTAAGAAAAGAATCTTAAATAGGTGGATATATGTATATATATAACAGATTCACTTTGCTGTATACCTGAAACTAACACAACATTTTTAAATCAAATTGAAAAATAATAATAATACCTACCATTTCTCAGCTATCATAGGCCAAGTTCTTTAGATACATGATCCCTAAACCATTCAACAAAGAGTATGGCATTATTAACTCAGTTTACTTGTCAAGAACCTGAGATTCAGAAGTTTTGAGTAGCTAAATATCAAGTTACAAAGGAAGTAAAGGGTATGAAACTTAAGTTTTTCCAACATACCTCACCCAATTCATGTAGCTATTACTGGTAAAACTAGGCTCCTAAGCATCAAACCACAGCCACTGGTAGACATGGCAGGAAATACTTCAACAGATCATTCAATTCTTTCGGAAATTATAGCTTGTAATTTTTGAAACATCCTCTCTAGTGAAACTTAGGTGAAGCTACAAACAGAGCAAGTGATCAAACCCTGCTGAGAATTCAATGAAGCACTTAGAGCCTAGTAAAAGGAAATGGAGCTACCTCACTGATCCTCACTGGGCTTCCCAGGTGGCGCTGGTGGCAAAGAACCTGCCTGTCAATGCAGGAGACTTAAGAGATGCTAGTTCAATCCCTAGGTGGGGAAGATCCCCTGGAGAAGGAAATGGCAACTCACTCCAGTATCCTTGCCTGGAGAAACCCATGGACAGAGGAGGCAGGCAGGCTACAGTCCATAGGGTCACAAAGAGTCAGACACCGCTGAAATGACTTAACACATAGCACACTGAAATCCAGCACTAAAAAGAGGGTGTCTGGCTCCTGAACCCAGGCACTTCCAACAACGGTTTAATCTAGGCTAAAGTTCTCATTAAGACAAGATAAACCCTGTGCTTTCTCCTACAAATTCAAATTCATGAGACACTTCTTTTAGTCAAAATAATAGCACAGTAAGAAAAGTGGAATCAATTCACAGTATTATTTCTTTTAAACAATAATACAGAATCTAAAAACGAAATTGGAAAATGGGACAAAAATATGTTAAAACATTTCACAGTTTCTGCTTGATCTTTATAGTATCAAATACTGTAAATGAGTAAAAAGTTGAATAAAAATTCCACTTACCTATTACAAAGGGGGGGGTAGATTAGAGTCAGTGTGAGAATTTAAGAAACTAGTCTAGAAAAGAGAGTAGAGGTAAGATTGAAATGTGTTTTGATGAAAAAATAACAAACATGAAATGATGAAGGTAACAATGAAATACACTATAAGCAATGAAAACAAGATGTTTGACATTTAGGAGAAATAGAAGATAAATTGTTGGGAGGTTCTGAACTCTATTAAGCACCCACAATAATGACCTCATACCATAAGCCTCTGTCTTGCATGGGTGCATGGGTGCTAAGTCTCTACATTGTGTCCAACTCTATGCAACACTATAGACTGTACCCTATGAGGCTCTTCTGTCCATGGGATTCCTCAGGCAGGAATACTGAAGTAGATTGCCATGACCTCCTCCAGGGGATCTTCCCAACCCAGGTGTTGAACCAGCATCTTTCTCATTTCTCCTTCCCTCCTGCATTGGCAGGCAGGTTCTTTAACACTAGCGATACCTGGGAAACCCTAATTCATTTTTTAATCTTTATTTTTAATTGACCCATAGCTTTTCTTGAGATGTACAGTTTTTAAAATATGTTAATTATCTCACAAAATTGTGATTTCCCAAAGAATTACCTAAAGAAAAAAATCATCTGTTCTCACATCTGCTATGGTAATTAAAAAAAATCTAATATAAAAAATTTTCCTGTACTTTAAAAGTTCTCTCTTAGGCACTCAAGCTAATTTGCAAATGAATCTTTTATAGTGGTCTCCAAGGACTCTTCCTTTCTGCAGCATTTTGTCTTTCACAGGTGAGAAACTTCAAGTGCCCACCGTAATTTTATTTGATCCTGTACTATCCTTTCCAAGCAGGTGCAAAAACCTAAAGAGCCATGATATTCATCACTCAGCAAGATTTTTATGTCTGTAACACTGAAAGAAAGCTGCAAATTTGATTTTAGATTACTTTATAAAATCCTAGGAGAATTGTTATTAGTCAGCATCATGCCTAACATAAGCTCTTTTAATCTCTATTACATTGATTATCTCTCTTCTGACTTCAATGAATTTCATTTAAAGTCACGCCTGTCTTCTCAAAGCTTTCCTTCCTCTAGTTGACAAATAAAAAAAATAATGGTTAATGAAAGCAGCATTTGTATATAAGGCAGAAGGGACTATATCTAAAATGTGATATCAAACCTCTACATTACTCTATGATAAGATAGTAAAATTCTGCTTGAATAGAAATTACAATTATTCTTAGCAATGAACTATAGTAATTTGTCATGAAAGTGACAATGCTCAACTATTACTGTTTATATAATTTTGCTTCAGATTTCACTAAAAAGATAAGAATCCAAGAATCACTGAGCCCAATTCTACTCTATTTCACCTGCAGTACCTATAAAAGTATTTTCTTTCCCTTTCTGATATTTCAAGGCTGTCAATAGAATTGTCCTTCTAGAAAATGACATTTACTAACATAAGCCTATGGCTTTATTAATTAAAAATTAGATAATAGACCAGTTTCCTGAAAAGATTTGTAGGCATTATTTTAAAAAGAATAGAAAAATATTGCATTTATCATACCTAATTAATGATATTTCTGACATAGTTTAGTTGTATATTTCATATATCCAATTAAGTCTTTTTATGGAAGAGGTGTATTCAGAATCCTAAGCAAATAATTACATGGTAACTGAAAGTAAAAAAACAAACAAAGAAGATAATTTGGAAAATATTTAAATATTGTTCTTATCATTTTGAACTCTTTTGTAAAGTCAGTTAATATGTATTATTCTTACATACATTTTATTAAATACTTTCCTGAAAATTCATTAGCTTATAAACATGAATGATCATTTTAGTAAGATAATTTTCTTTAATTCTAAAGGGTTTTGGAAATAGATATGCAAATAACTGGTCTATTTCTGTTTCTATCATAATAATACAACAGTGAGCTATAGATAAATATAAATTTTTTATATACACTATTAATAAAAGTTTTACAAGTTATTTAGTCTGTTTAGCCATAAGTAATTGATTCTTGTTCTTCCAGTCTTGAATCATGCAGTCTGTTTTCATCAGGGTTGTTTGTGGACTAAAATATTCTGAGAACACTGTCATTTAATATTGTCTGAAAGAAGCCAGTTCATGGTGATACCCTCTTAGACTGGGAAGCTGGTGTGAATGGTAGAGTCTTGAGGAGGAGATATAAGTAATCTTAAAAAGTACAGGTTGAAGAATTGGTGATGAAATGTTGTGATGTTTCAACTTACTTTCAAGTGGCGCAGTAACAGCAGGATACCTCTGCTGTCTTTATGTAATAAGAAAGCAATATATCAAAGTATGCCTTGTAATTAAATATAACTGAAACTAGGAAATTAGTATAGTAGTATTTTTGCTATATTTCTCAATTTTTTTCTACTTAAGAAATTTTTCGTAATAAAACACTAGGTAAATAATTAGAAGATAATAGAAAACTAAAATTGAACATTTCATCTAAATTACCACTGGAGATGCTTTAAATCATGCAAATACTTTATTTGTTTGCGATATACTTGTACACTATATACTGTGCATAGAGAAGCTGGAGAATGTTGACTTAGATTAATAGAAGAGAAAAAAAAGTAAATATAAGCTCTGTGTATTCAAATTGTTGCCCTTTTAAAGAACTGGATATAGAAGTTTTACAGGAACAGAGAATGCTTTCAGAGTTATATATCTTTCTGTTTGTGTGGTTAAAGGACTAATGAAAATAGAGGAGTCTTTTTTAAAGGTTATAAATGTGAGGATCAGTTCAGTTCAGTCACTCAATCATGTCCAGCTCTTTGCAACCCCATGGACTTCATCATGCCAGGCTTCCCTGTCCATTACCAACTCCTGGAGCTTACTCAAACTCATGTCCATCGAGTTAGTGATGCCATCCAATCATCTCATCCTCTGTTTTCCCCTTCTCCTCCTGCCTTTAATCTTTCCCAACATCAGGGTCTTTTCCAATGAGTCAGTTATTTGCATCAGGTGGCCAAAGTATTGGCGCTTCAGCTTTAGCATCAGTCCTCCCAATGAATATTCAGGACTGATTTCCTTTAGGATGGACTGGTTGGATCTCCTTGCAGTCCAAGGGAGTCTTCTCCAACACCACAGTTCAAAAGCATTGATTCTTTGATGCTCAGCTTTCTCATTGCGCCAATAGAATGTATCTGGTAGCAAAATGAATTAGTAGTTTAAGAAGAAAATACGACAGAAATGAGTTCACCTGCTAGCTGTAAACCAGTTGGTTCTTTCTATCATGTGAGATATAAAAAGATGTATTTTGATTTTAGGAGTTCATAATACATCTATTTGTATGGAATGCTTTTATCTTGCGTGAAATTCAACAAATACTTAGATTTCGGAACCGCATAAAGTTAGATTTTCTGTAGTACTGGACTCAAATTCTAAAGTGAATTACAATTGTTTTTACTTATGGATTCAAATTTTAACAAATGGAAAATATAGCTTTTCATTATATTAAGATTCAGATACTTGGTACATTTCCTCTTCAGTTTCATTTGACACAAAACTTCATTATTAATATCTCCTCCCTAATCACCCATCTTAGTGTTAATTTTATTTATAAATTTATATTTAGAAAACTTTTATCTAAAAATTGTCCTAAATTTCCAAATACCATGGAATTAAATTATATATATTTTCTCTGTGTGGCACAGGTAATTTATTATGTAGAGATAATAACTTTATTGTATAAAAATGTATAGCCAAACAAGATAAAACAATTTTCAGCTCCTACACTCACACCCATTCTCTAACAATAAACTAGTAAAAACAGTTCATAGTTTGGAGCTTATACTTCCAGGTATTTCATGTGTGTGGGGGTATGGATGTATTTATTTATATATAATATGTATATGTGAAGTTTACTATGACACACTTTATTATGTTATATAATATATTAAATAAAGCAATATTATTCAATAAGAAGTTTCCTTTTAGTAATATTTCCTGTGTTTTTTTTCATGTCCTTGGATGGAAATCTATCTTACTCTTTTTAAAAGCTTCATGGAGCAGGACTTTATTTCCTTTTGAGATTTGCTATAATACTCAGAATCACTGGTTATTCACTTTATGACTGAGCATTGCCACCTAAGATTTGAGTCTATGTTTTGTGTGCTGTTAAATGTTTTGGTAGTCCTATTTTACCAAAAACTGTGAATGAAAACTGATCAGTGGAGACGTGCCATAAAAATAATGTTTTCATGTCAAGTGAAGCTCAGTGATAATCATGGTGTACAAATGCAGCTTCCATAAAAATTAAAAAAAAATTTAAAAGGCAGGAAAATTTACACATTTCATGCCACTAGTACATCCAGGTATGACGAACTTGAAAAAAAAAAACACTGGCACGGTATCAATATCATTGATAAACTTCTATTGGAAATTTGGTTTCAGTATAACATTTATAATATTGAATCGATGAAACAATTAAAGTCTAATTGATTAAATTATAGTTACATTAGTAATTAATAGAACTTGCCAGGAGGCACAGTGGTAAAGAATCCACCAACCAATGCAGAAGATGTTGGGAATGTGGGTTCAAATCCTGGGTTGGGAAGATCCTCTGGAGAAGAAAATCTATTTTCTTCCTCCAGTTTTTTGCCTGGAAAATTCCATGGACAGAGGAGCCTAGCACACTACAGTCCATGGAATCACAAAGAGTAGGACACGACTGGGCACACATGCTACACCACACATACATATAGCAATTAACTTGTAAATGTGTTCTGGTTTTATATCTGCATAAACGCTATTATGGTTTATATATAAAATACTATTATATTTAATATTTTAATAAAAATCTTTGTAAGATGAGTAGTTCACAATAATTTGACTATTTCTTTAAGAAGCCATACTTTATTCAACTTTAAAAGACATTGACATAGAAAACAGCTTCAACACATATTATGTGATATCTACTTGCTGTTTCCTGACATTTTATTTTGAAGAATATGCTATATTTTAAACATATTTAATGTCAAAAGTAAAAATAAAGACATAGCTGGACTTTTCAATGAAACAAAAAGTAAAAGTGTTAAATAGAGGAAGAATTTTCCAATGTCATTGATGATCCATCCACTTGAAAATATAGAATATAAAATTAATTAGGAATTTTATAACTGTAACAGCATAGTTTATTCATTATGATTATGCTAATCTAGAATATTATGATTTCTCAATATAAATATATGCTTAAAATGCATAGATGAGTACACACATAAGTAACTAATGTATTATTTCCTATTGAAATAAATGGATTGCTTTGCTTACATAAAATGTACATTTTGATGGTGAGCAATTTGAGAGGCTATATGAGCAATTTGTCATAAAGTTAAGACATTAGTTTCTTGAAAAATATCTGCCTAAATTTTGTAGAGAAAACTCTTTAAAGCATTTAATTACATACTTTTGAACAAACAGATATTAATCATTTGCATACATTTATAAAAAATTTAGGAGAAAGACAAGGCTTCCAGAATGGCAGAGGATGGCCCTCCAAAAATTTACATCTCTATAAAAGTTATGAAATATTTTGGGTCAGCCAATCAAAAAATGGGCCAAAGAACTAAAGAGACATTCCTCCAAAGAAAACATACAGATGGCTAACAAACACATGAAAAGATGCTCATCATCACTCATTATCAGGAAAATGCAAATCAAGACAAAAATGAAGTACCATCTCACGCTGGTCAGAATGGCTGCTGTCAAAAAGCCTACAAACATTTCTTTTTTTTCTTTATTGTGTTGGTTTTACCATACATTGACATGAATCCGCCATGGGTATACATATGCTCCCCCTCCAGAACCCCTCTTCCTCCTCCCTCCCGATTCCCTCCCCCTGGGTCATCTCGGTGCACCAGCCCTGAGCATCAACCCTGGGCTGGCGATTGATTTCACATATGATAATTAACATGTTTCAATGCCATTCTCCCATATCATCCCACCCTTGCCCTCTTCCACAGAGTCCACGAGTCTGTTCTATACATCTGCGTTCCTTTTGCTGTCTCGCTTGCAGGGTTCTCGTTACCATCTTTCTAAATTCCATATATATGCGTTAGTATACTGTATTGTTGTTTTTCCTTCTGGCTTACTTCACTCTGGATAATAGGCTCCAGTTCTGTCCACCTGAGTAGAACTGATTCAAATGAAATTTTTTTTAATGCTGAGTAATATTCCATTGTGTATATGGACCACAGCTTTCTTATCCATTCATTAGTTGATGGGCATCTAGGTTTTTCTCCCATAGTTTTCAAATACACAATATAGTTCTATTGACTATAATCACCATTCTATACATTTTTAATATATATACATATATTGAAATTATGTGGTACATCTGCAACTAATCTGTTATATATCAATTGTATCTCAATAAAAATAATTTAAGAAAAAAAAAGCCTACAAACAATAAATGCTAGAGAGGGTGCAGAGAAAAGGGAACCCTCTTACAATGTTGGTGGGAATGCAAACTAGTACAGCCACTATGGAGAGCAGTGTGGAGATTCTTTAAAAAACTATAAATAGAACTGCCATATGACCCAGCAATCCCACTGCTGGGCATACACACCGAGGAAACCAGAATTGAAAGAGAAACTTGTACCCCAATGTTCATCACAGCACTGTTTACAATAGCCAGGACATGGAAGCAACCTAGATGTCCATCAGCAGATGAATAGATAAGAAAGCTATGGTACATATACAGAACAGAATATTATTCAGCTATTAAAAAGAAATCATTTGAATCAATTCCAATGAGGTGGATGAAACTGGAGCCTATTATACAAAGTGAAGTAAGTCAGAAAGAAAAACACCAATACACTATATTAATGCATATATATGAATTGAGAAAGATGGTAATGATGACCCTATATGTGAGACAGCAAAAGAGACACAGATATGAAGAACAAACTTTTGGACTCTGTAGGAGAAGGCAAGGGTGGGATGATTTTTAGAGAATAGCATTGAAACATGTATAGCACCATACCTGAACTAGATCACCAGTCCAAATTCGGTGCTTGCAACAGTGCACTCAAAGCCAGTGCACTGGGACAACTCAGAGGGATGGGTATGGGGAGGGAGGTGGAGGGGGTGTTCAGGATCAGGGACACATGTACATCCACAACAGATTCATGTCAATGTATGGCAAAACCACTACATTTTGTAGAGTAATTAGCCTCCAATTAAAATAAATTAATTAATTAAAAAATAAAATAAAACAAACAAGATTTTGCTTCAAAATAAACTTCTCAGGATATGGATTTAACCAAAGTCTTGAACAGCCTAAGAAGTGGTTATTCAGTAATGACAGCTTAATCTTTATAGGAATAGCTGATTTTTGGATATTTCAACTTGTCACCTTCCCATGTTCTTTCCCCAAGTCCATAGTAGCCTTTCTAATGACAGCCTCACAATCATGAAAGCTATGAAAACTAGCAGTCTAGTAGCCACTGGAGGGGGAAGGCCTTGTACATAGTTGATACAAAAGCCTATCCCTGGAGAATTGCCACTTTTGACATTGATGGATAGTTCCTGTAAAAATCCCAGTCCCAGGCCTGCTTGATTCTGAGCAGGATCAATGAAAAAAAGTTCTCTCCCTCAGGCAGTTGTGGAAAAACTTAGAGATAATTACTTACCATCACAGCAGGCTAAAGCAACAATACTAATTGGGACAAACAAGAGGAAACTAAAACATTGTGAAGAAGATATGAGAAATAAGATATTCACAGTAGTTTTGAAAAGCTTCTCATTATTCTAGGGATCTAAAAGGCCATTTGTTTGTGCAGGAGTGTGTGTGACAAGAAAATCTCAAAGAAACATTGTTGTTTCACTTGTGGCTGACTGAAACTCTATGCTAGCAGAAGGTAAAGACAAAGCAGAGTTGCAAATTGCCACCGTGATCTCAGATCAGAAATGTTGCATCTTGACCATATCTGAAAGACATTGATTCCAGGCATCCGTGAATCTCCATCCAATCACTACCTAACCTCTAAGCTAAATGAGCAGAGACTTCCATAATCAAACATGCCAGGGAAAAGAGACTTTATCAAATCAGTTCAGGAAATTTACTAAATAGCAAAAAAAAACAAAAAAAATCCCTCACAATTAGTACCATCAACAAAATATAAAGAAGCAGTAGAGTCTGATATCCACACTTGTTAATTAGTTTATCTAAGACATTCAGTTTTCAACAAAAAAATTATTTTTTCTGTTAATTATCAAAACATTACATTATACTCTATATCTAGTAAACAAAACAGTCAATAGAAACTCCGTAAGGAAGAACAGGGACGGGGAAGGCTTCCCAGGTGGTGCTAGGGGTAAAGAACCCACCTGCCAATGCTGGAGATGTAAGAAATGCAGACTCAATCTTTGGGTCCGGAAGATCCCCTGGAGCAGGATATGCCAAGCCACTTCAGTATTCCTGCCTGGAGAATTTCATGGACAGAGGAGCCTGGAAGGCTATGGTCCATAGGGTTGCAAAGAGTTGGACACAAATGAAGTGACTTGCCATGCATGCAAGGAATAACAGATGTTGGCCTCACTAGATATATATTTTAAATTAATTTTTAAATTATATTCAAAGAATAAATAGAAATCATGTTTAGAGGATTAAAGAAAAGTATGGATTGGTAACTCAGGAAATACAGAATATCAAAAAAGAGAAAAAAAATTACCCAGAAAGGAAACAAAAAGAAATTCTGGGGTCGAGAAGTATATTGTTAGAAGTCCTTACAAAATTCTTTGAAATTTATTCCCACATTGTGAAGGTATCCAGAAGTGGGGCCTTTGAAAAGTGATTATGGCAGGAGAATGGAGCCCTCATAAACAGGATTGTTTATGCCTTATAAAAGAGGCTCCAGAGAACTCTTTCATTCCTTCTACCAGGTGAAAACATGAGATGATGACTTCTATCTATGAACCAGGTCAATAGAGATGATCCAGTCTTAGAAGCAGAGAGAAAAAAAAGAATGAATAAAAAGTGGAGACAGTTCCAGATGTCTGGGGGACACCACATTGTTTACCAATGTGCAGACAATGATAGTGACAGAAGGATAGCAGAGAGGAAAAGGCAGAAAGTATATTTGATCAAACAATACAGTATAATTCCCCTATATACATTCCTTCAACATGTGAGCTTTCAAAGACGTGAATGTGTGTTCTCATGTCCAATCATGTAGGTTATGTCATGTGTCTGGCATACACTGTCACATGTGTGTACCTTCTATAAACAATTGTGATTTTGTGTACTTTACTGTAAAGTACTATAGAGTACAGTAGTACAATATCTTTATTTCAAGCCCAGGATGTCTGGAAGTAAGCATAAAAGCAGTGACAACATAGCTGATACTGCCAAGAAGTGCCAAGACAAGACAATGTCACATGTGTGTACCTTCTATAAACAATTGTGATTTTGTGTACTTTACTGTAAAGTACTATAGAGTACAGTAATACAATATCTTTATTTCAAGCCCAGGATGTCTGGAAGTAAGCATAAAAGCACTGACAACATAGCTGATACTGCCAAGAAGTGCCAAGACAAGACAAAGAAGAAGCAATAGAACCCAAAGAGATTCACAATGCAGGAATGGCAAGTGGATTTTCTTTATTTGAGGAGGCACAGTTAGCTATTGAGGAGCAGGACCTGAATGTAGAATGGTATACAAAGGTTTCGGTAGTCACTCAGAATGCAACCCAGTGCTACCACGTTATCTATGATAAGGAAAAAAAAAAAAAAGAGCTACAACAAAAACATCACTGGATCATTTTTTCAAGAGGGTAGAGAGAATTGAATCCAGCAAGGAACCAGAAACTGTGCAATCAGTGTTAGGTGTAAGTGAAATTGCAGTTTGCCCTCTGTCTCCTGTTGTTGATCCTTCAGCTCTACCATCTCCCACCTTCTCTCCTGCCTCCTGTAAGAAATTCTTCTTGTCTATTTACTCTATGGCAGTCTCTATATGCCAGCTGTTGTATTGAACCATGGTACTTTTCAAGGTACTCTACATAAGATTAAAAATGCTTTCTTTATTATTTGTGTTTGTGTATAATTTGTGTGAAAAACATTATAAACCTATTTGCAGTTCAGTACTGTATAGCTGATTGAGTACCTAGTTGGGTACCTAGGCTAATTTTGTTGGACTAACAAATTGGACTTATGGAAATGCTCTTGGAATAGAAGTCACTTGTATGAAAGGGGCTTACTCTAGTCAAAAAACTTCCATATTGGATGAAAGCATGATTTATATATTCAACAAATTCATAATTTCAAGAGGTAGGAATTTAAAGATAGTCACATCTAAACAAATTATAGGGAAGCTGTCAAGAAATGAAAAACAGACTCTTGAAAGCAGTATGAAATTAAAGACTCATCACTTACAAAGGATCCTCAATAAGAATAACAGCAGACTTCTATAAAAACTGGAAGTCAGAAAGCAGTAGGCTAATATATTCAAATTGTTGAAAGAAAAAATCATCACAAACAATTTTATACCCAGGAAGAAATCATACCAAAAATAAAGATAAAATTAAGATGAATTTTTAAAAAATAATGAAGAATTTATTTCAGCAGACCCGAACTGTAAGAAATTCTGAAAGGAGTATTTCAGGCTTAAATGAAAGGATACTTAGAAATGAGTTCAATCAATCCAAGAAAATAAAGATCATTGATAAAATGATAGATTTATTCAGGAGATATTGTGGGTTTACTTAAGAACACATCAATAAAAAAAAAAGGACACGTCAATAAAGCAAATATTGCAATAAAGTCAGTCGGATGAAATTGAATTCTCAGTGCATATAAAAGTTACCGATAATCCTACATGCAGGGAAGCAAACGAGACACAGATGCAAAGAACAGATGCCTGGACTCAGTGGGAGAAGACAAGGGTGGGATGATTTGAGAGAAAAGCATTAATACATGTGCATTACCATATGTAAAGTAGTTGACCAGTGCAAGTTTGATGCATGAAGCAAGGCACCCAAAGCCAAAATTGGTGCTCTGGACAACCCTGAGGGATGGGATAGGAAGGGAGGTAAAAGAGGGGTTCAAGATGGAGGGGACATATGTATACCTGTGACTGATACATGTATGACAAAAACCATCACAATATTGTAAAGTAATTATTCTCCAATTGAAATATTAAATCTTTTAAAAAATGAAACAAAACAAAGTTATGTTTACACTTTAATATACTCTATTATGTATGTAGTACCCTATGTATAGAAAACAAATGTGCATACCTTAATGACCGAACAGCGACAACATACCTTAACTAGAAAATACTTAATTGCTAAAAATTGCCAAACATCATCTGAGCATTCAGTGAGTCATATCATTTTGCAATAGTAATGTTCAAAGGTCACTGATCACAGACCACCATAACAAACATGATAAACAAAAAAAAGTTTGAAACATTGAGAAAGTTGCTAAAGTGTTACAGAAACATGAAGTGAGCAAAGGGTGTGGAAAATATGCCATAGATAGACTTGCTCAATGCAAAGTTAACACAAATTTTCAATTTGCAAAAACATAAAATCCGTAAAATTTGGTTAAGTGGAGTGCAATAAAGCAATGCGTACTACACATAAATAAGCAGGAGAAAAAGTATAATTTTAAAGATTTTGCTTTTAAACCTGTCATCATCTAGCTTAAAAGACAACTGATGAAAGCAATAACCATAAAGTTACATAAATGATTTAGAGTGTATAAAGACGTGATTTGTGTGACAAAAGTAACATAAAGAAGGCAGACTGAGAACGAATCTACTTTGGAGAAAACATTGTATATGATTTTGAAATTAAGTTAGCATTAGTGTACACTATAAAAGTTTATGTAAAAAAATGTAATTATAATGCCAAGGTAACCACTAAGAGCATATCTCTAGATATATAATAAAAGAAAAAAAAAAGGGAATTAAAATGGAGGACAAAAAAATGTTTGCTTTGCATGAAAGAAAACTGAAATGTAGAGATAGAGAGGAATGTATGAAATTCAAGACACATGGGAAGCAAATGACACAATATCAAACATCATTTTTATTTATCAGTATTTTAACTAACTTTATTATTTTTTTAATTAATTTTAAACATATTAACTATTCCAATGAAAAGTCACATATTGGTAGAGGGAGAAAGGATGTTATTCAACTACATACTATGTCCAGGTAAATGCTATAGATTAAAAGTCACAAGTAGAAATTTAAAGGGAAGGAAAAATTATCCCCTGCAAATAATAAACAAAGGAACAAAGATTGGAGCTATTAATATGAGGCAAAATAAAATTTAAGAAAAAAGTTACTAGAATTAAAGAAACATTTTAAATGATAAAAGGATCAAATAGGAAGACACAGAAAGTATAAACAGGTATGCACTTAATAACAAAGTTCTAAAATGTATAAAGCAAAAATGAAAGAATTGAAAGAAAAGATAGAAAATTTAACAGCAGCAGTTGGAGAATATGGAAATATTATTTTTAAAAATCTAAATAACTAATGGATCTGTGAATAAACCACAAGGAAAATTCAGAAATACTTTTTTTACAAGAAGATAAAGACACACACACCAAAATTATGGAATGCAGCCAAAGGGTCCCTTAAAATGAAATTTATGGCATCAAAGAGGAATAAAGATAACAAAAAATAATTCTGCCTTTTTCACCAAAATGAAATATAAATTGGAAAGTTAACTAAACTTAAATCTAGCAGAAGGAGAAAAAAACAGATTAAAGTAGACATAAATGAAATAGGATATCAAAAACAACAGGGAACATCAATAAAATCAGAAGTTAGATCTTGGAAAAGATTTTAAGAAGTCAATAAATTTTAGTTTGACTGACCAAGGAGAAAGAGAGATCTAAAATACTAACAGTAGGAATGAAAGAGGGTACGCCTCCAACGACTTTCCAAATATATATTATAAATAAGGAAATAATGTGAACAGCTACTTATCATGTATATTAAAATATGTATTTTATCAAAATGAAAAAAAATTTCTAGAAAGACACAACTAAGTCAAGAAGAAATAGAAAATCTGAATAGACCTACCAAAAATAAAGAGTGTTAATAAATAATTTTGAAAATTTCCATTAATAACAGTCCAGGATTGCTTCAGTGGTAATTTCTCCCAAGCATACAAATTATATTTAATACAAATCCTTTACATATTTTTCCAAAAATATAAAATAAGTATAACTTTTTTTCCACTAGTTTCATGAGTTATAGGGTAGCACTAATTTTGGTGTTATCCTGATATCAAAATAAGACAACACACCAAATGAAAAGGAAACTGCAGAACAATGTCATTTAAAAACATAGTTGGAAAATCTTCAAAATGCTATCAACCAAATCCAGCAACGTATCAGAAGCATCATACAACTCGATCAAATGGGACATACCATAAAAATAAAAGGTCCATTTATCCTAAAGTCAAGAATCATATTATGGAATACAGGACAAAATTCATGGTTATCCATAGAGATGTAGGGAAAAAGAAAAACCTAATAAAATGCACATTTTACTGTCAAACATTCAAGAATCTAGGAACAGAAACAGACTTCGTTTACCTAATAATAATAAAAGAGATAAGCTACAGCTACATTGTATTCTATTGTTAAAGACTGAATGTTTTCTTTTCTTTTCTTTTTGTAGGTAGAGAGGAAGACAAATATCTGCACTCTCTATTCTTTCATTTAATATTGTATTGGAAATTCTATATCAGGAAATGAGGCAGAAAAATATTTGAAAAGACATCCAGATTAAGTCCAAAAAGTTCCATTCACAGTAACATCAAATTAATATAATATTTGGGAATACATTTAGCAAAAGAAATAAAAATATTTTTATTGAAAACTACTAAACACACTTGATTGAAATATTAAAATTTCTGATTAAAAATAATTTTAAAAATATCAACATAATGGAAAGCTATCACATGGTTATGAATAAGAAGACTAAATATTGTTATTTTGGCAAAATTTCCTAAATAGATCTACAAATTCAATATGCTCCTTCTTAAATAGTGATGACAATAATTAATGATAATAAAGAAATTTAGGATGAAAACATCTTCTGGAAGATTTTGATGCCTCTTTCTTACACTGTTAGGTGAATTTCGAGATCTTGTATTTGTCATTATCAAAATATTACTGTGTTTTTACCGATGATCTTGTGACAGCATTCCAGTCCTCAAATCTGAATTCTAGGAATAGAAGTTCAGTTTCCCTTATCTTCACACTGATTTTGCTAGTATAGTCTTAAATTTATAGTAGATACTCAGAATCATCAGAAAGCTATTCATCCACATGCAGCAAATTTAGTTTGCCTCTGTGATGAAAACAATTTAAAATCACTGCTTGAAAAGTCCCTTTTATATCTATTTTTAAGTGTCACTCAAAAAGAAATGATCCATGATAAAAGCAACAAATCCTTTAAAATCAGTTGATGCTAACGACAGATTTTTCATAACTTGTGGCAAATTTATAAGCCACATCTATCATTTTAAAAATCTTAACAAAAAAATAGAGATGATTAGGGTGTTTCATTTCTCTTTAACAAAAAGGTTCACATAACATTATTCCAATTAGTAAAATTTTATCACAAATGTTTCATATATAGAAATCTAGAGATGTTGCTTATGAAACTATTTTTTCTTTTTATTGTTAAGTAAGAAGAAGAGATATTCCATATAAGAACACCTGGAGCTTCTACTGATCAAAGTTTGAAAGGAAAACTAAGTCTGGTTTTTGTTTTTTTTTTTTATAATTAGTTCTAATTGATTCTAATAGAGGTAAAGTGTGTAAACAGAGTTGCTAGGAGGGGAGCCTAAAGAGAATTTGCATCAGTGTCAAACACAGACTATGCCTAAAGTCTTTGCTTTCTAATAATTCAAACTAAGGAAAAGCTAGTAAAATTAAATGTATATATAAAATCAGATTCAAAATTTAAAAAAACAACAACACAGTTTAACATCAAAGAACAGGCAAGTCTCACACATGACAAAGGTTTATTTCAAAGATGTTTTTAAATAAATTTTATTTTAATAACTATAATATTAAATGTGTTATTTAATTAGTATTGAAAACAAAAAGGCATGGTACATGCAGCAGTATATGTACTATGTTAAAGAACATCCGTTCAGCCTGGAGACAACTTGAGGTACACTCAGTGGTTTGTTCTTGACTCTTTGACGCTTTCTTTTTTTAATTTTATTTTTGGCTATACCAGGTCTGGGCTTCCCAAGTGGTGCTGTTGCTAAAGAACTCCCCTGCCAATGCAGGAGGCAAAGGTTCCATCCTTGGGCCAGGAAGATCCTCTGGAGGAGGGCATGGCAACCCACTTGAGAATTCTTGCCTGGGGAATCCTATGGAGAGGCTAGCCTGGCGGGCTACGGTCCATAGGGTCACAAAGAGTCAGATATGACTGAAGTGACTTAGCACGCCTGCACCAAGTCTTAGTTGTGTTATGTGAGATACTTATTTGATGCTTTCTTTTAAATGGAAATTTGTATTTTCTTCTCTTGAAAGCCAAAAGTCACTTCTAAACCAGGACCATATACCCTCTTAATCCCCCAGCTTAACTGAAGAGTTTTAGAAGCTGTCTCTGCTCAGCCACTGTATGAATACTCAGTCTCACTATATAAATACTGATAAAATTATGTTTTTAGAAGGATGTATTCCTTTGCAGTCCCTGCTTAGCCATTGGATGAATACTCAGACTCATGGAAACACTGATAAAATCATGTTTTCAGCAGGATATATTCTTTGAAGTTCAAATAACCAATGAGAGCATCTGTCTTAAAACACTATTTTGACACTATTTCTAAGTTTATTACCAATTCAGTTCAGTGGCTCAGTTGTGTCCGACTCTTTGCAAGCCCATAAATTTTAGGATGACAGGCTTCCCTGTCCTTCACAAGCTCCCAGAGCTTAAACTCAAGCCCATCAAGTTGGTGATGCTAGCCAACCATCTCATCCTCTGTCATCCCCTTCTCCTCCTGCCTTCAATCTTTCCCAATATTAGGGTCTTTACCAATGAGTCAGTTCTTCGCATCAGGGGGCCAAGTTAGTTGAGTTTCAAGGTCAGCATCAGTCCTTCCAATGAATATTCAGGAGTGATTTCCCTTAGGGTTGACTGGTTGGATCTCCTTGTAGTCCAACGGACCCTCAAGAGTCTTCTCCAACACCACAGTTCAAAAGCATCAATTCTTCGGCGCTCAGCTTTCTTAATGCCCAACTCTCACATCCCTACATTACTACTGGAAAAATCATAGCTCTGACTAGATGGAACTTGTTGGCAAAGTAATGTCTCTGCTTTTTAATATGCTCTCTAGTTTGGTCATAGCTTTTCTTCCAAGGAGCAAGTGTCTTTTTACTTCATGGCTGCAGTCACCATCTGCAGTGATTTTGGAGCCCACAAAATTAAAATCTGTCACCATTTCCATTACTTCCCCATCTACTTGCCATGAAGTGATGGGACCAGATGCCATGATCTTAGTATTCTGAATTTTGAGTTTTAACGCAATTTTTTCACTCTCCTCTTTCACTTTCATCAAGAGGCTTTTTAGTTCTTCTTCTCTTTCTACCTTAAGGGTGGTGTCATCTGCCTATCTGAGGTTATTGATATTTCTCCCAGCAATCTTTATTCCAGCTTGTACTTCATCCTGCCTGGCATTTCTTATATTTCACTCTGTATAAAATTTAAATAAGCAGGATGACAATATACATCCTTGACATACTCCTTGCACAATTTCTATATAACCCAATTCTCACATCCATACTTTACTACTGGAAAAATCATAGCTTTGACTAGATGGACCTTTGTTGGCAAAGGAATGTCTCTGCTTTTCAATATACTGTCTAGGTTGATCATAACTTTTCTTTCAAGGAGCAAGTGTCTTTTAACTTCATCACTGCAGTCACCATCTACAGTGATTTTGGAGCCCCCAAAAATAAAGTCTCTCACTGTTTCCACTGTTTCACCATCTATTTGTCATTAAGTGATGGGACCAGATGCCATGATCTTAGTGTTCTGAATGTTGAGCTTTAAGCCTTCTTCACTCTCCTCTTTGACTTTCATCAAAAGGCTCTTTAGTTCTTTATTTTCTGCTATAAGGGTGGTGTCATCTGCATATCTGAGATTATTGATATTTCTCCTGGCAATCTTGATTCCAGTTTGTGCTTCCTCCAGCCCAGCATTTCTCATGATGTACTCTACATATAAGTTAAATAATCAGATTGACAATATACATCTTTGATGTACTCCTTTCCCGATTTGGAACCAGTCTGTTGTTCCATGTCCAGTTCTAACTGTTGTTTCAGTATTGGGAGCTATTATTTATCTCTGTTATGATTACTTGTGACATGATGCAGAGATAGAGAATGGGAGATAACAGGGAAAATACTAGAAAGCAACTAAAATAATCAGAGTAAAAAATGCAATCATCTATTGAATGATATACAAAGAGAACAGGAAAATAAAATAGATAAAAATACTGGTAAAGAGTCATAGAGACTCTTGTAGTAAGATAAAGAAATAATTATTTAAGTTTAGATAAATTAGGGACAATAAAAACAAGAAAAGTAGAATTCTGGAGAAACAAACTCAGAGAAAAACAACAAGGCAGTGAGAAAGTGCTGATATGGATTTTAATTACATTCATAAAATTTTATATTTAAATTACTGAGTTGTAAAAAATCAAATGTCACTGATTATACAATTTTTTAGTGCAGATTATTTCCAAATTATTTCCAAATATTGTAAATGATATCACAGCTCTCCTACTTTTTTCTTTCTTTTTTTAGATAGAAGTAGAGTTGATTTACAATTTTCTGATAGTTGCAGTTATAGTTCTTAGTGATTTTGCATTTGCATAGATTGTGGAATGATAACAGCAATAAGTCTAGTAATCATCTGTCTCCAGGCAAATTTTTAAAATATCATTGAACATATTCCATATGCTGTATTTATTTATTCTATGCCTGGAGGTTTGTATTTCTTAATTCCTTTCACATATTCCATCCTCACCCTAACTCCCTCCTTGCTGAAAACCACCATTTTGTTGACTGTGCATAAATCCATTTCATTTTGTTTTGTTTATCTTATTTTTTAGATTCTATACATGTGAGATCACACAGTATTTGTCTTTCTCTGACTTATTTCACTTAACCTAATCCAATCTCAATCCGTCCATGTTGTCACAAATGGCAAGATTTCATTTTTTATATTTGAGTAATATTTCTTTATTTATGTGTACATATTTATGTATATGCAATATATATGTATTCTTTATCCATTTATCTATATATTATAGTCCTGGCTACTGTAAAAAATGCTGCAATAATAGTTGGTTAGCATGTAACTTTTTGAATCAACATTTTTGTTTTTTTTTTCTGGTAAATATACAGAATTGCTGATTCATATGACATTTATATTTTCAACTTTCTAAGAAATATCCATACTGTTTTCCATAGTGGCTGCACCAGTTAAACACTTTGCAAACAAGGGAAGGTCCCTGAATGTCTTCCTTCCATTCAGCAGCTTGCCTATTTATTTTATTGATGACTTCCTTCCTGTCCAAAAGCCTTTTGGTCCCATTTGTTACTGCTTATATATTTTCTAGAAATTTTATGGTTTTAGATAACACATTTGAGTCTTTAATCCATATTTAATTCATTTATATAAATTGTGTGAAAAAGTCAAGTTTGATTGTTAGGCATGTTCCTATCCAGTTTTTCCAACACCATTTTATTGAAGAGGCTATTATTTCTCCATTGTAAACTTATGCCTCCATTGTCATTTTATTTATGGGCACTTTATTAATGTATATATCCATTTTTATACAATTTGTTTATTGAAGCTTTGTAATATACAGTTTGAAATTAGAGAGTGTGGTACCTCCATCTTTCTTCTTAATTCTCAAGACTGTTTTGGATATTCTGGGTCATTTGTAATTTTATACAAATTTTAGAATGATATATTCTATTTCTGTGAAAAATGCCATGAGTATTTTGATAGGGATTGCATTAAATCTGTAGATTGCCTGGAATAGTATGTTTATTTTAACCAGATTTATTTCTACCCATGAGCATTCTATATCTTTTTATATATTTGTGTTATCTTCAATCTTTTTTTCATCAATGTCTTGTAGTTATTAGTGTAGTTTCTCATCTCCTTGGTTAGATTTATTCCTAGGTATGTTTTTTGATCTAATTGTAAACTGAATTATTTTCTTAATTTCTCTTTCTGATTGTTTTTAGCATATAGAAGTGTAGCAGATTTCTGTGTCTTAACATTGTATCCTGCAATTTTGCTGAAAGTACTTATAATGTCTAAGTTTTTTCTTGTGTGTGTGTGTGTGGTGTTTTTAAAATTTTTCTCTGAATAGTATCATGCTGTCTGGAAAGAGTGACAGTTTTATTACTCCCTTTTCAATGTAAACTTTCTTTTTTTCTTGTCTGATTGTTGAGTTTAGGACTTATAATACTGTACTGTATAAAAATGAGAATGAATATTCTTGTATTATTTCTGATTATAGAATGCTTTCAGCTTTTCACTATTTAGTATGATGTAATCTGTTGGTTTGTCTTAAATGACTTTAATTATTTGGAGGTATGCTTCCTCTATACTCACTTTGTTGAGAATTTTTATCATAAATGCATTTTGGATTTTGTCAGAAGGTTTTTCTGCATGTATGGAGATGATCAGATTCTTCACTTTACAGCAGTAGTATACAACATTGATTGATGTGGATGTTGAATCATCCTGGGATTCCTGGGGTAAATCTCATTTGATCATGGTATCTGATACTTTTGATGTATTGTTGAATTCAAATTAGCAATATTTTGTTGAAGGTTTTTGCATCTACGATTTATATCAGTATTATCAGTGATATTGGCCTGTAATTTTCCATTTTGGGGCTATCTGTTTGATTTTGGTATCAGAATAATGTTGGCCTCACATAATAAGTTTGGAAGTGTTCTTTCCTTTTCAAAATTTTGGATTGGTTTAAGAAGCACAGATGTTAATTTTTCTCTAAATGTTTGGTGGAATTTACCTGTGAAGATTTGTTGTTCTGGACTTCTTTATTGGGAGATTTTTGATTACTGATTCAATTTCACTACTAGTAAACATTCTTTCTAGAATTTCTGTTACTTCCTAATTAAATATGGATACATTGTAAATTTTCAGAATTTTATGCATTTCCTCCAGGTTGTTCAATTTGTCAGGGTATAATTTTTGTAGTAATCTCTTGTAAATTTATATATCTGTGGTATTTGTTTTAAGTCTTCTTTTTATTTATGACATTATTTATTTGGATCTCCCTTATATTTTTATGAGACTGCTTCAAGGTTTATCAATTCAGTTTATCTTTTCAAAGAACCATATCTTAGTTTAATTTATCTTCTATAATTTTTAGTCTCCATTAACCCCGAAGAATTGATGCTTTTGAACTGTGGTGTTGGAGAAGACTTTTGAGAGTCCCTTAGACTGCAAGGAGATCCAACCAGTCCATCCTAAAAGAGATCAGCCCTGGGTGTTCATTAGAAGGACTGATGTTGAAGCTAAAACTCCAGTACTTTGGCCACCTGATGCGAAGAGCTGACTAATTTGAAAAAAATCTGATTTTGGGAATGATTGAGGGCAGGAGGAGGAGGGGATGACAGAATATGAGATGGTTGGATAACATCACTGACTCAATGGACAGTGATGGGTAGGTTTGAGTGGACTCCAGGAGTTGGTGATGGACAGGGAGGCATGGCATGCTGCGGTTCATGGGATTGCAAAGAGTCGGACATGACTGAGGAACTGAACTGAACTCCCTTTCTGTTCTTTATTGTTTCCTTTCCTATATTAAATGGCTCTTTTTTGTTCTTCTTTGAAATAAATATTTTTAAGGCAAATTATATTTATCAGTATATTTGAAGATGACATTTTGTTTTAAAGCTTATGCTATTTTACCTAGCTGTTTCAAAGGTAATTTGGGATATTTGAATTAATAACACATTATAATTTAATTTTCAGCTTAACTTTGCAATTAAAAATGAAGCCACTTTGATTTGTAGTTATCGAACAGAAATCATAATCACTTTCCAACACCTGCTTGTTGTATCATGTGAAAAACAGTAGCTTTCCCAATAACACCACTTCACTATCATGTATCCATGATAAATCTGTCCTTTTCTTGTTTCCGAAAGAAAAGCATATACTACAGTGACCTCAGAGGGAGATAAACACTCCTGCGGTTCATATACATGACTCCTCTATGTGCCTACAGATCAATCTCTGACAAGGTGAAGTAGAAAGGAAATAGAAAAGGAAGAAAACCCAGGAGAGACCCATTTTTCTTATCAATTCTATTAATGAAAAACAAAGATTCAGAATCTGAAGTCTGCAGACAGTGAATCACTTTCCAGGTAAATTCAGGCTCATAAAAGCTCTATGAAAGATTAACGTACAAAGATATTTTTTGACCGCACATACACAGACCAGAGATGAGGGAAAGATTTCTTTAAACACCTTGCTGAAAAATTAGCATCCAGAAAAAAAGCATATTTTTCCAAAAAAAGAAAAGAAATCAGAAAGTTATGTTCTCTCACATTAGGAATGCAATGTCAAAGTGAAACCAAATGTTTAAAGTATCGCTACATGATTACAATTCTATATGTTCCAATATCCAGTCACTCAGTCATGTCCAACTCTTTGAAACACTATGGACTCCAGCATGCCAGGCTTCCCTGTCCTTCATCTCTCCCAGGGTTCCTCAAACTCATGACCATTTAATCAATGATGCCATCCAACCATCTCACCCTCTGTCATCCCCTTCTCTTCTTGCCTTCAATCTTTCCCATCATCAGGGTCTTTTCCAAATAGGGAGCTCTTCACATCAGATGGCCAAAGTACTGGAATTTCAGCTTCAGTATCACTCCTTTCAATGAATATTCAAGGTTGATTTCTTTTAGGATTGACTGGTTTGATCTTGCTGTCATAGGGAATCTCAGGAGTCTTCTCTAGCAATATAGTTTGAAAGCATAAATTCTTCACCACTCAGTCTTCTTTATGATCCAAATCTCACATTCATAATAACTACTGGAAGAACCATAGCTTTGACTAGATGGATCTTTGTCAGCAAATTTTGTGTCTACTTTTTAATATGCTGTCTAGTTTGGTCATAGCTTTTCTTCCAGGGAGCAAGTGTCTTTTAATTTCATGACTGCAGTCACCATCTACAGTGATTTTGGAGCCCAAGAAAATAAAGTCAGTCACTGTTTCCATTGTTTCCCCATCTATTTGCCATGAAATGATGGGGCAAGATGCCATGATCTTCAGTTTTTTTAATGCGAAGTTTTAAGCCAGCTTTTACACTCTCCTCTTTCACCTTCATCAAGAGGCTTTTTACTTCCTCTTCACTTCATGCCATAAAGGTGGTGCCATCTGTATATCTGAGGTTACTGATATTTCTCCTTGGAAACTTGATTCTGACTTGAGCTTCATCCAGCCTGGCAGTATTTTACATGATGTACTCTACATATAAGTTAAATAAACAGGGTTGTGGTATACAGGCTTGACATACTCCTTGCCCAATTTGCAACCAGTCTGTTGTTCCATATCCTGTTCTAACTGTTGATTCTTGACCTGCATACAGGAGGCAGATAAAGTGGGCTGATATTCCCATGTTTTTAAGAGTTTTCCACAGTTTGTTTTTTTTAATCCACACAATCAAAGCAAAGCTTTAAAATTATACTCAATGAAACAGAGGTAGATGTATTTTTGGAATTCCCTTGCATTTTCTATGATCCAACAGATGTTGGCAGTTTGATCTCTGGTTCCTCTGCCTTTTCTAAAACCAGCTTATACATCTGAAAGTTCTTGAATCATGTAGTGTTGAACCCTAGCTTGAAGGATTTTGAGCATTACCTTGCTAGCATGCAAATTGAGTGCAATTGTGCAGTAGTTTGAACATTATTTGACATTGTTCTTCTTTAAGACTGGAATGAAAATTTACTGTTTCCAGTCCTGTGGTCATTGCTGAGGCATCCAAATTTGCTGGCATATTGAGTGCAGCACTTTAACAGTACTATCTTTTAGGAATTGAAATAGCTCAGTTGGAATTCCATCACCTTCGCTAGCTTTGCTCATAGTGATGCTTCCTAAGGCCTACCTGACATCAAACTCTAGGATGACTGGCTCTAGGTGAGTAACCATATCATCATGATTGTCTGGGTCATCAAGATCTTTTTTGTACAGTTTTTTTTTTCTTTGTTTTCATGCCACCTTTTCTTAGTATCATCTGCTTCTGTTAGGTCCATGCCATTTCTGTCCTTTATTGTGCCCAAAAAAAATGGGAAAGACTAGAGATCACTTCAAGAAAATTAGAGACACCAAGGGAACATTTCATGCAAAGATGGATTCAATAAAGGACAGAAATTGTATGGACCTAACAGAAGTAGAAGATATTAAGAACAGGTGGCAAGAATATACAGAAGAACTGTACAAAAAATATTTTATGACTCAGATAATCACCATGGTGTGATTACTTACACTCAGTTAGAGCTAAACATCCTGGAATGTGAAGTCAAGTGGGCCTTAGAAAGCATCACTACAAACAAAGCTAGTGGAGGTGATGCAATTCCAGTTGAGGAATTTCAAATCCTAAAAGATGATGCTGTGAAAGTGCTGCACTCAAAATGCCAGCAAAATTGGAAAACTCAGCAATGGCCACAGGCCTAGAAAAGATCAGTTTTCATTCCTATCCCAAAGAAAGGCAATGCCAAAGAATGCTCAAACTACTGCACAATTGCACTCATCTCACAGACTAGTAAAGTGATGCTCAAAATTCTACAAGCCAGGCCTCAGCAATACATGAACCATGAACTTTCAGATGTTCAGGCTGGTTTTAGAAAAGGCAGAGGAATCAGAGATCAAATTGCCAACATCCGATGGATTATCAAAAAAGCAAGAGAGTTCCAGAAAAACATCTACTTCTGCTTTATTGACTATGCCAAAGCCTTTGATTGTGTGGATCACAATAAACTGTGGGAAATTCTAAAAGAGAAGGGAATACCAGACCATCTGATGGGTCTCTTGAGAAACCTGTATGCAGGTCAGGAAGCAAGAGTTAGAACTGGACATGGAACAAATAGGAAAAGGAGTACATCAAGGCTGTATATTGTCACTCTGCTTTTTTAACTTATATGCAGAGTACATCATGAGAATTGCTGGGCTGGAAGAAACACAAGTTGGAATCAAGATTGCTGGGAGAAATATCAATAACCTCAGATATGCAGACGACAGCACCCTTATGGAAGAAAGTGAAGAGGAACTAAAAAGCCTCTTGCTGAAAGTGAAAGAAGAGAGTGAAAAAGTTGGCTTAAGGCTCAACATTCAGAAAACTAAGATCACGGCATCTGGTCCCATCACTTCACACCAAATAGATGGGGAAACAGTGGAAACAGTGTCAGACTTTATGTTTTGGGGCTCCAAAATAACTGTAGATGGTGATTGTAGCCATGAAATCAAAAAACACTTACTCCTTGGAAGGAAAATTATGGCCAACCTAGATAGCATATTGAAGAGAAGAGACATTACTTTGCCAACAATGGTCTGTCTGGTCAAGGCTATGGTTTTTTCAGTAGTTATGTATGGATGAGAGAGTTGGACAGTGAAAAAGGCTGAGCATCGAAGAATTGACGCTTTTGAACTGTGGTGTTAGAGAAGACTCTTGAGAGTCCCTTGGACTGCAAGGAGATTGAACCAGTCCATCCTAAAGGAGATCAGTCCTGGGTGTTCATTGGAAGGACTGATGTTGAACCTGAAACTCCAATACTTTGGCCACCTGATGTGAAGAATTGACTCATTGGAAAAGACCCTGTTGCTGGGAATGTTTGGAGGCAGGAGGAGAAGGGGACAGAGGATGAGATGGTGGGATGGCATCACCGACTCGATGGACATGGGTTTGGGTAGACTCCGGGAGTTGGTGATGAACAGGGAGGCCTGACATGCTGCAGTTCATGGCGAGGCAAAGAGTCGGACACGACTGAGCAACTGAACTGAACTAAACTGATTTGTGGATGCAGCTTGGATAGCAAAAACCTAGAGAGGGAGATAGGAGAACAAAGAAGAGTCTAACCCGTCTGCGTGAATAGAGTTCTACACCCAAATGTGGCCCTGAGATACAGAAACTTATGCTAAGGTCTATGGGAAGCTGCTGCCTTTGGGTTAGCTTTATCTCTATGGATCTGCAGCTAAGCATGTGATGGTGGATTAGGGGCATCAGTTTGTCAGCAAATCCAGCAGTCAGAAGGAAGAGCTGATAAGATTATGAAAAGGCTGAAACCCATGGGTATGTGGCAGTCTTCAGGAATGGCTCTTGCTTCACTCATGTACTCCAGATTTCATGCACATGTCTCTTTTGGCCACCTCTCACTTAGAACCATACAAGGGAGGGTGTTCTGAAAAACATACTTCTATCTTAACCAGATCGACAGATTGCAAAATAAGTTCTGGCCCCTTAGAATATGAAGTTGGCTAAAACCCAGCCTTTAGAGTAGGAAATCAAAGAGAGCATAAACACCTGAGAAATGTTTACAGAATGACACATATTAAGTAGAAAAGATATGCAATATTTTAATGTAATTGAAATCAACAAATTTTTACCAGAAGCTTAGTGTTTACATAAGCACAGCTTTTGATTGTGACTATTAAAAGATGGCCCATAAAAACTGACCCCAATATATTAATACAACAGTGTGTAACATGACAAGAAGATTATAAATTATTCAAGAGTAGCAGTTTTCCTAACAAGACAGAGAGAAGCTCTTGCACTTAGCAATGAAACATAAAGAATGAATGGACAAAAACAAGGAGACAAAGACAGATGAAAGTTAAAACCAGTGGCAATAGCAGCAGGAACTAAAGAAAATACAGTCATTACAATTTAAGGAAATTAGTGCATAGGGAATCCAAGAGGCCTTGGGATCAATAAAATTTTAAATATCACTATATCACTGCCTGTGGAGAAAATTACTAACTTTCAAGGACAATACAGATCCCAAGTCACAACAACAAAACAGAAAACCAGAACAGAGCAAGACATTGCTTTTAGCTACTTTTTGCTGAAATATTTTAACTCTTCTTAATAAAGAGGAATGATCAACTCAATAAGAATGAGGTTATTAATAGATCATGAAATAAATATACAGATTAGCATGCACTTAATTGCTAAGCACAATTTGAAATGATTTATTTGTTGTTAAAATAGAAATCCTTTCATCCAAGGGGAATCAACTATTTGTAAATAATCTTGGCATACTTATTTGTGATTACTAAACAAATGACATATCTACAATTAATTGAATACTTTTTGTTTGGTTGGTTTTGGTCACACTCCATGGCATGTGAGATCTTTGTTTCTCAACCAGGGATTGAACTCCTACAGTGGACGTACAGTGTCTTAAGCACTGGACAGCCAAGAAAGTCTCTTGAGCTGATTCTTAAACATAAATTGGAAGTAATTGGTGTTTCTCCTAGAAAAATCTGATTTGTGGTACTGAATAGCCAGCTGGAAATGTTTACACATTTTCAACTCTTCAACTCCCTTCCCTCTTTTATCACAGTGGTTAGAAAGCTAAAACCTACATTTTTCAACTTCCCTTAAAGCTAGATTCAGCATTTATTTGCATTTTAGAAATAGCATTCTTGTGGGATGTGAAAGTTTAGCGCAGACCATTTTCTCCTATAATCGATGCATAACAAGAAAGACCTGAGGTATATGAGTATTTGTAACTTATTTCATATTTTTTGTATTTAGCTATAAGTTTCATAGATGTGAAACAAACAAAGGATTTATATCTGATGATTCCTTTCGTTCTGTATATCTGACCTTTTAACCAGTATTATAACCACACAATTCCTGTGTTAAATTCTTCCTGGTCGAAATACCTTAAGTGAATTCTTACACTACTTCTTGTATTGTGCTCTGACAGTATAAAGGTGCCTCTTTAATCATTGATTGATCAGATCTATACTAGAATCTAATAAAACACCAGAGGAGACAATGAATTACAATTTTTAATATAATCACTTGATAGGGAAAATAAAACATGCCTTGTTGGATTGTGAGATTTTACTATACAGTAATATATTTCAAAAGCCAAAGAAACCTGAGATCAACGCTAGGGTTTGCTTTAAACCTTTGTGTGATGGTTGCCTTCTTTGCTCCCAATAGTCTTCACTTAAGAAATAAAATAAAGCATGTGCAAAGATATTGGAGTAGTGCTAATCAGCAATTGAGTTGCTTGTAATTATGTGTAAAGTTATATAAAGGTAATGTTATAAGTTCTTCTCACTCCCTAAAATTACAGGAATTTTGACTGATTTTTTTTATTGTCTAAAATATTTATTGTCATTTTCAATGTAAAACAATTTAAGCAAAGTTTCACTATTAGTCTTGAAGAAATGGTTCAGCTTTACTAGATTTATGCTTTATATTGTGCTTAAAGTATTAATGGTAGGGAACTCATTCATTAAAATACGTTGTGTGTATGTCTGTTGTAAGTCACTTTAGCCATGTCCAACTCTGTACAACACTATGGACTGTAGTCCATCAGGCTCCTTTGTCCAGGTTCAGGTTCTCCAGGCAAGAATGCTGAAGTGGGTTGCCATTTCCTCCTCTAGGGGATCTTCCTGACCCAGGGATCAGATATGTATCACCCTTGTCTCCAGGATTTAAAGAATTGGGACCCCAGGAAGTATGTCTATCCCAGTCTCCCAGTTTGATTGTGAATTTTTTTACAAAATACATAAGGAAAAGCATTTAACATGAATCAGTTATTTGTGAAAAACTGCTCTATTATCTGTGATTTTTTCTTATTCCTACAGTGTTTTATTTATGTTTAATATTAATGGCACACTCATTTTATATTGTTATAGGCTTATTTAATGAAGAATATGTATCCAAACTTGCCTTATTCCCTGGCTTTGTTCCATTTAAATAAATAATGTTTATCAGCTAAAGGCTCAGTCTGCCCATATCCTGAGCAGGGTAGTCAATACATTGGCAGTCTCATACACAGCAGCTGACAAGCTCTGAAACTCATCTTGTAGGTGATCTGGTTACACATAAGTGCACTCTCTTCTTCTCCTCTCCTTTGTCACTGCCCTTTTTACTGCCATGTTGCCATGTCAGTATGACTGGGCTTCACCCAGCCTTAATATCCTTGGTCAGCACTTATATGCTTAAATTCTGCCACTGCACCAAGCAAAGGCAAGCTGACTTGAGTCCTGACACACAGTCTTATTTTTCCCAGTCTTCCCCACCCAAAAAAAATTTTTTTGTAAGCAACACTGTTCTAAGCAGTCAGATCCATAATCTCCTCTCTGATTCCAATATTTGCTTGCTACCTACATTCTCCCTGTACTGTTTCTCCCCCATCTTAATGGGTCTCTTTAGGTCTCCAGGACTGCTTGAACCAAGCCAGAGTTAAGCATGATCACTTAGAAATATCACAGCTCTGAAATGCCATATTGTTCTGCCAGGAAGGGCCTCCTTAGTCAAGTTACTTTCATCTGTCTTTTTGCTATTAAATCCCATCTCCTTCAATACCTCTTTCTTCCCTTCTACTAATATTGCAGTCTGAAAGCCAAGCTTTTCTCTGCTGGACATGATGAAAGCATTTTAGTTTTCCCTTTCTGTCACACTCCACATATCTCATAAATTTTATACACTTTGAGAATAGGATGACTGGCTTTCAAGCATATAAAAATTTATTTAGGCATATGTTTGGATGTACAGCTTTTTATTCTAAAGTTTATACAAGCTAAATAATTATCAGCAGATAGCATCAACTATTTCAAATGCTAGAATTAAAGGAAATATTGATTAAAAGGACTTCCAAGCTGTTCTGTAACACACAAACTCTTTATAGTTGTCAACTTCTCAACAAATCCTTCTATCCTGCTGTTTCAATGAAAATAACCTATCCAGAAGTTTTACATGGATCAAAACCATGAGATAAAAGAGTATTAGGTGTCCTTTTATCTGTAACATCCACTTACTTCACAAATTTTTCTTCTGGAAAGGAAAAATCCCCTTAGGTACATTGAATACTAATTGTATTTAAGATATATTTTAAATACTAGGAATTAATATTGCTGACAGAATTATGAGTAAAAATAAATAAAATAAGAAAATATTAATTTAAGAAAAAGCATTCAAACTAGATGAATGATTGCTAATTGTATATGAATATCAATTATAATATAAATATTTATGTATTTAAAAATAATCCTGTGTAAATTTTACTTTCTTGGAATCCCTTCTGTAATTTTAGAAAAGTAAATAAATTCAGAGAATGATTTATATAGTTGTACATGCATGTGTGCATGCTAAGCTGCATCAGTCATGTCCATCTCATTGAGACCCCAAGAACTATAGCCAGCCAGGCTCCCCTGTCCTCAGGATTCTCTGGGCAAGTGAGTTGTGATGCCTTCCTCCAGGAGATCTTCCCAACCCAGAGAGAGAATCCCAGTCTCCTATGTCTCCTGAATTGCAGGCAGATTCTTCACCACTGAGCCACCAGGGAAGCCCCATTTTCCCACCCTGAAATTGTGTAATTCAATGAGTCCATTAGAGCCTAGATCTCATATACTTAATTTGGCTAAGTATACCTTGAAAGATAATATCATGTAAAATAGTCATTTGTTCTCATTATTCCATTCAACTGTACTACTGTTTTGTCTTGAAAATAAACATAATATGAACCTCTTATAAAATTATTTTAAAATATCAAAGTATCTTTAAAGATAATAAGACTAAAAGCTAAGCAATCTTCCAAAAGTCTGGGAACACTTTGAATATGTTTTTTAAAAAATGAAAAATTTCCAAAAAATAACTGATTTGTATAATGGTGTGTAATGAAAATTAGATACTCTGAAATGGGAATTTTTAAAACTAAATTTTACTACTGTTAACCTGAAGTCAAAATTCCGAAAGCACGTTTATTATTTCTACTATTATGACTAGGCCACCCATATACTTTATTCCTTTTCAATCCATTCCTAAATGTCAAATAAGAAAATGCACAGATAATATAAGTATCTATATCTTGGGATTCAGTAGCAATCTGAAAATAAGTTAGTTTTAAGCAACAAAAGCAGGTAAGACAAGATATTTGCAAATCATATACCTGTTAAAGGGCTCATATCCAACATATGTAAAATACTCATATGACTCAAAAGCAAACATCCACATTTTGATTAAAAAATGTTCATAGTATCTGAATAGACATTTTTCCAAAGAAGATATACATACTGATAGCCAAGTACATTAAAAAATACTCATCACTAGTCATAAGAGAAAAGGAAACCAAAGGCACAGTAAGATATCATTTTATACCTGTTTAATGATTAATATTAATACATAAAACACAATAAATAGCAAGTGTTGGCAAAGATGTAGAGCAAAGAGAACCCTCGTCAACTGCTTTGAATTGGTGAAATCACTATGAAAACTAGCATGAAGGTTTCCCCCATAATTAAAAATATATTACCATATATTCTAGCAATTCCACTTCTGGTTTTCTATCTGAAGAAAATGAAATACTAACTTGAACAGATAAATGTTCATTTCAGCATTATTTTAAACAGCCAAGATATTGAAACAATTTAAATGTCCATCTTTGTCCTAGGATGGATTAAAAAAATATGAGGTGGACCTGGAGGCATTGTGCTAAGTGAAATGTCAGAAGGAAAAGATAAATATCAAAATATCTCCCTTTACCTGTGGAATATAAAAACAAACTACAAACAAACAAACAGCAACAACAACAGCAATCTCATGGATATAGAGATCACAATGATAGTTGTCTGAAGCAAGGGATGAGCAACATGGGTGAAGAGAGTCAAAAGGTACAAATTTTCGGTTAAATAATGAATAAGTCAATGTGCAGTATGGTTACTATAATTAATAATATTCAGGGCTCCCCGGATGATTCAGTGGCCAGGGCTCTTTGTTCCCAATGCAGGGGACTGGAGTTCAATCCCTGCTTGGGGAACTAGATCCCACGTGCTGCAAGTAAGGATTTGTCTTCTACAACTAAGGATCCCAGGAGATTGACTCAAGATGGCAGAGTAGAAGGACATGCACTCATCTACTCCTGTGAAAGCAGTGAAATTGTAACTAGCTATTGAACAATCATCATGTGAGTGGTAGAGTCTTATGGAGGAGATATAAGTAATCTTAAAAAGTACAGGTTGAAGAATTGGTGATGAAATGTTGTGATGTTTCAACTTACTTTCAAGTGGCACAGTAACAGCAGAATACCTCTGCTGTCTTTATACAATGATAAGAAAGCAATATATCAAAATATGCATTGTAATTAAATATAACTGAAACTAGGAAATTAGTATAGTAGTATGTTTGCTATTATTTCTCAATTTTTTTATACTTAAGAAAATTATCATAATAAAACACTAGGTAAATAATTAGAAGATAATATAAAACTAAAATTGAACATTTCATCTAAATTACCATTGGAGATGCTTTAAATCATGAAAATACTTCATTTGTTTGCAATATGCTTGTACACTATATACTGTGCAAAGAGAAGCTGGAGAATGTTGACTTAGATTAAGAGAAGAGAAAAAAAATGAAATATAAACTCTGGGTATTCAAATTGTTGCTTTTTTAAAGAACTGTGAAATAAAAGTTTTACAGGAACAGAGAATGCTTCCAGGGTTATACATCTTTCTCTTCGATGTTAAGAATTTATACAATTAAAATAATTTAAGATTTTCTTGTGTGGTTAAAGGACTAAAGAAAATAGAAGAGTCTTTTTTAAAGGTTGTAAATGTAAGGATTAGTTCAGTCCAGTTCAGTCACTCAATCATGTTCAGCTCTTTGCAACCCCATGAACTTCATCATGGCAGGCTTCCCTGTCCATTACCAACTCCAGGAGTTTACTCAAACTCATGTCCATTGAGTTAGTGATGCCATCCAACCATCTCATCCTCTGTTGTCCCCTTCTCCTCCTGCCTTTAATCTTTCCCAGCATCAGGGTCTTTTCCAATGAGTCAGTTCTTCGCATCAGGTGGCCAAAGTATTGGAGCTTCAGCTTCAGCATCAGTTCTCCCAATGAATATTCAGGACTGATTTCCTTTAGGGTTGACTGGTTGGATCTCCTTGATTGGGTTGTTTGGTTTTCTGCTACTGAGTTGCATGAGCAATCATCAAGATGTTCTGGTACTGGCACAAAAACAGAAATATATACCAATGGAACAAGATAGAAAACCCAGAAATAAACCCACACACCTATAGGCACCTTGTTTTTGACAAACAAGGCGAGAATATACAATGGAACAAAGACAGCATCTTCAAAAAGTGGTGCTGGTTAAACTGGACAGCTACATGTAAAATAATGAAAATAGAACACTTCCTACACAAAGATAAACTCAAAATGGATTAAAGACCTAAATATAAGACCAGACACTATAAAACTCTTAGAGAAAAACAAGGCAGAACACTCAAAGGCATAAAATCAAAGCAAATCAAAGCAATCTGACCCATCTCCTAGAGTAATGGAAACAAAAACAAAAGTAAACAAGTGGGATCTAATTAAACTTAAAAACCTTTGCACAGCAAAGCAAAGTATAAGCAAGGTGAATAGGCAACCTTCTGAATGGGAGAAAATAACAGCAAATGAAACAACTGATAGAGGATTAATTTCCAAACTATATAAGCAGCTCATGAAACTCAATGTCTTCATTTTTAAAGTGTTTGTTTTTTTTTTTTTTACAAAATAATATGTAGCTTGGTCTTGTTTTTTGTTGCTGTCATTGTCTGTCATTACTATAAACTCTCTCTTTCAATGAGTACATTTAGGCCATTGATATTTAAAGTGGTGATTGATGTAGTTGGATTGCTATCAACCATATTTGTTACTATTTTCTATCTTTGTTCTTTATTCCTATTTTTTCTTCCATTCTCTTTTTGCCACTTTAATTTTAATTAGGCAGTTCAGATAATTCCATTTTCTCTTCTTTCCTATCATATTAGATATACTTTAAAAACATTTTTGGTTATAGCTCTGGAATTTGCAATATGCATTTCCAGCTAATCCAAATTCACTTTTATTTTATTTTATTTTTTTAATATATTTATTTATTTTCTTTACATTATTGTGTTGATTTTGTCATACATTGACATGAATCAGCCACGGGTATACATGTGTTCCCCTTCCAGAACCCCCCTCCCACCTTCTTCCCAATTCCATTCCTCTGGGTCATCCCAGTGCACCAGCCCTGAGCACCCTGTATCATGCATCAATCCTGGGCTGGCAATTCATTTCACATATAATAATGTACATGTTTCATTGCCATTCTCCCATATCATCCCACCCTTGCCCTCTCCCATAGAGTCCAAAAAACTGTTCTATACATCTGCATCTATTTTGCTGTCTTGCATACAGGGTTATCATTACTATCTTTCTAAATTCCATATATATGTGTTAGTATACTGTATTGTTGTTTTTCCTTCTGGCTTACTTCACTCTGTATAATAGGCTCCAGTTTTGTCCACCTCAGTATAACTGATTAAAATGTATTCTTTTTACTGGCTGAGTAACATTCCAGTGTGTATATGTACCACAGCTTTCTTATCCATTCATCTACTGATGGACATCTAGGTTGCTTCCATGTCCTGGCTATTGTAAACAGTGCGGCAATGAACATTGGGGTACACGTGTCTCTTTCAATTCTGGTTTCCTCAGTGTGTATGCCCAGCAGTGAGTACCTTATAATAACAAAATTATTATAGCTCCTCCTTCCAATTCCTTGTATGTTTGTTGTTACTTATTTCACTTATAAGTAAACTATATTTTCTATATGGATACAGATATGCATATGCATATGTGTGTATATATGTGTGCACACATGTCCATGTATAAGATATGTACATAAGCATGAAAAATCTAATACATTGTTACTATTATAATTTTTAACAAACTAATCTCTCAGATAAATTTAGAATAAGAAAAAGTTCATTAACTTCAGTTATTCCATCTTTGGTTCTCTTCTCTTCTTTATATAGATTCAAGTTTCTGATTTATTTTCCTTCTCTCTAAAGAACAAGTTTTTAAAAAATTCTTGCAAGTAAGCTCTACTGGCAACAAATCTTCTCAGTTTTGATCATCAGAGAATGTCTATTTCTCCTTTACTTTTGAGGGACAGTTTCTTTGGGTAGAGAATTCTAACTTGGTGGCACTTTTTTTTCTTTCAACACTGTAAATATTTTTCACTCTGCAATTTTCTTGTTGCATAGTTCCTAAGGAGAAGTCATATACATCTTGCCTTTTCCCCTCAATGTATAGGTGTCCCCCTCCCAAACCTCAGTTTCTTTCAGGAGTTTTCCCATGAGTATCTATTGTTTAGTATTTGATGTTAATTTAGGGAAATTCTTGGTCACTATTATTTCAATTTTTTTTTCTATCTTATCCTCATCCTTTTCCTAGTATTCCCTTTATATGTATGATACACAGTTTAGAATTGTCGAATGGTTATTGGGTATTCTGCTCTGCTCTTTCTGTTCTTTTTACTCTTAAGTTTCAGCAGTTTATATTGATATCTCCCCAAGCTTAGAAATTCTTTTTGCCGCCACTCATAATCTACTAGCTATCCCATCAAAAGCAATATTCACTTTTGTTACAGTGCTTTGTTTTGTTCCCTAGCATTTCTTCTTTGTGCTTTATTAGGATCTTAATCTCTCTGCTTACATGGTTTATTTTTTTCTTGCATGTTGTGTACTTTATTAATTAAAATCCTAGCGTATTAAGCATAATTATTTAAAATTTTTGTCTAATAATTCCAACATTTCTGCCATATCTGGTTCTTCGGCGTGCTCTGCCTCTTCAAATTGTTTTATATTTTGCCATTTATATTCCTTAGACTTTTTTCTTTATAGTTAGTAATTCTATACTGAGGAAAACCAACTACTACAATTAGGCCTTTAATAATGTGATGGTAGGTCATGGAAGGAGGTGAAATGATTCTATGTAAAGTGTCCCCAACTTCCGAGCCACAGACCAGTATGTGTCCATGGTCTGTTAGGAACTGGGTTGTACACCAGGAGGTGAGTGTCTGGCAATGAAACAAAGCTTCATCTGTATAAACAGCCTCTCCCCTTGCTCACATTACTACTTTAGTTCCACCTCCCGTTAGATCAGTGGAGCATTAGATTCTCATAGGCGCATAAACCCTACTGTGAACTGCATATGTGAGGATCTAGGTTGGGTGCTCCTTATGAGAATTGAATGCCTGATTGTCTGATTCTACATTATGATGAGTTGTATAATTTCTCATTATATATCAGAATATAATAGTGCACAATAAATGTAATGTGCTTGAATCATCCTGAAACCACTCCTCTCCTCCCACCCCAACTCTGAGGATAATTTGTCTTCCACGGAGCAGATCTCTGGTGCCGAAACAGTTGGAGACCACCGTTGTATAGTCCTGCAATTATCTCTCAGTCTTAGTGAATATTTGCATCTAGACTGTGAATTTCATGAGTGCCTCTCAGTCTCCCTGACTCCCACTCTCTTAGATGGAACTGTGTGGGCCAGTGTTGTATACTATCCTTCTTCCAGGAAGTTATGCTCTCATAATATCCCCAGTATATTAGACTCTGGTTAATGATTTTGTCCTGAGAGCAGGACTTTTTAAGAAAAACTGAATGCTCTGACATATCTCACAATGTTTCCTTTTCCCCACTCCCTGCTGAAAGCACGTCTGAAATTTACTGTGAGAATTGGTCAGGCATGTTGAGGTAAAACTCACAAAAATATGGGGCCCTCTATGACTTGGTCTCCCTGGAGGTTTTAACTCTTAGACTTGTCCTCTCTGAGTCTCCAGCAATTTGTAAATTCCAGTTCAATTTATCCTATCCCAGCAGGGATTTCTCAGAGGTTTTCACTTGTGAGCTCTGCTTTGATGATAACACAATTCCCTGTCTGTCTCCCCAATCTTGGGAACAGTGGTTTGCCCTGTTCCTCACCTCCATTACAGATCCAAGAAGTATTATTGATTTTTCAGTCTATTCAACTTTGTACTTCTTGTTAAAATAGAGTGGCGACTTTCAAGCATCTTACATATGGAACTGAAAGGTAGAACTTCCTATTTGGTTTTTGAAAATTATTTTTCCTATATATTAATACAATGAAACCATGTTCCTAGAAATTAATATTTTCAATTTCTTATTAATTGTTCTGTAACAAGTGGTTCACAAAGATTTGAGAAATGGTGCATTCTGTAACCTTATCTAAGTTGTGTATAAGAGATGCTATCTACAGTAGAAATACCTGCTTGAATTTCACTACCTTAAACAGAGAAGGATATTGACCTTAACTATTATTGCATCTTTTCAACTGTTTTTAAATAGTTGAGAATTTCTACTTCTGGATTTTTCTAAGAAAATAAAAATAATCATTATGTGGATATGTGAGAGTTTTGTCAAGATTATGGCTGCTGGGCTCTAGGTGCTATCAATACTTAGGTTATTTATCTCCAGCTAACTGCCTGCCATACTTTCTCCACTCTCCTTTTCTGTCTTAATATTAATCACAACTACTCCAAGAAAATAATCTTGGATTTTACTTTAATTGAACATCTAGTCACAATGTTAGTATAGCAAGCATTTCATTTCTTTTTATCACAAGTGTAAGTGAAAGTCACTCAGTCACGTCTGACTGTTTGTGACCCCATGGACTATACAGTCCATGGAATTCTCCAGACCAGAATACTGGAGTGGGTAGCTGGTCCCTTCTCCAGGGGATCTGGCCAACCCAGGAGTTGAACCCAGGTCCCCCACATTGCAGGTAAATTATTTACCAGCTGAGCCATAGGGAAAGCCCTCTCTGAATCTCCAGCAATTTGTGAATTCCTTTGGATCTAATTATTTAAAATTAATCTTTTGCTCACTTTTAGGATTCTCCAGGCAAGAATATTGAAGTGAGTTGCCATGCCCTTCTCCCCAGGATCTTTCCAACCCAGGGATATGATCCGGGTCTCCCACATTGCTGGTGGATTCTTTACTGACTGAGCCACCAGGGAAGCCCTTTCAATTTCACTGCTGATTCTTTTTCCTGAGTTTTAGAGCATTCCCTAGAAGCATCTCCAGTGAAATTTGCTCAGTCATGTCCAACTCTTGGAGGCCCCTATTAACCATATAGTCCATGGAATTCTCCAGGCCAGAATACTGAAGTGGGTAGCTGTTCCATTCTCCAGGAGATCTGCCCAACTGAGGAATCGAATCCAGGTCACCTGCATTGCAGATGGATTCTTTATCTCTATTTTAACTTAATTTTATTTAAGTTGAAGTACATGACTCAGTTATTGTTTTTAGAGTGTTATTTTCATTATAATACAGGCTATTCAAATCTTTCAAAAATACCATATTGATTACTGTAAAATATTATATCTTCTAATTTCATATTAAGCACCAATTTTTTATGTTCATATTTATCTCACTGGTGCATTTTTTATGTCTCCAGGAAAAAAAAATGTAAAATAAAACCAAAACCCAAAACAACAACAACAAAATCCCCTTAAATTTGTCCATAAAATCTTTCCACTGCTTCTGGATATTATTCTTTCTTTTCAAATCATTTTATTGTGTTTAAATTCTTATTAATTTAATGTGATTTCACATATGATATTAAATCAATAAATTTCAACTAGACCAAGAATTTAAATCCAAAATGATAAATCTTAAAATCTCTTCCAAATGAAAATATCTTTAAATGAGTTGGGACCTAGGGAAGAATTTCTTAGACTTACTACACAAATCAGAAAAATAAATACTGATACAATTGATTGCATTGAAGTCTAATATCTTTTTATTATAAAAAATAAGAAATAAAGTATATATGAGCTGAAGAAAATATTTGGCTCATATACAGTTAAAATATTTAATATTCAGATTCTATTGTATTTCTATCTACTGGTAAAATACATACACATCTGCACACAAGCATCACAACAAACTATTAAAGTCATGCTCAAATATTTCCCTGTAGAAAAAATAACTAGATAATAAAGATGATTTTTTTCAGCTTAATTTTTAAAGTGGGTAATACAAATTAAATACCATTGAATATAATAGAATTTCATTTCTACAAAATTGACAAGCAAAACAATACACACTAAAATTATTGGAAAAATTGGAAAAATTAAGTTGTTAATAAAGGATAATGCAATAGATAGTGTAGGAAAAGTATAAATTGATCAAATAATTTTGTAAACAATTGGAATTCCAAGGTAAAGTTACATACCTGTGCTAGTAGATATGTACAGGAATGCACATTTCAGCATTATTCTAAGACAAACACTACAGGGAACCAAAAAGTCTATTAGTATTGTATGCATAAATGAGATTTTGTAGGTTTGTAAGACAAAATACTTTTAAGAGTGAAAATTAATAAACATCCTTTATATTGGCCAACATGTATATGAACCTTCAAAAGATAGTTAATAAAAAATAAATCTAGTCACAGAAGTCACAAAAGCATTATTACAATGAAATAAAGCTCAATGATGCAACATTTTTTAATAAGTAAAGATACATGCATATGCCATAACAGTATGAGATAATATAAGACAACCAATAATAAAACTCTGGATAGTGACTTTCTTGGGCAGAAGGAAAATAGAGAATCTTTTAGAACAGAATGAATACTATGAAATTTGATTTCAATGGTAATATTATATTTATTAAATGTGGTGATGAAAAAAATTATTCATTTCATTATTAAACCTTAAAGTATTACAGGAAATTTTTTTGTTTTTTTGTTTGCATTTTTAACCTACATACACAAAAAAGGATGAGGAAGAAAGAGAAGGAAATGAAGCCAGTTGAGCTGGGTTCAAGTTCTGCCTTTGACACATGTACTGTTAGCTCTGGGAAAGTTATTGAACTCTCCTATATATTACTGCTTATGTGTAAAAAGGGTCATAACAACTGCTTTTCTCACAGTTTTCATAAAGAATAAATAAACTAAAATATATAAATAAAATAATTTGGATAGTATCTAGCAGGTAGCATATACCAAGCAAATGTCAGTTTTCATATTTAATTCTGGAGAAACAAAATCTCAACTGTAAACATTTTATCATTTATGTGGAGAAACAGTAACTTGAACATAACAGGAACATAAAATCAATAAATAGCTACCAATTTTTTAAAAAGTATTTTACTGGAGTATAGTTGTTTTACAATGTTTTGTTAGTTTCAGCTGTACAGCAAGGTGAGCTTGCTCCAATTTATGTCCATCTAGTCAGTGATGCCATCCAACCACCTCATCCTCTGTCATCACCTTCTCCTCCTGCCTTCAACCTTTCCCAGCTTCAGGATCTTTTCAAAAGAGTCATCTCTTGGCATCAGGTGGCCAAAGTATTGGAGTTTCAGCTTCAGCATCAGTTCTCCCAATGAATATTCAGAACTGATTTCCTTTAGGATGGACTGGATGGATGTTCTTACAGTCCAAGGGACTCTCAAGAGTCTTCTCCAACACCACAGTTCAAAAGCATCAATTCTTCAAAACTCAACTTTCTTTATAGTCCAATTCTCACATCCATACATACTACTGGAAAAACCATAGGCTTGATTAGACGGATCTTTGTTGGCAAAGTAATGTCTCTGTTTTTTAATATGCTGTCTAGTTGGTCATAGCTTTTCTTCCAAGGAATAAGTGTCTTTTAATTTCATGGCTGCAATCACCATCTGCAGTGATATTGGAACCTCCCCAAAAAAAGTCTGTCACTGTTTCCACTGTTTCCCCATCTATCTGCCATGAGTGATAGGGCCGGATGTCATGATCTTATTTTTCTGAATGTTGAGCTTTAAGCCAACTTTTTCACTCTCCTCTTTCACTTTCATCAAGAGGCTCTTTAGTTCTTCTTCATTTTCTGCCGTAAGGGTGGTGTTGTCTGCATATTTGAGGTTATTGATATTTCTCCTGGCAATCTTGATTCCAGCTTGTGCTTCCTCCAGCCCAGCATTTCTCATGATGTATTCTGCATATAAGTTAAATAAGCAGAGTGACAATATACAGCCTTGACGTACTCCTTTTCCTATTTGGAACCAGTCTTTGTTCCATGTCCAGTCCTAACAACTGCTTCTTCATTAGTTATCTATATTATACATATCATCAATAGTACATATGTTAATTGATCAGTCATGTTTGACTCTTTGCAACCCCATGCACTATAGCCCACCAGGCTCCTCTATCTATGGAATTCTCTAGGAAAGAATACTGGAGTGGGTTGCCATTTCCTTCTCCAGGGGATCTTCGAGCCAAGGATTGAACCCAGGTCTCCTGCATTACAGGTGAATTCTTTACTATCTGAGCTAGTATGAAAGCCCCATCAGTAGTATATATATGTCAATATAGGGCTTCCCAGGTGGCATAGTGAAAAATTCACCTGCCAATCCAGGAGACACAAAAGATGTGGCTTCAGTTCCTGGGTTGGGAAGATCTTCTAGAGTAGGATTTCATGGAGAGAGGAGCCTGGGAGGTGACAGTCCATAGCGTCACAAAGAGTTGGACATGACTGAGTGACTGAGCACATACAACTGTTTTTGCCAGTCTCCAAATTCTTCTTAACCCCCAGTTATCAATTTTTAAAACACTATTTAGTACAAGAAAATAAGTCGTTACAACACACCACACACGCCAGTGCTCTGGCTCCTGTCAAACTCTCTCCAAACTCTTCAAAATAAGAACATGGCCTCCTGTTAGTTTTTGACACATGGAACCTTTGCCTTTCCATGTGGCTATTTCATCTGCATGGAATTCTCTTCATTTAGCTCTTTATATCTTGGCTCACCCTCACAGATTCCTTTTAGATAGCATCTCTTCCTGAGGTAGATGGCACAACATCCCTAACCAAAAAGTCAATCTGTGTGACTTTGAGTTATCATAGGATTATTCAGTTATTTAATGATTCACAGAAATTCATGGGATCACTTGCCTGGTGTCTCTCTCCTCCCAATACACAGTTATCTAAGTTTTACAGAGACAGGAGCTCTTCCAGCTTATTAACTACTATGGCCTCCACATCAAGAAATCCCTCTAGTACAGAGTTGTCCCTCCATATCTATTCATGAAATAAATGGATGAATGTATGACAGAACAAGGGGATAATTTAATATAACCTGCTCCAGGGTATTGTTAGGTATTTAGCTAGTACTTTATAGTTCACTTACATAAATTGCTGATTACTTTTCCTTCAGTTACATAACTCACATGCAAGTCATGGTATTTTGTTTTCAGTTTTCAAAGACTTTTCATTTGACAAAATATGCTGCCAAATACAGCAGTGATCATATTAGCAAAATGCTTCTGTAGAATAGAAGTCTCATCAGTCTGCTTTCATAAAGCATCAAAGCATTGATTTCAGGTAAAATGTGTGATAATTGTTCTCTATCATTCATGAAGAGTCATTCAGACAGATAAGAATAATTGGCCCAATACAGCTTGAGGAGTGGCACACTACCTCAATTATAATACTGTTTACACAGGGACATTGCTTGATATAACAATACTAAAACTTTTTGCAAAACCTAAAGAGGCCAGGAGATAGTGAAAGACAGAGGAGCCTGGGATGCTGCAGTCCATGGAGTCACAAAGAGTCAGACACAGCTTTCATACTGAACAGCAACAGTTATTAATCTATGAAAAGGAAATTCATAAATCTTCTGAGATAGTTATTAAACACAAAATATACATTTCTAAAATAATTTCATATGATGATCTATTTTTAACATGGCTAGTGATTTTGAAATAAGGTTCATACACTTAAAAATAAGCCATGGATATGTGTTCTTATTATAAAACTGAAAGTTGAAACCTCCTTAAAGAATTTTTTTAATGCTGAGTAATATTCCATTGTGTATATATACCACAGCTTTCTTATCCATTCATCAGTTGATGGGCATCTAGGTTGCTTCCATGTCCTGGCTATTGTAAACAATGCAGCGATGAACATTGGGGTGCACGTGGCTCTTTCAATTCTGGTTTCCTCGGTGTATATGCCCAGCAGTGGGATTGCCGGGTCATATGGCAGGTCTATTTGCAGCTTTTTAAGGAACCTCCACACTGTTTTCCATAGTGGCTGTACTAGTTTGCATTCCCACCAACAGTGTAAGAGGGTTCCCTTTTCTCCACATCCTCTCCAGCATTTATTGCTTGTAGACTTTTGGATGGCAGCCATTCTGACTGGTGTAAAGTGGTACCTCATTGTAGTTTTGATTTGCATTTCTCTGATAATGAGTGATGTTGGAAGCAACCTAGATGCCCATCAACTGATGAATGGATAAGAAAGCTGTGGTATATATACACAATGGAATATTACTCAGCATTAAAAATAAATTCATTTGAAGCAATTCTACTCAGATGGACGAAACTGGAGCCCATTATCCAGAGTGAAGTAAGCCAGAAGCAAAAACAACAATACAGTATATTAACACATATATATGGAATTTAGAAAGACAGTAATGAGAACCCAACATGGGAGACAACAAAAGGAACGCAGATGTATAGAATAGACTTGTGGACTTTGTGGATGAGGGTAAGGGTGGGATGATATGGGAGAAGGGCATTGAAGCATGTTAATTGTCATGTGTCTAATCAATCGCCAGCGCAGGATTGATGCTCGGGACTGGTGCAGCGAGATTTCCCGGGGGGGAGGGAGGAGGGAGGGGGGACCCGGAGGGGAAGCATATGTAAACCCATGGTGATATCATGACAATGTATGGCAAAAACAACAATAATAAAAAAAAAAAAAGAATTCAGGTCTGGCTTGATGATACAAAATTAGGATGAGAAGTGGAAAGTAATTATAAGCTAGTGCATTTTACACTATTTACAGTTCCTGCTTTCCATATTTTCTCATCTTCCTTCACTTTATTCTCAGGGAAGCTACAATTGCATTTCCCAAATCTGTGTCGTCCTTACAAAATTTGCATTGCAAGAGTAATGAAGTACCTTCAATTATTGATAACATCTTGCATCAAAAGGAAACATCATTTAACAAGTAGGTTAAATATAAATAGGTGAGGTATAGAAGTGAAAGTTAACTTTAATATATCACACCAAAAAGTAAGCAAATAAAACACATAACCATATTCAAAGTAAATAATTCAATAAAAATAAGGGCTTCACTGATACTGCAGTTGGTAAAGAATCCACTTGCAATGCAGGAGACCCCGGTTGAATTCCTGGGTCAGGAAGATATTCTGGAGAAGGGAAAGGCTACCCACTCCAGTATTCTGACCTAGAAAATTCCATGGACTCTATAGGCCATGGGGTCACAAAGAGCTGGACACAACTGAGCAACTTTCACTTTCAATATAAATAAAGCTACTCATCGATCTGTTCACTCTGTTGCTTGTTGTATTAGTTTTTTTGAGACACACTTCATAGATTCTTAGTAAAACTCTTCTATAGCAAATCAATGTTTAAAGAACAAAAATGATGTGATGAATCAAATTCCTCAGAGTTCCAACAATCAATATAAGAAATCTTCCACATGCAGTGATTGTCTCATTTAGTTCACAGTTTCAAATGGTGTTCTTCAAGAAACTTTGACAGCAGGACACTTAGCAGGGAGCCACACCAATCACTGGCAAATCATTCTCACTCATCTAGTGATGAGAGCTAGTAAGAGGAATCATAGCATTTAAAATGATTTAAGGGCTTCTCTGGAGGCTTAAGGGTAAAGGATCCGACCGCCTATGCAGGAGATACTGGTTTGATCCCTGTCCTGGAAGATCTCATATAGGCGTAGCAACTAAGCTGGGGCACCACAGCTATTGAGCCTGGGAGCCACAACAACTGAACTCACACGTCCTAAAACCTGTGCAGTGCAACAAGAGAAGCCACTGCAATAAGACCACTTGCCACAACTAGAGAAAGCCCACATGTAGCAACAAAGACCCATAAAAGCCAAAAATTAATAAATTAATTTAATTAAATTGTAAGGTAAATTATTTAAACTGAATATGCACATTTTTATAGCTACATAACAATTACAAGTATCTTGAGCTATCTAGAAATAAAATAAAATAAAAATGAAGGTCACTGGATTTTTCATTATCACTGATTATATACAGATCATTACTTTTACCATAAAGAATTTCTGCTTGTGGATGACAGCAATAGAGCATACTTATCTTTTGATCATATCACATTATTTATAAGAAATGGCATGTATTTCCACTTTTATATATGGGTTAGGTGTGTATAGATACATTTAAGGGTTATACTATGATGCTAAATGTTACAAATGAAAAGTTTCTATAAAAACTCAGATTTAAACAAATAAAAATAGCTGGCCTAAAAAAACAATTTTATTGTTTATAAAACAACAGAGCTTGTGAACTTAGCCACTATATAACTATAACACAATCTAATAGTAAAATATCTGATGGCTTCATCAATCTTACTTATAGAGCCCGCCACTCTTGGAATAAAAATAGAAATGGTTCCATTTCTTGCCTTAACATACTTCTAAAATAAAGAACTATTATAAAATCTTTAGTCTGAAAAATTATTAAAACTACACACATAGCCTGGTGTATGCTTTTCTTTAAAATGATAATATTGAAAAATATTGGACATAAATAAAGATTACTGGACCCTGGAGGGAGAAGGGCATGGCAACCCACTCCAGTATTCTTGTCGCAATAATCCCATGGGCAGATGTGCTTGGCAGTCTTCAGTCTGTGGTTCGCAAAGAGTCGGACACAACTGAAGTGACTGAGCATGCAAAAATTATTCAGTTGCCAATTTTGGGCTCTCTTTTAGTGGGAGGCAAAATTCTGTAGCGGATAATGTTTAAATAGCACATATAACCTTAGTTTAAGAGCATATGCAACACTGACCTTTTTCTTGACCTTTTGACAGGATAACCTTTTTTAACCTCTTCTCATCATGCTTCATTTTCCTTGGTTTAAATAATAATAATAATAAGGTCAGCTTCAAAACATTATTTATGATACTATACAATGCTCTTAGTAATGAGACTGGCATCACTATATTCTATAGTAATAGTATATATATATATAATATACATGTGTATAAACGTATATATGTCAGTATACATATATTTCCAGGTTATGTTGACCTTCTGTACTTTTAATCTTATTTAGGGGAACTTTATTTTATTAATAAACTTAATACAATAAATATTACTGATCATATCTATCAGATTTTTGAAGATTACCTCCTCTAAAATATTATTTTTCACTGTTCCCACACCTGTCACCATTATGTTCACATCTGTGAGATTTGTAAGGCCTGATTGTCATTAAAATTCAGGTGGAAAGATAATGTGTAGATAAAATCAATATGACTATAGTCTAGCCCTACTTATCTTTTCTATTGCAATTTGCAAATGGTAACATTCTGTTTTCACAAAACACTGAATCAACCAACACAAGTATTTCTAAGAGTCTTCATATGAAACAAAAAGAGCTCTGCCTATCACAGTTCTAGGGTCTAGAAAAGGATTACTGGGATGAAGAAAAGTTAAACAGCTTGCTCCATTGAGTATTTAAGGATGTCTATCACAGCACTGATAAGAGTTAAATATGAGTAGAAAGAAAATCTCCCAGGTAGTTTTCAGAATAAACAAGAAGCCAAGTTCTTGAACTGTAGTACTGAGTGCTTTCCTAAGGGGCCTTTAGTTTTGCTCAGGGCCTAACTGTCAGAAACACTTCCTTTCTGCACCTATGGTAAGTCAAATTTAATATCACTCTCTGTATAAGAGTGTGAATTAAGTAAAATATAGAGGGCCTTTGTGCTGAATGGGCAGTTTAAGACAGCATAATGAATATCCACATGCTTTCCTGGGTCTCCTACACCTGCAATTATGGCAGGACATCATATATAAATATAAATGAATATTTAAATCACAGATGTGAACACATTTCATTTAGTTGCTGTCATATCTGTCTCAGGGCAAAATATGTGGGAACGAAAGTATTTGTTGTCTTATAATTAAATAAAATTAATTACTATAGTGTGTTCTCATGGAAACATGTTGTTCTATTTATTTGCAATTGCTTTAAAAAAATGTGTGTTAGAAAACATTTCAGCTTCCAGTCGAATTTTTATTTCTCTCTGAGAATTGTAATTCTAATTCTGCTTCTTAGTTATCTACCATTAAAAGGATGTTTTACTTTTCTAGTTTGGGTCATACTTGGACATGCTATGATAAAATAGACATTCAAACAGAGCTGGAAATATATTTTCTACTGAGGCATATACTTAAAAAAATGGGGCAAATCCTAAATTGGTATTTTAGAAGCCCAGAAAATTAAACAACAAATTTAAATAGAACTGCTTCCAATCTGAGCTGATGACATTCAAGTTTTTAAAAATATTTTATAAGAAAATTTATATATAAATTAATGTGTTTGAAATATTGAAATAAAATTAGAAATAAGAAAAAAATTAATTTTTGACACATAACTTCTAAAAACTTTTTAAACATATCCATGGATATACTTTAATCTTTCACCTTTTTATGGTTAGAGATGGAATACAGGAAAAGTATAAGTTTCAAATCGTCAGGTTAAAATTTGGTTTTTAGTATAAATAATGTTATCTTCAAAAATATTTTGCTATGCTGTGTTGTATTCCAAAATAACACTTATAAATGTAAATTATTTAAAATAACTATGAAATAATAAAATTTATAAATTTCAGTAAATAAAGAAACTGAATGTAAATACACATATTTTTACCTCTTCTCAATGTTCATTTAGGAGACTGAAAAGAAACATAAACAAGAGGGATAATACAGCTTATATGTGGAATCTAAAACAAAAGACACAAACTTATATGCAAAATAACACTAGGCCCATAGGCATAGAAAGCAAAGTTAGGTTTACCAAAGGGAAGAGTTAGAAGGGATCAATTATGAGTTTGGAATTAGCTTATACAGTGTACTATATATTAAGCAGATAACAAACAAAGACCTACTGTATAGCACAAGGAACTTTATCCAGTGTTTTTTAATAATATATAAGGAAAAAGAATCTGAAAAAAAGAATATATACATATATATGTGTGTGTGTGTGTGTGTATATATATATATATATATATATAATAACAGAATCACTTTGCTGTATACCTGAAACTACCACAACATTATAAATGAACTATACTAAAAAACCATACTTCTTCTGGCCCACTGGAACTGTATAATGAAAAAGATTAATTGTCCCTGCCTTATTTTTGTGGAGCCTACCTAGAGCCAGACGTCCAGGAATGTGAAGTCAAGTGGGCCTTAGAAATCATCACTACAAACAAAGGTAGTGGAGGTGATGGAATTCCAGTTGAGCTATTTCAAATCCTGAAAGATGATGCTGTGAAAGTGCTGCTCTCAATATGCCAGCAAATATGGAAAACTCAGCAATGGCCACAGGACTGGAAAAGGTCAGTTTTCATTGCAATCCCAAAGAAAGGCAATGCCAAAGAATGCTTGAACTACCTCACAATTGCACTCATCTCATATGTTAGTAAAAGAAGGCTCAAAATTCTCCAAGCCAGGCTTCAGCAACATGTGAACCGTGAACTTCCAGATGTTCAAGCTGGTTTTAGAAAAGGCAGAGGAACCAGAGATCAAATTGCCAACGTCCACTGGATCATCAAAAAAGCAAGAGAGTTCCAGAAACACATCTACTTCTGCTTTATTGACTATACCAAAGCCTTTAACTGTGTGGATCACAATAAACTGGAAAATTCTGAAGGAGATGGGAATACCAGGCCACCTGACCTGTCTCTTGAGAAACCTGTATGCAGGTCAGGACGTGACAGTTAGAACTGGACATGGAACAACAGACTGGTTCCAAATAGCAAAAGGAATATGTCAAGGCTGTATATTGTCACCCTGCTTGTTTAACTTATATGCAGAGTACATCATGAGAAATACTGGGCTGGAAGAAGCACAAGCTGGAATCAAGATTGCCAGGAGAAATATCAATAACCTCAGATATGCAGACAACACAACCCTTATGGCAGAAAGTGAAGAAATAAAAAGCCTCTTGATAAAAGTGAAAGCGGAGAAGTAAAAAGTTGGCTTAGCTCAACATTCAGAAAACTAAGATCATGGCATCTGGTCCCATCACTTCATGCCAAATAGATGGGGAAACAATGGAAACAGTGTCAGACTTTATTTTGGGGGGCTCCAAAATCATTGCAAATTATGATTGCAGCCATGAAATTAAGACACTCCTTGGAAAGAAAGTTATGACCAACCTAAATAGAATATTGAAAAGCAGAGCCATTACTTTGCCAACAAAGGTCCATCTAGTTGAGGCTATGGTTTTTCCAGTAGTCATGTATGGATGTGAGAGTTGGACGGTGAAGAAAGCTGAGTGCTGAAGAAAGCTGAACGCTGAAGAATTGATGCTTTTGAACAGTGGTGTTGGAGCAGACTCTTGAGAGTTGATTGGACTGCAAGGAGATCCAACCAGTCCATCCTAAAGGAGATCAGTCCTGGGTGTTCATTGGAAGGACTGATGTTGAAGCTGAATCTCCAATACTTTGGCTACCTCCTGCTAATAGTTGACTCATTGGAGAAGACCCTAATGTTGGGAAGAATTGGGGATGGGAGAAAAAGGGGACGACAGAGGATGCAATGGCTGGATGTCATCACCAACTTGATGAACATGGGTTTAGGTGGACTCCGGGAGTTGGTGATGGACAGAGAGGCCTGGCGTGCTGCGATTCATGTGGTCGCAAAGAGTTGGACACAACTAAGTGACTGAACTGAACTGAGCTTGATAAAATACATTTGAGATTTTATATTCCTTTGAGACTTGACTGAGGATACTCTCAATTTTGAATACCTATTTAGGTATTTTCAAAGCTTCTATTCTTTCCTTTATGAGTAAAATGGAACGTTGTAAAGAATACTGAAGTGTAGAGTAAAACAGCAAAGTGATATGCCAAAAGTAGAAATGGTGAGCTGATATGAGAGAGCTATGTAAAATCATCCTGAAAGATTGTGTTTCTGAAGATCTGTGTGCTATGCTGGGATTTGTGAACTCGGGAGGAGAGGATTTCCATCACGGGCCAGAGATGAGGATGGACTACTCAGAGCTTTTTGCATAGCAAAATTTTATTAAAATATTAGAGAGATAGGGACATCTGACACAGACATCAGAAGGTTACAGAAAAAGGGTGTACTTGCTAATTTTTAGCAATGCCTTTTATGTCTGTTAGCAAGCTGCTAATCAAGAGAGGCGCCTCAAAGCTGAGGTAGTTTCGCCAAGCCTCTCTCCCACAATATGCATTTTTGAGATAGAATGGCACAAGATGTGTTATTTCCCCAGTCAAAACAATTGACATGAATACTGGTTTGTTGAGCTATTATCAGCTTAAGGTTTGATAAAAAAAAAAGAAAAAGTTGGTTCTTAGGTGGAATGGATTTGAAGAAGGCAGATTCCAAAGCAAATACACAGTTTCATTAACATAGCTTTAAAATTTTTTCATAAGAAATGAATTGGTTAGCTCAATGTTTGAGGAAAGTTAAGTTCAGGTGGAATCAGGTGTCATCACCAGAGAAGGGATAAGTCTGCCACTGGCAGTTTATTTCCTCCTGTTATTTGGGGACCTCTGGACTCCCTACTGAAGCTGCTAACACTCTGAATCCCATCGTTCACTGACTCTGTTATGAGTTACACACCGACCTAGCTTTGCCATCTGCCTTTGTGGTAGCTACCAGTACGGTACCCAGAGTGTCTATCACCACCCTCTTGACCATGTGAGCTGCTTAGACAATAAAACTTTAACAGTTGTGACATAAACAGAGGTTTTAAATGTGCGCATATTGTTTGACTTAGTCACTTGGTCTTCTACTACTTGCCATGAAAAGAACATGGCCTGAGGAACTGCTTGTCTCCAGGATGAAGAAGATAAATCAAAAAGTACCTAGAGTCTAGTGGCACCCAGCAAAGACCAAATGAGCCTAGTTGAGATCAAACTGCAGCCAACCTAAAGATCTGTTAAGCCAGGAAAGTGAATAAATATCATTGCAAGCTGTTGGCTTTGGGGTTGCTTGTTACACAATACTCCCAGAGCAGGAGCTGAGTAATACAGTTTGTAAGGCTTGTCTGTGCTTGAATTCTAACTACACTGTTTTTTAATTGAGTGATATTAGTTAAGTTGCTGACATTGTACATTTGGGCTCCTTTTTAAGAGGAAAGTGTAAAGACACTTAAGAGGATTACTGTGAGAATGACATGAGTTAAAGCATATATGTTCCAAATAATACCTGAACATAAATACTCATTACATGCAAATAAATTACAATTCTTAATAAAGTCTAAAATTTCATATAATTTCACCTAGAAGGGTGACCCTTATATTAAGAGAATATATATATTAACCTCCAGTGTTTAAACATAAATACAAATGCTGGGACTTCTCTGGCAGTCCAGTGATTAAGACTTTGCCTTCCATTGTAGGGGATGTGGGTATGATTCCCAGCTGGGGATCTGAGAGCCCACAAGCCTCATGACCAAAAGCAAAAGCAAAACAAACAAAACAGAAAGCAATATTGTAACAAATTCAGTAAAGACTTAAAAAACTGTCCACATTAAAAAATACCAACGTCTTTCAGATTATAAATGTGTGTATGTCTGTGTGTGTGTGTGTGTGTGTGTGTCTGTATGTCTGTGTGTGTATCTCTAAACCTCAGATGTAACTGCTAAGTAATTGAATTACCTGTAGTGGTTCAAGGTTTTAATGAACATTTTATGACACTATAATATTACAGATCACATAAAGTTGAATGGCCACAATTATTTAGATAGAGTAAAATTTTCAAAATTCTGAATGGAAAATATCCAAATCTATATTATTTTCCTATTACTGCTATAATGAATTACTAAAAACTTAGTGTCTTAAATTATACAAATTTGCTATTTTATTTTATTACTATTATTTTATAGTCAGGAGATCAGCAGTCCTTTTGGACTTCCAGACTTTTGGTCTGACTGGACCGAAGTCAAGGTTCCCTCAGGGTTGCATTCCTTTCAGGAGCTCTACACCAGTTTCTTGTTATATCATTTGTGTGTGTGTGTGTGATATTGTCTTTTTAAGTTTTATTTTTTAAAAATATTTATTGGACTATAGTTCGTTTACAGTGCTGTGTTAGTTTCAGGTGTACAGCAAAGTGAATTGGTTATACATATACATATACCAACTCTTTTTAGATTTCTTTTTTCCATATAGGTCATTCTATCTTTGAGAGGTGGCCTACATTCCCAAGCCACCACTCACAGCTGCATCTCTATTGCTCTGATTCCCTCTCCCACTTCAAGGTCTCCTGTGATTACACTGAGCTCACCTTGATAATGCAGAATACCTTCTATTTTATGGTCCATTGATTAGCAAACTCAATTCCATCTGTACCTATTCACTTTTGCCATGTAATCTAATATTCACAGGTTCTGGAGGTTAGATGTAGATATCTTTGAGGTGGAGGGACATTATTCTGCCTAAAAAATACACTCAGTTTAACTTCTAAGTATGAATGTTTTCACTTCTACCTATTATAGTGAAAAACAAACTCATGGCCAAAATAAATGTTCATCTTGGAACAAGGTAATATTTCTCTATGCTGCTCTGTATTTACATCATCACATATGCTAGTTTCCATTTGGGTATCTGAGCATACTCGTCTGAAAGAGAATGTTCCAGGATGCAAATCTGCACATTTTACTTCTACTAATAGCATCTTTCAGAAAATAACATTATATATTTATGTATTCTATATACAAATGTATTTTTTTCCTATTTAGAAAACAAAATCTGTGTTTTTAAATTGGCTGCCTTGGGATTAAAAATCAGTGCACATCTAGTCTTTAACATAACTGTTCTGCTATACAAGCTTCTTTTCAGTATATTATTTTTTACCTTCTTATTCTACTACTAGCCATGTTACAGGGCTATAATTTAAAAAAACCACTTTTTTTATAAACTAAGTAAAATTCCAACAGATAATTTCTGTTCAATTATGGCATTTAGAATAACCCATACTAGCATCAGTTGAAATGTGAAATCTATCAGGAACTTATATTTTTATTTTTTTTAATTTCTTACTATTAGATGTTTGTGTTTTCATATTGCTTTTGTTTTTCTCCTTGAATTCTAGGTAAAATTTCTTTACAGAGCAAGAAGTGAAATACTTTATCATTTGTTTTTAAAACATAGTTAAATATGAAGTAAGATATTATTTTTACATAGATGCAATTTACAGTTCATCAATATACAAAGAGGGGCTTCCCTGATGACTCAGTGGTAAAGAATCTGCCTGCCAATGCAAGAGACACAAGTTCTGTTCTTGGGTCAGGAAGATCCCCTGGAAAAAGAAATGGCAACTCACTCCATTATTCTTGCCTGGGAAATTCCAAGGACAGAGACTGGCGGGCTACAATCCATGGGGTCGCAAAAGAGTCAGACACAATTTAGGAACAAAACAACAACAATATACAAAGAATCAAGGGAAAAGAATCTTAAGACATAATTTTCTTCTGATCTTTTACTCCTCTTTTAAGAACTATTTTAAGGAGAAAATAAAGTTGTTGAAACTTGGAGGGATCAATTACTATTACAATCACTATTAATTAGGCTTTTGAGTTCTGGGTTATCACTTAACAGAGAAATTTTGTTGCTCAAAATCCTCCTTTCTTATCGTAATTTAGATATTTTGCAATATATCACAAAGCTATTAGTTTTAATATGACAGTTCCAGTGTCATTTACTGCTGATATGTTGAGTGCATAGTTGACTAAAAATTGTTTATTGGCGTGACCATTCCAAACAATGCTGGGATAAATCCTGTTGACAGATGTTGTTGTTGTTAGAGGGACTAGGCTAAAGAAAATTTACAGTGTCAGCCATGTCACCTCTGAATAAGAGACAAAGATAGGTATCTGTGGATTCTGAAAGCCACAAAACACGTTACCCTGAGCTCTAACAGCCTGGACCACTGCAAGTTGCAAAAAAATACTTTGATATAAAAGAACACTAAAATGACTAAGGGTAGAACAGAATATTTTGGAGGTCAACAGGTTTTAGTGCCTAGACTGGCAAAATTGGGACTATTATTGCAGATTTCTCTCCTTAAGGTCACTCCACAGACTTCTTTTAGAGGGAAAAAATAAATTTTAAGGAAGATGGCTAACAGACAAAATTTAACTATAAAATCATTGGTCTTCAGGTTTCAAAATGACAGACACATTTTTAAAATATCATAGTTCCTCATATCGTCCTTAAAAATAAAATGCTATAATCATTTAAGCAACTTTGAATTTATCGTTATCTTGTTTATGCATTTTTTTCTCTATGATTTTAAGATCCTCTAAGGGAGAGTTTTTTTACTCTGTTCTCAGCTAGTTCTGATCTAGCCTGCTATTTTCACTGTTCTAAACTCTATAGGGCTTACATTTATGGCTTTAATTTTCAGTGTCATGTTCTTTTCAAATGCCAATAAAAACTAGCTTTAAAAACACAAAAGCAGGAAATGGTTGGCTATGTTCCTTTAATTGGTCTATCTGAAATAGAAATAAAGGAGTTAGCAATAATTGCTCATTTTTGGACCATGAAAATAATAAGAAAGAGAAATAGTTCTAATGGCAAGTTGTTCATGCTACCTCCCAATAAAACTGAAAAGATATTTTAATTCTAAATGTATCTGAGGGAAATTTAAACTTTGGAAACAGTGGCTGACAACAAATCATATTTATTTTAATGAGAAGAGCTTAGAAAAACAGAATGCAAATATAGTATATATGAAAATTAATAGTCACAACAAAAACTATGTTGCTTTTACTCCCTTGGGAAACCTGAAGTTAATTATGGCCAAAATAACTCTCCAGACACATTATTTTGAGAATCAGAAAACACAATTGCTTGCCTTTCATTGAATTTTTTTCTTAGTTGAAAATGTTTTGTTAATAGACATCATTTGAAAATAGTAATGATAATAACAGTAAGTGAACAGCCCCAGAGCACACACATACATATTTCTGAAAACTTTAAATGTGCATAATCCTGACAGTATCACATGTACAGTTGGAAGAAGGATGTATTTTAACAAAAGGTAATGAAGTTTCTTACCAAGAAACTATCCTTCAAATTATTCCTTCTATGCCTGCCACCTTGTATTATTTTTTAATATGTAAAGGATAAAGTTTAAAGTTTTGCATGATTTATATAATAGCATCCAAACACTCTTTCTACCATTTACTTATTTCAAGGCCAGAACCACTCATTTTTTCCTGGATTCACAATGCATGGGCTTGTGTAAAGCAAAGGTAAATCTAAAATCTGAATAGAATTGATTTCACTTGATTCAAAAATATGTCTCTTATTACTGAATTAATTCTTTAATATTTTTCTAAAAAAAAAGAAAAAGAAAAAAAGCAAACCAATTGACACATCTTAGATAAAGCCATATCTGAAGGATTTTTGTGTATTGTTTCCCTAAACATCCAGTTTCATTAGGGAAAGAAGTATGTTGATTCTCCTGACACACTTTCTTGACTAAGGATATAATTTATATGTCAAAATTTCCAACTTGCATTGGCAGGTGGATTCTTTACCAGAGCACCACCTGGGAGGGGATATATGTATACCTATGGCTCATTCATGTTGATACTTGGCAGAAGACAACAAAATTCTGTAAAGCAATAATTCTTCAATTAAAAAATACATTTTTAAAATTCCTACTTGCTAGTTTCCTCAAGATGCAGTTGTTTACAATGGCCTCAATTCTTCTGACCCAAAACACCTTTCCAAAATCACTCTTTCTCTCCCAATATTATACAAATAGTATGTTACAAAAGCAGAAATCCCTCTCTGCAGGAAATTTGAAACTATATGACCAAATCACATACTGATGTGAAAATGGATTCAAAACTGTTTATTCTTCCTTCTATACATACAGCTAGATTACACTGATGCTAGCATTACTCATGCATTGTGATTGAGCAACAGAATATGAGTGGGAGTATTGTGTACAATACTATGATTGACCCATGAAACTTCCTATACACTATCTTCCATTTTCCCTTTTCTTTGGTTGTGACGGAATGTGCATGAAAACCTAAAGGGTGAAAAACACAGAGCTTCAAGATAAAAGAAACCCTGATTTGTAAATTATTACTAGGGAGAAAGACACAAGCTAGTCAGGAACACAGTTTTGGGATTTACTTGACTGATAAACCTCACTAGTGTTTTTGAGCCTTTGTACATTTATTAGTGCAGTTAACATTACACAGGGCTTCCCAGGTGGCTCAGTGGTAAAGAATCCACCTACCAATGAAGGAGATGTGAATTCAATCCCTAGTTGGGAAGATCCCCTAGAGAAAGAAATGGCAACACACTACAGTATTCTTGCCTGGGAAATCCCAAGGACAGAGGATACTGACAGGCTACACAGTCAAAGGGGTCACAAAAGAGTCAGACGTGACTTAGTGACTAAACATCAAAACAGTAACATCACATGAAGTTAAAGCAAAAGCTTATACCAAAATTTAACTGGAAATGGCTTGCTGACTTTACAGGCACCTAAAGTGTGTGTCATTGGCTTCATGCTTGGATGACAGATGGTAAGAAAAGAGATATTGCAAATTGTAAAGCTGAAGATCTTTGTTCTCTAATGGCAGAATGTTCAGTAAAAGTATTGCCCATAAAAATGTTGACAATTTTCAAAACAAACTATGTGTCTACTGAGCCTGAGTTGAGGGAAATGGAGTTAAAATGAACTGTGTACTGGCTATGATCGAAAGCTTTAGCAAAGTACTGTATGATATGAGATAAGCAAGAATTGGCCAGTTTTCAAATATGGATGTGAGTAGAAGAAGTAAAGAAAATTATGAAGTTGCGAAAGCCATCAACCACTTCTGGATCCAAGTCAAAAGATACGAGATTGGAAAAAGCTTGGAGATAAAAACCCAAAAAAACTCTTTATTTGAACAAACATATTGGCCCTGAGAAAAAGACTACTTAGTACTGACTTACCTGAATCTTTTCCTTCAAAACCTTTTCCTTTTGGTTAATTTTCCCCAAATTAGCCAAAATTAAGGGGAAGAGGAAAATAACATTGAAAAATCAAATCAACAAAGCAGACTTGAGAATTATGTGCCCAGAGAACTTTGTGTAATTTTACATGCACATTTGAAATATCAGCAAATGAACAGATCAGAAATCTACATTTTAAAAGAATTGTTGTAGCAAAGGAAAAACTAAACCAGCAAAGAATGCTTTGAAATTTTTACTTCAAATCAATCTTTGGTTTTAAGAGTTGTACAAGGAGGAAGAAACCTGTAAAAACCATCCTCTACCAAATAAGTAATTATTCCAAATCACACCCACTTCATATAGAGCTCTGGAGAAAAACAAAGAAGGAAATATCTGTCAGAAAGAAGAAAAAAACCAGCAAAAAATAATGAAGAACAATTTATTAGGAGAACTAGTTTCTGTTGTTGTTTAGTCGCTAAGTCGTGTCTGACGCTTTTGCGACCCCATGGCCTGTAGCCCACCGGCCTCCTCTGTCCATGGGATTCTCCAGGCAAGAATACTGGAGTGGGTTACCATTTCTTCCTCCAGGAGATCTTCCAGACCCAGGTATCAAATCTGCATCTTAGCATTGGCAGGCAGATTCTTCACCACTGATCCACCTGATTTCATTAAGGCAATTCTCCAACAGTCAAAGCAGAAGTTTCTACAACACTTGCATTGCAGGATTTTACTATTGCTCTAGAAAAGTGGTTTCAATGTGTCTCTAATTCTTCATTGTTCCAGATGAGAATTTTTATGATGGTCATACAGCTCCCACTTCTCAGGCATATAAACTGAGACATGTAAAAATCATGTAAGATGTGTTTTGGTTTATAGGTTGTCAGACAGTCAGGAATTCACTGAGACCAAAGAGACAGCCTAGAGATCTTGAATTTTGGATTGGGTGCAGTAATTAAGTGTCTTTGTTTATCTTCATTGAAAAGGGATTAATTTCTGTCCCATATTTAGGAATAAGAGAACTTGTATTTTGTGACCAGATGAGTTGACTTTCAGAGACAGGCTACGTATTTTCTAGACCCATTTCCCCTTCGTTTAGATAGCCAATTACAGAATATATGCTGACCTCCTTTATATTCAGATATGATTAAATTATAGTCAGTATCATAGAAAAAAGTCAATGTGAATTGGCCTTTAAAAACCACCCATTTGCATTTTCCATAATTTTTATCTTATCAATTTTTTTCCCCAGAAGATATGGCAACTTTGAATATCATACATTGAAAATGATGGGCCTAAAGTTTAAAACTGCCTTCTTGCTTAGAGTGTCATCTTAAAGAAAAACCATTTTAGGTCTTATACAATTAAAAATATTGATAAATAATAATATAAATAAAACACATAGCTAAAATAAAAGAACCAAAAATAATAAAATATACTTCTCTGTATTTCTTTTGTGTTTTGTGTTCTTAGATTTGTTTATTTAATAATATTTCAGCTTTACCTTAACTGATTTATATATATCACTGCCAGACACATGAAATTCAAAGTTATATAATTTTTAGTTATGTCAAAACTACCTCTTATGATGTATTTATGGGCTTAATCCAGTTTGTTATTCCTTAGATATTTTCAAATTAATCCACTCAATTACACAAGTGGTTCTGAGCTGCTTTTTATGTGTGATTCTGTGCTAGCACTGGAGAACAAGGAAATGAGACCACCCCCTTCCCCACCGCACGTGCTCCGCCAGCCCCGGAGCCTCGCCCTCCACCACGATGAGCAAAAGAGCTCGAGCGAGGGCATGAAATTTAAATTCCATTCAGGGGAGAAAGTGCTGTGCTTCGAGCCTGACCCCACCAAGGCGCAAGTGCTTTACGATGCCAAGATCGTCGATGTTATTGTTGGGAAAGACGAGAAAGGCAGAAAGATCCCAGAATATCTGATCCATTTTAATCGTTGGAAGAGGAGCTGGTATAGATGGGCAGCAGAGGATCATGTCCTTTGTGACACCGATGAAAATTGGAGATTACAGCGGAAATTGGCCAAAAAAGCTGTAGCTCGCCTGAGAAGCACAGGAAGAAAGAGGAAGCGCTGCAGGTTGCCTGGTGTGGACTCTGTCTTAAAAAGCCTCCCCGCTGACGAAAAAGATGATGAAAACTCAATAAGCAGTTCCTCTGACAGTGAAGAAAAGAATGGAGAAATAAGTGAAGAGGGTGATATTGAAGAAAAGACTGAAGTGAAGGAAGGACCAGTGCAGCACGCAAAAAAGGAAATGGAAGAAAGAACAATAAGTATAGAAATCCCTTAAGTTCTGAAGAAGCTTGAGGATGATTGTTACTATATCAGTAGAAGGAAACGGTCTGTGAAACTTCCATGCCAGACCAACATCGTCACTATTTTGGAATCGTACGTGAAGCATTTTGCTATCAATGCAGCGTTTTCAGCCAACGAGAGGCCTCGTCACCATCATGCTATGCCACACGCCAACGTGAATGTGTATTATATCCCAGCAGAAAAGAACGTTGACCTTTGTAAGGAGATGGTGGATGGATTAAGAATAACCTTTGATTACACTCTCCCAATGGTGTTGCTCTACCCATATGAACAAGTTCAGTATAAAAAGGTGACTTCGTCCAAATTTTTCCTTCCGATTAAGGAAAGTACCACAAACACTAATAGGAACCAGGAGGAGCTCTCTCCAAGCCCACCTTTGCTGAATCCATCCACACCGCAGTCCACGGAGAGTCAGCCAGCCTCCGGCAAACCAGCCACCCCCAAAAGGCGCAAAGGCGAGCCGGAAGCCTTGCAGTCTCTGAGGTGGTCCACACACCACTCTGCCAACTGCGACAGGCTGTCTGAGAGCAGCGCCTCACCCCAGCCCAAGCGCCGGCAGCAGGACACGTCTGCCAGCATGCCCAAGATGTTCCTGCACCTGGAAAAGAAGACACCTATTCATAGCAGATCATCCTCGCCTGTTCCTTTGACCCCTAGCAAGGAAGGGATTGTGGTGTTTGCCGGCTTTGAAGGCAGAAGAACTAATGAAATAAATGAGGTCCTCTCCTAGAAACTTGTACCTGATAGTTATCCCCCAGGTGACCAACCACCTCCACCCTTTTACATCTATGGGGCACAACACTTGCTGCGTTTGTTTGTAAAACTTCCAGAAATCCTTGGAATGATGTCCTTTTCTGAGAAGAATCTGAAGGCTTTACTGAAGCACTTCAATCTCTTTCTGAGGTTTTTAGCAGAGTACCACGATGACTTCTTCCCAGAGTCTGCCTATGTTGCTGCCTGTGAGGCGCACTACAGCGAAGAATCCCAGGGCGATTTATTAAGGTTTCAATGGTCCTAGAAGAACAGCTTCTCTATCTAGTTCTCGGTTCCCAGTAAAGAACTAGGGAGTCAGGGAGCCTTCTTTATGCAGAAGGCAAATGTGACACCTACCCTGGGGGGCTTTGGCAGAGGTGGGCCCATTTGTTTGAGTTGTTTACCTACTGTAGTTATTTCTGTTAAGGATTACTTCCCAACATCTAACCCTTGCCACCGCACACGTTATCTGTGATGGCAGGAAAACAGCAGCAATGTTCACAGTTGTTCATGAACATGTGCTTAGGTTGGGCTATTTCAGTACACGGAGGTACTTGTTAGCAGTAACCACGTCTTTTAGTTATTTGTTAGCATTGAACAAAATTGTTTTGCAAACTGTTTTCATTCTTGTGATAAGGCTGAGCAACTCTGTCCCACAAAGTCTAGTTCTGCTTGGACGCTGCAAAGTAGTCCCCGAATATTTTAGAGGGAATCGATATTGATGGCACAAAAAGAAAATTTGCAGCTATATATTTGCTTGTTACAGTTCCTTTTCTATAAAACCTTATTTTTGGTGATTTAAATAAGGCATTGCCTGAATGTTTGAGACTTTATAGCTACACTTGGTTGTGTAATATTATGGTTCCTTTTCTGTAAAATGTTTTTTTTTGGCCATTTCAAATAAATCATTTCCCATCTTACAGGGGGTGGGGGGGAAGCTTAGAGCCTAATGTAATTCAGGTAAATTAAAAATAATAATAATAATAATGAGAGAATGTGGAAGATGCTACTGAGAAGAAAGTATAGCTGCCCCTCAGTATTCACAAGAGATTGGTTTGAGGAACGCTACCCTCCCCCATGGACACTAAGATCCATGATTCTTAAGTTCCTTATATGAAATGGCATAGTACTGCTGGCCAGCTGTATCCCCATGTTCTACAACCACGGATTCAACCATGGTGGGTGGACCCAACTCACTATGGACGGCTGGTCATATAAGCTTGAGGAGAGGCACATAAGAAAGACACCTGTACAAATGGTAGATCATAGGAAGACTTCAGGGATAAATGACTGAATGTAGGGTTTGAGGATGAGTAGGAGTTATCCAGGCAAGGTTAGCTGGGAAGAGGAAGGAGTCAGTGATATAAAAAAGCTGTAAACATAACAGCGAATTATATCACAACATCATTTTATGCCATATTAAATTTTTATGATATTTTCAAAGAACAAATAGATACCATTTATAGGTTTAAATCAGAAATTACATTCTTGGAATAGTACTTTAGAAAGAACAATTTAACATCTTGGATTGAAATATGTTAAATCTAAATTCAGGATACAAGAGAATGTTTAAAATTCCATGCAGAAGAAAGTGCATCTAAACTGGGGTAACAAGAATGGGTAAAAAGAGAAGTGGCAATATTCAAGAGTTAAAAGTATAAAGTATCAATAGGACAGGTGAGGTGCATGATTAATGAATAAATACGCTTGGTCTGGAAAGTAGTTAATCAAGGTCTTCAGGTTTCTGTCATGGTATTACTCAGGGAAAACAAGAAGCTGAATTGGCTTGTGGTACAGACAACAAGTTTTGAATGTACTATGTGGAATTATGTATTAACATTGACATTTTTAAGTAGAATTATTTTATAGCTGCTCTGGAACTCAGAAATTGATCTTAACTGAAAATAACTATACAAAATTAATGAGTACACCAAGCAAATAGAAAACATTGCCTAAAAACTTGTATAGGAAGGAATGACCAATAGGGCAGAGTAGGAAGAACCTGAGCTCACCTCCTCCAATGGACACACAAAATTGCAACTATTTAGAGAGGAAATATTAACAAGAAGGACCTGAAGACTAGCAGAAAAGATCCTCTATTCTTTAGCATTTAAGAAGGAACCACAACAAGAGAAACAGAATGGGAAGAGATGGGGTAAAGACCCATACCTGCATATGGATGATGCACAAACATGAGTATAATCATAAATGCAAAGTTTCTTCCCAAAGAGGAGAGGGAAGGATTCTAGCTCCACACTGAGCTTCAAACCCTAGAATTCCAGAGCCAGGAAGATGAGCTCCCAGAATAGTTTATTCTGAAGGCTAGTAAGTCTTACTATCAGGAGAAACTAATGACGGTAGGAGACAGAGACTCCACACGTAAAATAAGCTAACAAAATCTCACATGACCTGGGACACAGGATAGAAGGAGTAGTTTAAAAAAGAGCCTGGGTCAGACATACCTGTAAATCCTGGAGAAATGCCAAAAGAGGAAGGAGGCAAATTGAGCTCATCCTGGGGACACAAATGCTGGCCTCTGCACAAAGCAGGGCCTGGAAACTAACTGAAGTGGGGACCAGCTGTGCCTACCAGACTACACAGAGTAGTCAGTCCACTACAACAGAAAGGCCCATGAAACCCACAAGGGGACAGCTCTAGAACATACAGCTCTGGTCCCAGAGAAGAATGCACTTCTAGGTCACATAGGGCACCTCATTAAAAAGGCCACTTCTTCAAGATCAGTAGAGTAACAACTTGTCAAATACATAGAAAAAAAAAACTATAACAGTGAATTAGGCAAATTGAAATAACAGAGAAAAAAAGTTAAAAATGAAAGAATAATAAATACCAAAATTCTCACACTGTTAAGAAAGTTCTAGGGTACACAACAGATTTCTGGACCTGGGAATCTGGCAAAGGAACTGAGAACCCCTAGGAAATTTGACTTCAGAGGCCAGTGGTATTTTATTACAGAATTTCCACAGGACTGGGGAAACAGAATCATGGAGGGCACAAACAAAACCTTGTATGCACCAGGACCCAGGAGAAAGAAGCAGATTCACCACAAGAGACTGAGCCAGACTTACCTGTGACTGTCCAGGAGTCTCTGACAGAGGCATGGGTCAATACTGGCCTGCTGCAGGGTCAGGGGCACTGACTACAACAGTGTGGTATAAGTCCTTTTGAAGGAGGTCACCATTACCATCATTTTGCCTACCATAGTTTGACCTCATGCCAACAACAGGGAGGAAACACAGCCCCACTCAACAAGAGAAAGTTGGATTAAAGATTTGCTGAACATGGCCCCACTCATCAGAACAAGACACGGATTCCTCCAGAGTCAGTCTCTCTCCTCAGGAAGCTTCCACAAGTCTGTTATATTTATCCATCAGGGAGCAGACAGAATGAAAACCACAATCACAAAAAACTAACCAAACTGATCACATGGATCATAGCCTTGTCAAATTCAGTGAAAATATAAGCTATGCCAAGGAGGGCCACTCAAGACAGACGGGTCATAGTAGAAATTTCTGACAACACATGGTCCAATGGAAAAGGGAATGGCACTACTTCACTATTCTTTCCTTGAGAACCCCATGAACAGTATGGAAAGGCAAAAAGATATAACACTGAAAGATGAACTCTCCTTGTCAGTAGGTGCCCAACATGCTACTGGAGAAGAATGGAGAAATAACTCCAGAAAGAATGAAAAGATGGAGCCAAAGCAAAAACAATGCTCAGTTGTGGATGTGACTGGTGATGGATTTAAAGTCTGATCCTATAAAGAACAATAAAGCATAGGAACATGAAATGTTAGGTCTATGAATCAAGGTAAATTGAAAGTGGTCAAACAGGAGATGGCAAGAGGGAACATCAACATTTCAGGAATCAGTGAACTAAAATGGACTGTAGTGTGTGAATTTAATTCAGATGATCATTATGTCTACTACTGAGGGATGACTATTCTTTTATATTCAATAGAAGAATCCAAAATGCAGTGCTGTGGTGAAATCTCAAAAATAATAGGATGATCTCTGTTCATTTCCAAAGCAAAGCATTCAATATCACACCAATCCAAGCCTATGCCCCAACCACTATAGTTGAGGAAGCTGAAGTTGAAAGGTTATATGATGATCTACAATACCTTCTAAAACTAACATCTAAAAAAGATGTCCTTTCCATCATGGGGCTCTAAATGCAAAAGTAGGAAATCAAAAGATACCTACAGTAACAGACAAATTTGGCTTTTGAGTACAAAATGAAGCAGGACAAAGCCTAACAGTTCTGCCAAGAAGATCCACTGGTCATAGCAAACACTCTCTTCCAACAACACAAGAGTTGACTCTACAAATGGACATCAACAAATGGTTGATACTGAAATCAGATTGATTATATTTGCAGCAAAAATGCAGAAATTTTATAGAGTCAGAAAAAAATAAGATTGGGAGATGACTGTGGCTCAGATTACGAACTTGTTTTTGCAAATTTCAGACTTGATTTGCAGAAAGTAGGAAAAAGCACTAGATCATTCAGGTATGACTTAAATCAAATTACATATGATTGTACAATGGAAGTAACAAATAGATTCAAGGGATTAGATTTGATACACAGAGTGGCTGAAGAACCATGGATGGAAGTTTGTGACATTGTACAGGAGGTGATGATCAAGAAAAGAAATCATCACCATCACAAAGAAAAAGAAATGCAAAAAGGCAAAGTGATTGTCTGAGGAGGCTTTACAGATAGTTGAGAAAAAAAGAGACGCTAAAGGCAAAGGAGAGAAAGGAAAGATACACCCGTCTGAATGCAGAGTTCCAAAGAACAGCAAGAAGAGATAAGAAAGCCATCCTCAGTGATCAGTGCAAAGAAATAGAGGAAAGCAATAGAGTGGGAAAGACTAGAATTCTTTTCAAGAAAATTAGAGATACCAAGAGAATAGTTCATGCAAAAATAGGCACAATAAATGACAGAAACGGTTTGGATCTAATAGAAGCAGAAGATGTTAAGAAGAGGTGGCAAGAATATACAGAAGAACTATACAAAAAAGATCTTCATGACCCAGATAACCATGGTGGTGTTATTGCTAACCTAGAGCCAGATATTCTGGAATGGCTAGTCAAGTGAGCCTTAGGAAGCATCAATACAAGCAAAGCTAGTGGAGGTGATGGAATTCCAGTTGAGCTATCTCAAATCCTAAAAGATGATGCTGTGAAAGTGCTGCACTCAATATACCAGCAAATTCAGAAAGCTCTGTAATGGTTACAGGACTGGAAAAGGTCAGTTTTTATCTTAATCTCAAAGAAAGGCAATGCCAAAGAATGTTAAAACTACTGCACAATCGCACTCATCTCACACACTAGCAAAGTAATGCTTGAAATTCTCCAAGAGAGGTTTCAAAAGTATGTGAACCAAGAACATCCAGATATTCAGGCTGTATTTAGAAAAGGCAGGGGAATTCAACATAGTTTTGGAAATTTTAGCCACAGCAATCAGAGAAGAGAAAGAAATAAAAAGAATCCAGATTAGAAAAGAAGTAAAACTCTCACTCTTTGCAGATGACGTGATCCTCTACATAGAAAACCCTAAAGAAAACACCAAAAAATTTCTAGAGCTAGTCAATTAATATAGTAAAGTTGCAGGATATAAAATTAACACAGAGAAATCCCTGGAGTTTCTATACACTAACAATGAAAACAGGAAAGAGAAATTAAGGAAACAATTCCATTCAACATTGCAACAAAAAGAATAAACTACTTAGGAATTAAATCTAAATATACAAAACTATAAAACACTGATGAAAGAAATAGAAAATTACACGAATAGATAGAGAAATATACCATGTTCATAGATCAGAAGAATCAGTACAGTGAAAATGAGTATACTACCCAAAACAACCTATAGATTCAATGCAATCCCTATCAAGCTACCAATGGTATTTTTCAGAGAACTAGGACAAAAAACTTCACAATTTGTATGGAAATACAAAAAACCTCAAATACCCAAAATAATCTTGAGAAAGAAGAATGAAACTGGAGGAGTCAACCTGCCTGATTTCAGACTATACTACAAAGCTACAGTCATCTAGACAGTATGGTACTGGCACAAAGACAGACATACAGATCAATGGAACAAAATAGCAAGCCCAGAGATAAAGCCAGACACCTATAGACACCTTGTCTTTGACAAAGGAAACAAGAATAAAAATGGAGAAAAGACAATCTCTTTAAAAGTGGTGCTGAGAAAACTGGTCAACCACTTGTAAAAGAATGAAACTGGAACACCTTCTAACACCATACACACAAAAAAATTCAAAATGGAATAAAGATCTAAATGTAAGACCAGAGACTATAAAACTCCTAGAGGAAAACATAGGCAAAACACTCTCTGACATAAATCACAGCAGGATCCACCTCCCAGAGTAATGGGAATAAAAGCAAAAATAAACAAATGGGACCTAATTAAACTTAATAGCTTTTACACAATGAAGGAAACTATAAGAAAGGTGAAAAGACAGCCTTCAGAATGGGAGAAAATAATAGCAACAAAAGCAACTAACAAAGAATTATCTCAAAAATATACAAGTAACTCCTGCAGCTCAATACAGAAAAATACACGACCCAATCAAAAAATGGGCCAAAGAACTAAATCGACATTTCTCCAAAGAAGACATACAGATGGCTAACAAACACATGAAAAGATGCTCAACACCACTCATTATCAGAAAATGCAAATCAAAACTGCATTGAGGTAGCATTTTACACCGATCAGAATGGCTGCTATCAAAAAGTCTACAAACAATGAATGCTGGAGAGGGTGAGGAGAAAAAGAAACCCTCTTACACTCTTCATGGGAATGCAAACTAGTACAGCCACTATGGAGAACAGTGTGGAGATTCATTAAAAACTGGAAATAGAACTGCCATGTGACCCAGCAATCCCACTGCTGGGTATACACACCAAGGAAACCAGAATTGAAAGAAACACATCTATCCCCATGTTCATTACAGCACTGTTTACAATAGCTAGGACATGGAATCGACCTAGATGTCCAATGACAGATGAATGGATAAGAAAGCTGAGGTGAATATACACAATGGAATATTACTCAGCTGTTAAAAAATAATGCATTTGAATCAGTTCTAAGGAGATGGATGAAACTGGAGTCTATTATACAGAGTGAATTAATCAGAAAGCAAAACACCAATACACTATATTAACACATACATATGGAAGTTAGAAAGATGGTAACAATGACCCTATATGTGAGACAGCAAAAGAGACACAGATATAAAGAACAGACTTTTGGACCCTGTGGGAGAATACAGAGAATATATTAACTACAAGTCAAACCATATGGTTTTCTCCTTCTCATGAAAGTCTGCATTTATATGAGCAAGTTACCTTGCTCATTTATATCAGAAAGTTACCTACTCCCCTCACCTTTATATTTTCAAAGGGGAAGACATATGTTAGAATAACATGGGTATTGTCTTTCTTCTTCCTCATTCTCACTTGATGAAAAATTAATTATCTGCTTCATAAATTTGGGACCAGGAAGTAAACATCTCTCAATCATGTCCTCCCTCATTTCTTTTAGGAAATAGCTATTTGAAGATCTTTGAAGGAAACATGCATTATCCTCTTAATTGCTTCTTATATTAAGAAAGATTTCACATAAATACATGTGAATATAAAGCATAAAATTAAGTGGTTTCAGTATATTCACAAAGCTATGCAACTAGCACCTCTATCAAATTACAGAATATTTTCATCACTCAGGAAAAAACAACAACAACAACAACAACAACCCATCTGTTACCAATCATATTTAATTCCCCACCATTCCCTCTGCAAGCTTCTGGAAGCCACTATACACTTTATGTCTCTAAGGATGTCCTTGTTTTGGACAGTTTCTGTGAGTGGAATCATGCAATACATGGTCTTTTGTGTCTGGCTGTTTTTCTTTATCATGATGCTTTCAAGGTTTATCCATATGATTATCTTAACCAGCACTTCATTACTTTTTATGCTGAAGAATACTCCATTGTATGTACAAGTCACATTTTTGTTTATCCATTAATCACCTAATGGATATTCAAACTATATACCCTTCCTGACTATTATGGATAATGTTCATATGAATATTTCTGAACAAATTTTGGGCTATACTTAAGTTTTCAATTCTTTTCAATATATTTGTAATAGTAGAATTATTGGATCATATAATAATTCTATATTTATAACTTCAGGAATATCCAAGCTATTATCCAAAGTAGATGAAATATTTTGATTTCTCACCAACAATATATGAGGACTCCACTTTTTCCACATGCTCATCAATACTTAATATTGGCCATCATTTCTTTTACAACCATTCTATTGTGTGTGAGCTGGTATCTTAATGTGTGTTTTTTTCTGTTTTTAATTTATTAATTTTAATTGGAGGATAATTATTTTGCAATATTGTGTTGGCTTACACCATACGTCAAAAGGCAGAGGAACCAGAGATCAAATTGCCAACATCCGATGGATTATCAAAAAACCAAGAGAGTTCCAGAAAAACACCTACTTCTGCTTTATTGACTATACCAAAGCCTATGACTATGTGGGTCACAATAAACTGTGGAAAATTCTGAAAGAAATGGAAATACCAGACCATCTGATCTGTCTCTTGAGAAACCTGTATGCAGGTCAGGAAGCAACAGTTAGAACTGGACATGGAACAACAGACTGGTTCCAAACAGGAAAAGGAGTATGTCAAGGCTGTATATCTTCACCCTGCTTATTTAACTTATATGCAGAATGCATCATGAGAAACGCTGAGCTGGAGGAAGCGCAAGCTGGAATCAAGATTGCCGGGAGAAATATCAATAACCTCAGATATGCAGACAACACCACCCTTATGGCAGAAAGTGAAAAAGAACTAAAAAGCATCTTGCTGAAAGTGAAAGAAGAGAGTGAAAAAGTTGGCTTAAGGCTCAACATTCAGAAAACTAAGATCGTGGTATCAGGTTCCATCACTTCCTGGGAAATAGATAGGGAAACAGTGGGAAAAGTGTCAGACTTTATTTTTTGGGGCTCCAAAATCATTGCAGATGGTGATTGCAGCCATGAAATCAAAAGACACATACTCCTTGAAAGGAAAGTTATGGCCAACCTGGATAGTATATTGAAAAGCAGAGACATTACTTTTCTAACAAAGGTCCATCTAGTCAAGGCTATGATTTTTCCAGTAGTCATGTATGGATGTAAGAGTTGAACTGTGAAAAAGGCTAAGCATCGAAGAATTGATGCTTTTGAACTGTGGTGTTGGAGAAGACTCTTGAGAGTCCCTTGGACTGCAAGGAGATCCAACTAGTCCATCCTAAAGGAGATAAATCCTGGGTGTTCATTGGAAGCACAGATGTTGAAGCTGAACCTCCAATACTTTGGCCACCTCGTGTGAAGAGTTGACTATTGGAAAAGACCCTAATGCTGGGAAGGATTGGGGGCAGGAGGAGAAGGGGAAGACAGAGGATGAGATGGCTGGATGGCATCACCGACTTGATGGACATGGTTTTGGGTGGACTCTTGGAGTTGGTGATGGACAAGGAGGCCTAGTGTTCTGTGGTTCATGGGGTCACAAAGAGTTGGACATGACTGAGCAACTGAACTGAGCTAAACTGAACCGAACACCATACATCAACATGAATCAACCATAGGTATAATTTTTCATTTATGGTTTCTTCAGGGATTATTTTTTTTTCCCTTATTGGTTTATATTTCCCTAATGGTTAATAATGTTGAACACTTTTTTTTTCATATACCTATTGCTTCTTCAGGTATCTTATTCAGACAAATGTCTATTCAAGTCACTTGCCCATTTTTTAAATTGTATACATTTACTTTTGTCATTGTTTAGTTGTGATAGTGGCTTTGGAGTTTGTTTTGAAACCATTGTTTTGAGCTTTCCAGATCAATACATTTTCATAAAACTTTCAGACTCAATTCCTCAAATTTTATATTAAAAAACACCTGGAACTTTGTAGGGACTGAGATAAATCTGTAGATCAATTTAGGGATTTCTGACATCATGCCAATATTATGGTTTTGATTCCATGAACGTAAGATGTTTGTCCATTTATTCAGATCATCAATTTCCTTAACCAATGTATTATAACTTTAGTGTACAAATTTTAAAGAAATTAAAAAATAGTCTCATTTATGCTTCAGAAATAAAGCAGAACAGGACCTTGACCTTGCTTCTAACCCTGCCCTGACTGTGAGTGACTGTTGCTTGATGTGACTGCAAGCCTTGGTAAACCATAAATAAGATAGTCTTGAGACTGTTGAACCCCTGGAGGGGGTCTGGCCAACCAAGCCTTGATTCATTGAAAAGAAACCAGAGCCACAGTTTGCTCCCAGACTGATGATGATATCTGTTTGCATCCTGGGATTATAAGCGGGACCCCCAAACCACAATCTATGAAGTCTCACCCATGGAGCAGACACACTGCCTGGGAGCTTTTCCCAACAGGAACTCCAGATGTGCTGTGACACGGGATGTCCCAGCACTGTTTGAGTCTGTGTGCTGTACTTAGTTGCTTAGTCATGTCCAACTCTTAGTCACCCCATGGACTGTAGCCCAGCAGGCTCCTCTGTCCATGGAATTCTCCAGACAAGAATACCAGAGTGGGTTGTCATACCCTCCTCCAGCGGATCTTCTCAACCCAGGGATCAAATCCAGGTCTCCCTCAATGCAGGCTATTTCTTTTCCATCTGAGCCACCAAAGAAGCACTGGATGTTAGTCAAAACCCAATTTGGTGATATATCTTCTGCTGTTTCTATTTCTCTTTTATTTTAATATTAGTATATAGAAAGTAAGATAGATAATTCTCTATCAATGTTGGTATTATTTATTTGTATATAATGAGTGGCCTATTTTGTTAAACCCTTTGAGCCTGAGACAAAAGTGAAAACCAAAAATCTTGCAACTCTTTCACTAAATGTATTCAAAAGTATTTAATTTTTATGCTATTTCATGTTTAATTGTTTTAATTTCATTTTCAGATTGTTCATTGCTAATATTTAGAAATACAATTGATTTTTGTATGTTGATCTCATATCTTGCAGCTTTGCTGACATATTGCTTAAAAGTTGTTTATTATTCTAATAATTCTGTTTGTGTATCCCTGAGAATTGCTGTGTACATGATCATATGTTCAAAAAAAAAGATTCTGTTAATTCCTTTCTAATAATTTCTTGCCTAATTGCCATGACCAAATTCTATAGCACAAGGCTGAAAAGAAGAGATGGCAAGCATAAATATCATTGCTTTGTTCCTGCTCTTATGGGGAAAGTTTTCAGTCTTCTAGCATAAAGTATAATGTTAGCTGTGGGTTTTTCACATATATTCTTTATCTGGTTGAGGAAGTTCTCTTTCATATCTAGTTTGTCAAGTGTTTTATCATATAATAATATTGCATTTGGTTAAATGTTATCTTCATCTATTGGGTCATGCTTTATTTGGCCCTTTATTCTATTCATATTATACATTACATTGATTTTCTTATTGCAATGGACTGAATGTTTGTGTCTCACCAAAATTCATATGTTGAAATCCTAATCCCAAAGTAATAACATTTGGATGTAGGACCTCTGGCAGGTAATTAAGTCATGAGAGTTGAGCCTTCAGGTATGGGATTAGTGCTCTCTAAAATGACCTGAAATCTAGTTGCTTCATTTTTATATTATGTGAGGATGCAGCATGAAGACTGCTATCTTCAGTTTTAAAAAGGACTCTCACCAGAACCCTAATATATTGATGAAAATTTTTGTGTCTATACTCAAAGAAGGCATTGGTCTATAGTTGCTTTCCTTATAATATTTTTGTCTGATTTTGGTTTCAGGGCAATAATGGCCTTAGAGAATAATTAATGTGTTCTTCTACTTTTGAAGAATTAGTGAAAATGAGGAGAAGAATTAGTGAAAATTGGAGTTAGCTGTTTTCAGACATCTGGTAGAATTTACCAATGAAAGCATCTATCCTGGGCTTTTATTTGTGGGAACATTTTTACCACTAAATTAACATCTGGATTTATATGCTTATTTAGATTTTCTATTTTTTTCTTGCACATGATAAATCACTTTTCTTTTGCTATTTTCCTTTTGTCTTTGACTTTCTACATTTTGATTATGATGTGTCTAGATGTGCATCTTTAACTTTCTCTTTTATTTTGACTTATTGCTCTTATGGAGGAAAAAATTTGTGTAGGACCCTCCATTGCTATTTTTGTTTACATCACTTCCTTGCTTTAAATTTTCAAGGACAGTCTCTACCCTTCTGGTAGTTAACAACTATGTAACTAAGTGTATAAATATGACTACCTTGGGGCTCAGTATTATGAGGTCAATATTTGTGTGTCTCCCATGATTATTAATATTATAGTTTTCATGTACACATATCTTAGCCTCTATATCTCAGTTGATGAACAGTTTAGGAGAGATCATGTGTAATGTTTACTAACTATCCGTCCCCATGCCTCTACACTGTGTAAAACAAATACTATGCAACTGTGTAAAAAAGGCAAGAGTCTCACTTCATACCTCAATAGATTTTCTTGCAAACACAGTAGCAAGAATTCAGTGAAAACTCCTCTCTAATGTATGCAAAATATTATCCATATTTTAAGCCAAATTCTTGTTCATATACAGACTACTTAGAAATTTTGGTACCAACTAATATTTATGTTTGTCTTACACTGTACAATATTTCATATATATTAGTAATTAATAGTTTTATTAAAAGTTTTGTTATATCTAATTATGCTATATATCTTCCCAGAAGAGATGTGTCTTCCAGAGAAAGAATACCACTTTAAAATCTTTAATCTCCTCTATGTAAATTCACAAGCTTTCAATTAATATTTATCAATTAAGAATGTATAAAATATACTAAAATATGATCTGACAAAGAACTTGGTAAACTGGAAGGATTATTGATTTTGGTTATAAATGTTTTTTCTTAAGTAAGAATAGTTACTTTAGGAAAGATTCTTAAATTCTTTTCTCATCTCTGAAATAAAATGTGCATGTGTGCTTGTGTACTTGGTCACTCAGTTTTGTCTGACTCTTTGAAACCCTTTGGACTTTAGTCTCCTAGGCCCCTGTGTCCAGGGGATTTTTCAGACAAGAATACTGGAGTGGATTGCCATTTCCCTCCTCCAGAAAATCTTCCTGACCTAGGTATCAAACTCATATCTCCTGTGTCTCCTCCTTGCAGGGATATTCTTTATCCATTGAGCCATCCGGGAAACTGTGAAATAGAATAACACTTATTTTTAATGTTGTTGTACTAATTAAATGTAGTAATTTATTTGAAATGTAAAGTGGATTGAATATCAATTCTTTCCCTGCTCATTCTAGGGACACTAGAGCACTTTAAAATAAATATGGCCTAATGTATTTAATAAAACAACTTGATTAATCTACTCATAAATTATGGCTTATAGTCCACTAAATGTTCATTGCAAATATGTGTGATAGTATAGAAGATGTCCTGTTTTGTTTTGTTTTTCTCCATGAATCTAGGATATACCATCAATGATAAATGTTAAGAAATACTATTTTCATAATATGAACCTTGGATTCCTATGGAAACAGGATTGAGATGAAGATAAGATTTTTATTCAAGTTATTTTGCCCTAGCAAAATGTCAGTTCCCACACTCTGACTTCAGTAAATAGAATGTTCAGAGGCACAGATCAGTTGAGTTGTCACTTGAATAGGAATGTTATGTAAGCAGTCTTCCTTGGGTTTAACTGAATCTTGAGAAACGAGTACTGCTTTAGACAAGTGTGCTCAACAGATTTCATATGTTTGCCTTGTCAGGAGGCTTCTCACTATTTACACATAGGAAAACAGTTGATTACAGCACTGTAGGTATTGTCAGTTCAATACCTACTCAATACTTTTTGAGTTTCCTTAGAACTTTAATAATGATTTATTCATTCTCTGCCGTACAACTTTATTCTTTTAGAAAGGTTTTTCTGTTTTGTTTACCCTTCACATGCTTTCACACATTTTTAGAGAATTCCATAATAAAAATTGTTTTAGTAGTTAACATTTATTGAGCATTTGCTATATACCATTATGTGTTTATGTGTATGTATACATATATGCAAATGCTTATTTAATACTTATAACATGAGATGTACACTACTATATTCAGAAGTTCATAAATGAGAAAACTGAATCACAAAGAAGCTTAATACACATTAGCCCATGTCCTTGGCTATGTTAACTATTATATCATTGTATCAGACCTGCTTTGCTAATCTCTATGATGCTAAGTTTTCAGAACTGAAAAGTACTTTTCTTATTACAACTGCCTTCTTGTTACATTTTGCACATAGGAGAGACAGTGGAAGAAGGAAATTGCAAGGCAAATAAAGGAAAGAGGTGTCTTTATTCTTTCTGCTTTCTTTTGTTGTTGTCACCATCACCCGAACAATTCACTGCCCTACAGTAAGAGCAATCATTTCCAGCCTCCAGATCCTTTCTGTTCTCCCAGCACCAGCATCATTGAACTCTTCAGGTACCAGCAGCATCAAAAGGACACCCCCTCCTAATAGTTCTGACTTCATTTTCTGCAGGACCACTCTTGACAGTTATTACGATAACCTTTTGTTCTCAAGATGCATGCCGGGTTATTATTTGTGACTTAGCTCTGTAGTTTTGCTTCCATTTTTGGTTTTTACTCAGTGTATTCAACAGCTTTTCATTTTTTTTAATAATGTTTGCCTTTTCATACTTTTCATAGGGTTCTCAAGGCAAGAATACTGAAGTGGTTTTCCATTCCCTTCTCCAGTGGACCACGTTTCATCAGAACTCTCCACCATGACCCGTCTGTCTTGGGTGGCCCTACATGGCATGGCTCATAGTTTCATTGGTTTAGACAAAGCTGTGGTCCACATGATCAGACTGGTTAGTTTTCTGTGACTGTGGTTTTCATTCTGTTTGCCCTCTGATGGAGAAGGATAAGGGAATTAAGGAAGCTTCTTGATGGAAGAGACTGACTGACATATTCAATCTGGGTGTAGAAAAGTCAGAGGAACCAGAAATCAAATTGCTAACATCCATTGGATCATAGAAAAGGCAAGGGAGTTCCAGAAAAATCATCTAATTCTGCTTTATTGACTATGCCAAAGCCTTTGTTGTGACTGTGTGGATCACAATAAATGTGGGAAATTCTTAAAAATGGAAATACCAGACCACCTGACCTGCTTCCTGAGAAGTGTGTATGCAGGTCAGGAAGCAACAATTAGAACTGGACATGGAACAGCAGATTGGTTCCAATAGGGAAAGGAGTACGTCAAAGCTGTATATTGTCACTCTGCTTATTTAACTTATATGCAGAGTACATCATGAGAAATGCTGGGCTGGAAGAAGCACAAGCTGGAATCAAGATTGCCGGGAGAAATATCAATAACCTCAGATATGCAGATGACACCACCCTTATGGCAGAAAGTGAAGAGGAAGTAAAAAGCCTCTTGCTGAAAGTGAAAGAGGAGAGTGAAAAAGTTGGCTTAAAGCTCAACATTCAGAAAACTAAGATCATGGCATCCGGTCCCATCACTTCATGGGAAAGAGATGGGGAGACAGTGGCAACAGTGTCAGACTTTATTTTGGGGGGCTGCAAAATCACTGCAGATGGTGATTGCAGCCATGAAATTAAAAGACGCTTACTACTTGGATGGAAATTTATGACCAACCTAGATAGCATATTGAAAAGCAGAGCCATTTCTTTGCCAACAAAGGTCTGTCTAGTCAAAGCTATGGTTTTTCCAGTAGTCATGTATGGATGTGAGAGTTGGACTATAAAGAAAGCTGAGTGCTGAAGAATTGATGCTTTTGAACTGTGGGGTTGGAGAAGACTCCTGAGAGTCAGTTGGACTGCAAAGAGACCCAACCAGTTCATCCTAAAGGAAATCAGTCCTGAATATTCATTGCAAGGACTGATGCTGAAGTTGAAACTCCAATACTTTAGCCATTTGATGCAAAGAACTGACTCATTTGAAAAGACCATGATGCTTTGAAAGATTGAAGGCCAGAGGAGAAGGGAACAACAGAGGATGGGATGGCTGGATGGCATCACCAGCTCAATGGACATGAGTTTGATTAAGCTCCAGGAGTTGATGATGGACAGGGAAGCCTGGAGTGCTGCAGTCCATGGGGTCTCAAAGGGTCAGGCATGACTGAGCAACTGAACGGAACTGATTCAGCACCAGTAAAATCAATTCCCCTCTAACTTCCCTCATTTCTAATATTAGTTTGGTTTCTGTTTTTCCTGAAAGTCCCTGACTGATAAACTCTCTTTGCTCATTTCTTTGCAATGTTCATTCTTAATTTAGGTCTCTTAAGTGGTGAAAATGAAACTCTACCTTTTAATATATTTGAATAATTATTGTTGTAAATGAAAAGATTAATTAATTCTCACATGTTGGATGAGATTAATGCTTAACTAAGTAAAGCAATCATTTGCTCTTGACTGCTCTGAGAGTTGACAATGTTGAAGCATCTAGAATGCAGAATTGCTGGGGGTAGCACAATGCCTTATGCTCAGATCTTTGTGGTCCTTAGTCTCCCAGATTCTGAACCAACACTATGTGTGATCAGAACCTGCCAAATTGTTCCACTCTTCATCAATCAAAATCCAAAGCAATCCAGTATCTACTTTTCCTTCACCAGCAATCCTCCCTTCCACTCCATCCCATTTAAAATAATCTGAAACTGTATCCAAGATTCAGAAGAAAATTAGACATTAGCAAGTATATTAAGTCACGCAAATAAGGATTGTGTAAAAGGGCCTGAGTTTCTCAGCTCTACCTGACTCTGGGGATTCCAGAGCATTGTATTTAAAAATAGGTAAAATAGACAAGGAACACAAAGAAAAATCTTTGAAACTCCCCTAAAACCAAAGCTTATTGATTGCATAGCCAGGAAGGGTTAATTTTGACCCCATACTGAATCTGTTCCTGAGACTTTAATCATTGTGGGTTTTTTTTTTTGGCCAGGTTTGTTATTAAGCACACATAATGGCCTGCATCAGGGCCTGCATAATGGCCTGCCCCCTTCACCTGAACCTTAAACTAAAGTACGTTTTTTTTAGGTCTCAGGGAGACAATCTGGCCCTGCCCACCTGTGAATGACTGTGACATTCTTGAAGTTACTAGTGCGTCACCATGCCTGAACTGCTAGGGCTTCCCTCATGGCTCAGTAAAAAAGAACCAGCCTGCCAAAGCAGGAGACATGAGAGGTGTGGGTTCAATCCCTGCATCAAGAAGATCCCCTGGAGGAGTGCATGGCAACCTCCTCCAGTATTCTTGCCCAGAGAATCCCATGGACAGAGGAGCCTGGGAGGCTACAGTTCATGGAGTCACAAAGAGTCTGACATAACTGAAGTGATTTCGCCCGCAGGCACACACACACACGTGTGTGTGTGGGTGTGTGTGTGTGTGTGTGTGTGTGTGTGTGTGTCGAGATGAGGGAGGAATGGTGATTCTACAAACCAGTCCAGCTGAGCCACCTGACTTAAATGCACTGTACAAAATTGCTTTGCCATTTCCTGGTCTTAAGATTTTAAAATAAACTGCTAAAACCTATGCATCCCAGTTTCTTCATCTCTAAAGTAGGAAATTTAAAAGTATTCAACTTAAGGATTATAGAAAGTTAAATGAGCTAATAAGTATAAAGGCTGAGATGCATGGCAATTGTTAAATGACTGTCAACTAGTTTTATCGCTATTATTCCTGTTCTGCCCTAGACTGACATAACCTGCAGAGATGTGTTCCAGAAAACATATGTATTCTAAAACATACATGTAGGAAATTTCCACAAGCCAGAAACAGTTTTCTCAGGAATATGGGAAGTACAGTCTCATAAGACACTTTTGTATATAAGCAGGTTTATTAATTGTGTGGACCAAGCTGCTTCACACCTTTGGAGAAGAGAGCCCCTCAAATAAACAGTGATGCAAAAACACTCCCCTCACCTCTCTGACCCCCAATTCTTCCTTACCAAATGTCCTTAGAAGAAATGTGAAGGCAGATGCCAACATGTATTCAATTGTGATACTACTTATAGAAAACAATTGCAGATTAAGTAAGGTTGCTATATTGTTTGTTTGATTTAGACACACTTCTCAACCCCTTCCGTTCAGTTCAGTTCAGTTGCTCAGTCATGTCTGATTCTTTGAGACCCCATGAATTGCAGCATGCAAGGCCTCCCTCTCCATCATCAACTCCCAGAGTTCACCCACATTCATGTTCATCGAGTCAGTGATGCCATCCAGCCATCCCATCCTCTGTCATCCCCTTCTCCTTCTGCCCCCATCTTTCCCAGCATCAGGGTCTTTTCCAATGAGTCAACTCTTCACATGAGGTGCCCAAAGTATTGGAGTTTCAGCTTCAGCATCAGTCCTTCCAAGTAACACCCAAGACTGACTTTAGGATGGACTAGTTGGATCTCCTTGCAGTCCAAGGGACTCTCAAGAGTCTTCTCAAACCCCACAGTTCAAAAGCATCAATTCTTCAGCACTCAGCTTTCTTCACCGTCCAACTCTCACATCCATACATGACTACTGGAAAAACCATAGCCTTGACTAGACAGACCTTTGTTGGCAAAGAAATGGCTCTGCTTTTCAATATGCTATCTAGGTTGGTCATAAATTTCCATCCAAGTAGTAAGCGTCTTTTAATTTCATGGCTGCAATCACCATCTGCAGTGATTTTGCAGCCCCCCAAAATAAAGTCTGACACTGTTGCCACTGTCTCCCCATCTCTTTCCCATGAAGTGATGAGACCAGATGCCATGATCTTAGTTTTCTTAATGTTGAGCTTTAAGCCAACTTTTTCACTCTCCTCTTTCACTTTCAGCAAGAGGCTTTTTACTTCCTCTTCACTTTCTGCCATAAGGGTGGTGTCATCTGCATATCTGAGGTTATTGATATTTCTCCCGGCAATCTTGATTCCAGCTTGTGCTTCTTCCAGCCCAGCATTTCTCATGATGTACTCGGCATGTAAGTTTTAACCCCTCAAAGAGTATTAAAAGAGTATTTTTCTAGTACTTTGGTATGAAACTGAGCACAGCCCTTCACTTCTGGCTTCTGTCCATATCACATACCCTTGCCTGCACTAGATTTCTCTGACACTCCGATTTTATACCTGTAAACTGTCCTTTAATCTTGAAATCATTTTTAATATACTTCATTCTAATGTATCTTGCTTATCTTTCTCCCTTATAAGTTGAATCCCAGGAGCTAAATGCCTGAAAGTCATGGTTGAACCAAGTCTAAACTACGTCTCCTGATAGCTGGCCTAATTAATGTCTTTGCATTAATATCTAGGTTAGAGGTATACGTCTTTTCCTTCCTAGCACAAGAGTTCACCACTCTTGTTAGCTTTACATATGGGTTGTTGTTGTTGTTTAGTCACTAACTAGCATCTGACTCTTTTGCGACCCCAGGCTCTTCTGTCCTTGGGATTTCCCAGGCAAGAATACTGGAGTGGATTGCCATTTCCCCCTCCAAAGGATCTTCCTGACCCAGAGGTCAAATCTCTATCTCCTGCCTTGGAAGGTGGATTCTTTACCTCTGAGCCACCAGGGAAACCCTCACATATAGATATGTGATAAAAAAAAATTGGTAATAATCAGAATTGTAAATATGACAAGAAGCTGAATTTGGGATAGTGAAGAGGATGGGCTCCAACACCAGAAAGTGAGGTGGACACATTTCATGTCTGTTACACTGTCTCTGTTCATCTGTAGGTGGGAAGGATCCAAATATTGCAGGCTAAAGTGAGCATTTCATTTCTTCTCATATTCTGTGCTGTTCTTACTTTTAGGAGATCTCTCTATAGATAAAAGGACTGGTTACTTGTTTCAGAAGAAATCTTTCAGAATGTGGAAGAGACAGAGGTTGCAGAAAATGTATCACAGAATCTCAACTTTGCCAAACAGATTCTAACCATAGGGTATGTCAATTCTTTTTGTCTATTTAATTTATTTTCCACTAAAATTATGATAGTTCTCTGAATATGCTACATTTTCCTTGGAGTATACCTTGTTGCTGAGAAATGAAAACTACGCAGCACTAATTCCACCCACATCTAGTCCTGGAACATCCTGGACTCCGTTTCCCTCTATTTCAGGATGATTAGAATCACTACACTGGCGGGCAGGATACCAAGAGGAAATATTTCATATGGAGTGAGTTATCTGACTTCTCATTTACTCTACAAAGGAGGTAAGTGTGAAAGGTGGAGAATTTGCTTACACAAACAGTCTCACAATGTGATGGATTCATAACTGCAGCACCTGTACTTTTGGGGAGCATGAAATGTAACCATCTCTGGAGTTAATGTGCCTCTTGTTATTCATACTACAAATCAGTGATGGTGATCTTAGAAATTTCTCTTTCCTTTTTCCTCTCTCCTTTTTCTCCTATTTTTCTTGTTCCCTCTTCTCTCCCCCTCTCCACATATCTAACATTACTCTGTAATTTAAAACATTTTTGCTTCACAAAATTTAATAATGTTTTCATTGAGAAAACAGCAGGCTCTCAAGACAGAAATTTATTGCACTTATTACTTAAGACCAGCAACCAACACCCTCAAAAGGAAAGCAAATAAACAGCCCAATGGGAAGTGGAAGTTCCAGGGATGCTACATTTCCTAAATGATACTTATGTTCTTGTTGTTTACTAATTTCTAAATTTGCCTCAGTCCATGGCTGTTGAATCTTCACTTCTAGCAACTTTACCATGAAAAACTTCTGCTCCTGTAGATATTAAAACTAAGGAAACTCCAAAAGTTAGATTTATTTAAAAAAACAGAAGAAATGGTCCTACTTTATTCTGTTGCATTTTCTTATGTGTGTGTGTGTGTGTTTTTTAAACAAAACTCAATTTATCAATTCGAGAGAGGGTAGAACATAAAAGTAAAGAATGTTGCCATAAAAGTTGGAAATATATCCTCTATAACAGCTTCTGGGGCCAATCTACATAGCAAGTTCTTGGTTGTTTATTCAGCGTGAAAGCTAATAAATCTATCTGTGAGAACTCCTAAAAGGCAATCATTTTCAGAAAGAGCGAATTCTGGCAAAACCTATTGTTTCAGCAAATCCAAATGACAAGAGCTTTAATATGACAACATTTGCAGTTCCAGGGGCACAGTACGTTTTGGAATCATAAAAGTAGCAACACATTCTATGTGGCAAAACATACTGTGTTTAAATTTGTCCTTCTGAATCGTGCTGCTAATGGTTATACACACTATATTAAGGAAAGGAAGGATGACAAATTACAAACCTACACAGATCTAGTCACTTTGCAAGAATATCCTTATTTTCTTTTCATCCATCTGTTTTGGTTTAACACATTCTCTGCATGCAGTAAGAAAATCTCTCTCAAGAGTTTCTCACACCATGTTTCTACTTTTCTTTAGAAAGTATGTTTTAGATTTTCCAGTAAAAAATTCTATTTTATTGAAAGTGTCAATAAAATAAAATTATTTTTAAATTCATGAGTTTAAAAAAAAAACATTGTTTTTAACTTTGCTACATGTAAAATTATGATGCCTAGAAAGGTGAAATTCATTTCTCAATTTACTTCTCCAATTTTTTCTTTCTCACTGAGGTACAGAGCACATAACAATGTGGAAAATGAAAAGTTGGTAGTCTTTGCTGTAAATCTTACAGTCTGAGAATAGCAACATGAGACGGGTCAAGTCAAAAGAGGGAAACTGTGGCAAAGCAAAGGTAATTAATGTTAGATGTAAGGCAGTGAGAGGGAAAACAATACACTGTGAACTTGGAAGTATAGACAAATAGTGGTCTTTATTTAAGAACCGCCAGTCTCTCAGGCTGCATGCTGCAAGTTTGCCCCTGTTATAGTCGGTTTAGGTTTTTGTTTTTGCTTTTTACTGGATTTATAAAGATACTTCTTGTTTGGAGTCTGGTTACTGTCTCAATCCATACTTCAGAGAATTGCAGGAAAACACAAAAGTTTCTGAAGGCATTCCTTCACACACATCTGACTTCTGTTTTCTTTTCTTCTTTCACATGTCAAATTTAATCTAAACCTATCAATCAGTCTTTTAAAGTTCTCTATTAAGTGAACTCAGCATTCTTTCTTTCTTTCTTTCTTTTTTTTTTTCTCTTTTAACCGTCACACAAAGTGAAGTTTCTATTTTTAGCAAATAAGGAGACCACCAAGAATCATTTCCCAAAGGCTGGCTCCTCAGCAAGGAAAGGTTAGTTCTTCTATTAGGGTAGGGGTTGAATGCTCAAGCAGGAAGATTCTGCCAGTAGCTATAAAGACAGACATGATCCTACACCTGGAACTTGAGAACATGCTTCTTCATACATCACATGTTACGTGAACGGTGCTTAAGCTTCACCTGGGGCAGAAATTTTAGCATTGAAAGGAAGCAAAGGTGACTTTGGAACACTTTGGTCTGAGCAAACTCCAGTCTTATGGTCGAGCTCAAGGCTCAAACCAGTTGTTAGATTAGGAAGTTAAGCATGAGCAGTGAGGAGTGGCCTAGATGAAAAAGATTCAAGCTGATCTCCAAAGGCCACCACAGACATGCCTCAATAGGGCCCAGGAGAGCTCACTGATATGCTACAAGATAACCACAGAGATCTTTACAACTCTGGTGCCTGGGCTCTAGGCACACAGTGGATACAGACTAACTACAGGGACTTGCTCAATTCTGGTACATGTGCCCTTGATGCACGGCAGGGTCCTCAAGTTACTTTGGGTAACCCGGAGCCCATTAAGGATTCAGAAATATTCTATACCTCATACATTTGATTTTAACAGACTGAATTATTAGAAAGACATGTGCAATAGAGCATGTTGTTATAAAAGTTGCAACGATCAATCAAAACTGTCAGTCCATGCCCACCTAGATGAATTTATAAATGCCCAGTCTTGAAAACCTCATACCTCATCATTCTGTCACCAGAGACTCTCGTGGCTCGGCTCACCTTCCCCTTGAAATGTTCTTTCTGTTCTTCCTTCAATAAACTTGTTTTTGCCATGGGTGAGGCCTCAGATTCTTCTTTATGTCCTTACCAAGAACCGACGCCCAGGAGAAAGGGTCCTCTTTGACCCTCCCTCTCTGGTTTCGGGGGTCTTGATGATGCAGTCTTTTGGAGCTGCCCATACCCTGAAAAGAAGCAACTCAGTAAACAGCACCGGGGACTTTCTGTACTGGAGCCTCCTAGGGACACAATGGCCTCTCTGGATCTTATTCTTTGCTTGAGGCTGACTTCTAGAATGTGAATCTACTTTCACTGAAGCACTTTTTAGGAGAATTAGGATTTCTCATGATTAACAGATTTTCACTAGGTATCTTCAAGTAGAGGTATCTGTGCTCATTTCAAAGAGTGAAACACAATCCAACTGATGAAAAAATTCAGAATTCAGTGGATCTCTGCAGCTCTCTGAATCCTAACTTCACTTTTCCCAATTGAAGACATCGCTATTCAGGATTTGGTCATTATTGAAAGGGTCCACCAGAACCCATTACAAGTCTGCATGGCCCTGGCCTTTGAAGTAAAACACTTTTCCTTTAGGTTATCATGTCTCCTCTGAAGCCACTTCAGAGCTAATGATTAGGAATGTGAGGATGTAGAAGCAAAAAATAGCTGTTGGGCTGGAGAACAGGTAACAATTTAGACTGTAAGTCCACCATATAGCAGAATCATCTAACTCCCAGTTCCCTGAAGGATACAGATAAAGATCTGGCACATATTCTAAAATTGTTTTTATAGGAAAAGGACCCCCACCAGATGAAAATTAATGGCCACATGAATATAGACTCTAGACTGGTCAAAACAAGAAGGTTGATGATGCATGAAGCTTCACCTTGCTGCTAACCAATCTGGGAATTGTGCATGAACTGATCACTTACCCTGCAGCCCCCTCCCTCACACTGTCTAAAACCTCTTCCCTGAGAGCCAATGGGGAATTCAGGTCTTTTGAACAGGATCTGTCTCCTTGGCACCTGCAATAAATGCTTCGCTTTTCTTCACAGGGACTTGGTGTCAGTGGACTGCCTTTATTTTACGCAGGCAAATGTACCAAAGTTTGTTTCAGTAACATACCATTCCCAGCAGATAATCAGGCCAGTTTCCTGGGTTCCACTTTCTTGATCTGAGGCACTCAGCTTTCTCTGCTCCCTCTATTCAAATCCTGTCATCAGGGTCCAGATCCATGTCTTCCACTGTCCTGAGACTGTGCTCTCTTAGAGATCTCAATTGCTAAATTATACAAAGGTTTGCCTCCTAGACTGTCAGCTTCTGTTTCTGTTGCTCTTTCAGATGGAAAGTGTGCTGCTTTAGGATATCTGTGATATATTACTTGCCCACATCTTTCAAAATGCCCTGAATAGAATATGCCTTTGCTATTCTCAAAGCCAATTCTGTGTGATTAAATGACAAAAGAGTACACTGTTTCTTAGACAGCTTCTTCCATTAATAAATATATTAGATAGACATCCTTGCAACTTCCATTTTTATCCTTAAAAAAGTTTTTGGAATATAACATCCTACTGTAAGAGATTTCCACTGTAATGGTTTTCCTAATTTTTCTCCACTCAATTCCATTCTAATTAATATGAAGAGTGGGAAGGGATTCCTTGCTAATACTTTTCAGTTAAAATAATACAAAAGAGAAAAGTGTGTTTTCTCTTGAATACAAGCAGATAGACATACACATATATTGATTCAACTGAAGTGTTTTAATGATTAACAGGCTCTTACGGGGTTATAATTAGAAGAGCATTTTATCAAATTCAGCAACCTTTTCTCTTCATAAATTGCTCATATGCAAACAAACGATGGCATTTATTTTATATGAACCTAAATTTTTCAAAATAATATTAAATTGCTTGTCACTTAAATTCAGTAATATTATTTGGCAAAAATACAATATAGATTAATGAAAGATTTCCTGCAGTAATTTTGCTACTGTAGCTAATGTTGTTTCAGAAACTAATACTACTTTGCAATATAAAAAGAATAGTCACAATTTCCTTAGGTATGTCTAGAGCAGAAAATGTTGGAAAATGGAATTAGGTTTCAAACCCTGACCTCTCTGCCTGCTACTCTGCATTTTTCCACCCTGCAATTTACCTTTCTCTTTTATGTGCTCAAAATGATGAAGTCATAAAACAATATATTATGGATGCTGAGGAAGTTCCTGCATATAATTAAATTAATCATAAGCATTTGTTAGTTTATTTTTTTCTTAGTGAATATTTGTTAATTAATCAACAACATTATCTTTCTCTAGCTCATAAGAATTATTTTTTTTCCCAAATTTATTTCCACAGCAATTCTCACATTTCACTTAAAATGCAGTTCAAACTCATTAGCTGTGTTTTATCCAACTCTTCTGTTGCTATCCTTGCAGTACTTTCCAATGGATTCAACTCAAATTTTTTGCAGTTTTAGAAATGTGACCTGATCTTTCTCACCAGTTTTGTCACTCTTGTCATTTCACTGTGCCTGGGATTCTTCCCATTTTCCTCCTAATTGCTAATTTCAAAGCTTCTCTCAAGAGTCTCTTTTTGAAGATGTCACAATGCCCTCCTTTGCTCAGTTCTGTCTCTATTTCCTTCTCTTGGTATCCTGAGGTACCTGAGTTCTCCTTGGCAGTGTCCCTCATGGGCTACAGTGTGGGTCATCTGAAGAGAACTGTCTTAGTCATCTCTGAATTAGAGACCAGAAGCAGTGGTGCAGCAATACGGGGTCTCAGAAAAAAAACACCTTTGCTGCTATTGCTGAATATGTTATGTTAAATGTTTGAAGAAGGGCAAAAATGTTGCATGCATTTCAACTTCCAGAAATAAGGAGTTTAGAAGCTATCCTTTGAAGTTATTATAATGGAGATGTGTGGATATTTGTACACCGCAGATTCCCAGAACTGACAGTCTCAAAGAAGGTCCTGTAGGGAATGGCAGAGGGGACACCGGAGCTCTGTCAGAGACCCAGCATCTACCCTGTACCAGGGCTTTGTCTAGAGTTCTAAAGACACACGTAGTTCTGCATGTGAATGTAGGCAAATTCAATGCATACAGAAAATTTTTAGGATTTTTATGGCTAATTTGATAGCTAGAAAATTAATGATTAATAATATAAAAGTAAATGAAAGTGTTAGTTATTCAGTCATGTCCAACTCTTTGAGACCCCCATGGACTGTAGCCCAACAGGATCCTCTGTCCATGGATTTCTCCAGGCAAGACTAGTAGAATGAGTAGCCATTCCCTTCTCCAGAATCAAACCCAGGTCTCCTGCTTTGCAGGCAGATTCTTTTACCACATAAGCCATCTGGGAATATAAAGTATGAGTTAATATTATTATAAAGCTTAAAAGTTGAGAAGTTAGGGTGGGGAAAAATTTTTCCGATCAAGAATAGAAACTTTATAATAGAAAAGGAAAATTCAATTCTATGAAAGATACTTCATAACCTTATTGGTGGCTAGAGGAAAATAACTGGAACAAGAATTATCAATATTCTCTCTTTATTAGTTTGCCTCTCCATTCATCTAACAGTTTAAGAACTTTGAAGATGTTTCTATCTATATACCCAGATTCAGTGCCATAACTCAGCTAAATTATTAAACCAAATATCCTTTCTATAGCCCGTAACCAATGACTCTTACTTGAATAGCAGAGATGTCTGAAGCCTCCATGTGTTTATTGCAATCAGTCACCATTTTTCAAACATTCTTTCATGTTTTGATGGCCAACTTTACCCTCTAGGTTTTACTTCTTCTTTAAGGAAATTAACATCTTTTATATGGAAAATATTAGAAAAAACAACTTTTATTTTACATTTATATGAAATATTGTTGAAATCTTATGGCATCTGGACAGCAAAATTGACTCAACAGACATGAGCTTGAGCAAGATTTGGGAGATAGTGATGGACAAGGGAAACCTGAAGTGCTATAGTCCATGAGGTCTCAAATAGTTGGACATGTCTTAGCAACTGAATAACAAATTGAAATCTTGATTAAAATACATTTTCCATGCTTAAGTTATTTTTATGGGTGAAACCACCAGAATCCTCTTTCTGATTCTCATAGTCTATTGATGATTTCAATAGCTACCTTACCATGAAAATGGAAGCATTATGAAGAAAACTTCCAGATTTTCACTTTCCTCTCATATCTAGTTCCTTCCAGTGCATTTTAAATTCTATCTCTTCTCATCTTCTCAAGTATATATCTCAAACAATTTTATTCTGTCTTTTCTAATCACACTTTTAAAAATGTTAGTATTAGATATTTCTATTGAGCTACCAATTGATGCTTTTGAACTGTGGTATTGGAGAAGATTCTTGAGAGTCCCTTGGACTGCAAGGAGTTCAAACCAGTCAATTCTAAAGGAAATCAATCCTAAATACTTATTGGAAGAACTGATTTTGAAGCTGAAACTCCAATACTTTGACCACCTGACATGAAGAACTGATTCAATAGAAAAGACTCTGATGCTAGGAAAGAATGAAGGCAGGAGGAGAAGGAGACAACAGAAGAGATGGTTGGATCATCACCAACTCAATAAACATGAGTTTGAGCAAGCTCTGGAAGATGGTGAAGAACAGGGAAGCCTGGTGTGCTGCAGTCCATGGGGTCTCAAAGAGTCAGACATGACTGTGAGATGGTTGGATAGCATCACCAGCTCAATAGACATGAGTTTGAACAAGCTCTGGAAGACGGTGAATGACAAGGAAGCCTGGTGGGCTGCAGTCCACGGGGTCTCAAAGAGTCAGACATGACTGAGTGACTGAACAACAACAAATCAGCTACAATAATGATGCAATTTATCCTTATTTTTAAAAAATGAAAAACATTTGCCTATACTAGCCACTACTTCCATCTCATTGCATGGATATCTTTGAAAGGCTTACATACTCCAATTTTCCTTGTCACATTCTTTATTCTTAATTTTTTTTTCAGTTCAAGATAATTGCCTTACAATGTTGTCTTGAGCAACATTGGTTTCTGCCATAAAACATCATGAACCAATCATATATATCCCCTCCTTCTTGAGCCTCCACCCTCCCCTCTCCCCCATCCTTCCCCTTTAGGTCGTTGCAGAGTGCCAGGCTGGGCTCCCTGTGTTACATGGTAGCTTCCCACTAATTATCTATTTTACACATTTCCTGGTGGCTCAGGAGTAAAGAATCTGCCTCCCAGTGTAGGAAACATGATTTGATCCCTGAGTTGGGAAGATCCCCTGGAGAAGGAAATGATAACTTACTCCAGTATTCTTGCCTGGGAAATCCCATGGAAAGAGGAGCCTGGCAGGCTACAGACCCTGTGATCACAAACAGACAGACAGGACTTATGGACAAAGCAACAACAAAAAAGTGTTTGCATGTCAGTGCTACTTCTTCATCCCACCCTCTCCTCCCACTGCTGTGTCCACAAGTCCATTCTCTACATCTGCGTTTTCATTCTTGCTTTGCAAATAAGTTCATCAGCACCTTTTTTCTAGTTTCCATATATATGCTTTAATAGACTATATTTATTTTTCCCTTTCTGACTTGCTTCACTCTGTATAATAGGCTTAAGTTCATTCACCTCACTACATCAGACTCAAATATCTTTCTTTTTTTATGGCTGGGTAATATCCCACTTTATTATTTGTATGTACCACATCTTCTTTATTCATTCACCTAAAGATGAATGTCTAGATTGCTTCCATGTCCTGGCCATTGTCAATAGCATGGCAGTGAACATTGGGGTACACAAACCTTTTTGAAATGTGGTTTTGTCAGGGTACATGACCAATCGTGGGACTGCTGTGTCATATGGTAGTTTTATTCCTATGGTAACTTTCTGAGAAATCTCCACACTATTCTCCATCATGACTGTATCAGTCTACATTCTCACCAGCACTGCAAGAGAGTTCCCTTTTCTCCATATCCTCTCCAACATTTAATGTTTGTAGATTTTTTATGATGGCCATTCTGACTGGTAAGAGGTGGTACCCAGTTGTAGTTTTAATTCCCCTGTCTCTAATAATGAGAGATGTTGATGATATTTTCATATATTTAATGGCCATATGTATTCCCTGACCCCTGGTGGAGGAAATGGCAATCCACTCCAGGGCTCTTGCTGGGGAACTCCCATGGACACTAGGGCCTGGAAGGCTACAGTCCATAGGGTCAGAAAGAATCGACATGCATGCACATGTCTTCTTTGGAGAAGTGTCTGTTTAGGTCTTCTGCCCATTTTTGATTGAGCTGTTTGCTTTCATAATATTGAGTTCATTCTTTCTTGATTCCGATTTAATCAAGTTTGAAAGTCATCTCTGCACCAAAATTATTCTCAAGATGAATAATATCATCTATATTGATTAATCCTAGTATAAATTCTCAGTAAAATATCTTACGTAACATCTTAGCCAAGTTGGATATATTTAACACCATTGATAGCCATTGTTCACATAGTTTACAGAACGTTATGTTACATTATTTTTTAAACTTTCTTCTGGTTCCCTCTTTTTCCCAAAATTGCTTGGTGTTAATTCTTCGCCTTTTCTTTCCTTATTTATAACTAATATCTTGATCTCATCAGGTTTTATCACTTTAAATTTTCCAAAAGTTAAAAATTTAAAAATATACAGCTAACTTGTATAGCAAACATGTCGAATTCAACAAATCTAATGTTTAACTCCTAATTTTTTTCTTCTAGGCTTGCTCTAGTATAGTGTTCCCAATTTCTTAGATATTTCCAATTTATTAGATAATAAATCCTCTCAGTTGCTCTTTTATAAAAATTCTATAGTCATCTTTTTTCACCTACCAATTCCACCAAGAAATTTCATCATCTATGAAAGGATAGAGTATATATCAAACAATATGGCATAAGACCTGGAATGTTAGGCCCATGAATCAAGGTAAATTAGATAGGAGATGGAAAGAGTGAATACTGACATTTTAGGAATCAGTAAACTAAAAAGACAGGAATGAAAGAATTTAATTCAGATGATTGTTTTATCTACTACTATGGGCAAGAATCCTTTAGAAGAAATAGAATATCCCTCACAGTCAACAAAATGAAATGCACTATTTGGGGGCAGTCTCAAGAATGACAGAATGATCTTGGTTCGTTTCAAAGGTAAACCATTCAATATCATAGTAATCCAAGTCTACGCCCTAAACACTGATGCTGAAAGCGGAAGTGGACCAGTTCTATGAAGACCTAAAAGACCATCTAGAATTAACACACAATAAAAGACGTTGTTTCATCATAGGGGATTGGAATGCAAAAGTAGGTTGTTAAATGATACTTAACAGGAAAGTTTGGGCTTGGAGTAAAAAATGAAGCAGAGTTTTGTCAAGAGAACACACTGCTCATAACACACAAGAGATAATTCTATACATAGACATCATCTGATGGTCAACACTGATATCAGATTGACTATGTTCATTACAATTGAAGATAAAGAAGCTCTATACAGACAGAAGAAATAAGACCTCTATGTAAGAGCTGACTGTGGCTCTCAGCATGAGATCCTTACTGAAAAATTCAGGCTGACATTGAATAAAGTAGGGAAAACCACTAAGCCATTCAGGTATGACCTAAATCAAATCCCTCATGATTATACAGTGAAGGTGATGAATAGATTCAAGAGATTAGATCTGGTAGACAGAGGGTCTAAAGAACTATGAACAGAGATTCATAGCATTGTATAGGAGGCAGTGATCAAAATCATTCCAAAGGAAAAAAAAATGCAAGGACGGAAAGTGATTGTCTGAGGAGGCTTTACAAAGGCAGAGGAAAGAAGAGAAGTGTAAGGTAAGGGAGAAAGGGGAAGGTATAATGTACTGAATACAGGATTCTAGAAACTAGCAAGGAGAGTTAAGAGGGCCTTCAAAAAGAACACTGCAAAGAAACAGAGGAAGACAATAGAATGGGAAAGACTAGAGATCTCTTCAAGAAAATTGGAGGTACCAAAGGAATATTTCATTTAAGGTTGGGCATGATAAAGGACAGAAATGTTAAGGAACTAACAGAAGCAGAAGAAATTAAGAAGTGGCAAGAATACACAGAAAGACCATACAAAAAAAAGATCTTACCCAGATAACCAACATGGCACCGTCACACAACTAGAGCAGGGAACTTGGAGTGTGAATTCAAGGGGGCCTTAGGAAGTATTACTAGGAACAAACTGAGTGGTGGTGATGGAATTCAAGCTGAACTATTTCAAATCCTAAAAGATGATGCTGTTAAAGTGTGGTACTCAACATGTCAGCAAACTTGGAAAACACAGCAGTAGCTGCAGGATTGAAAAGGCCAGTTTTCATTCCAATCCCAAAGAAAGGCAATGCCAAAGAATGTTCAAACTACCATACAGTTGTGCTCATTTCACTTGCTAACAAAGCTATGCTTAAAATCCTTCAAACTAGGCCTTAGCAGTATGTGAATGGAAAACTTCCAGACAAGGAAATTCAAGTAAAACGTCTACTTCTACTTCATTGACTATGCTAAAGTTTTTGCTTGTATGGATCACATCAAACTGTGGAAAATTCTTAAAGAGATGGGAATACTAGACCACTTTACCTGTCTCCTGAGAAACCTGTATGCAAGTCAAGATGGGACAGTTAGAACCGAGCATGGAACAAATGACTGGTTCAAAATTGGGAAAGGAATACAACAAGACTGCTTATTTTCACCTTGCTTATTTAACGTCTATGTAGAGCACACATCATGCAAAATGCCAGGCTGGATGAGTCACAAGCTGGAATCACATTTTCTGTATGAAATATGAATAGCCTCAGATAGGCAGATGATAGGACTCTAATGGCAGAAAGTGAAGAGGAACTTAAGAGTAGCCTTTAAAAAAAAAAAAGCAAAATCCCATGTATTTGAAAATAAATGCCCACTTGTATGGAAATGTAATGCATGTATGTATCATACAGTAAATTTACATACATTTACTTGTTAGTCAGTTCAGTCACTCTGTCATGTCCGACTTTTTGCGATGCCATGAACTGCAGCACGCTAGGCCTCCCTGTCCATCATCAACTCCTGGAGTCACCCAAACACATGTCCATTGAGTTGGTGAGGCCATCCAACCATCTCATAGTCTGTCGTCCCCTTCTCCTCCTGCCCTCAATCTTTCCCAGCATCAGGGTCTTATCCAGTGAGTCAACTCTTTGCATGAGGTGGCCAAAGTATTGGAGTTTCAGCTTCAACATCAGTCCTTCCAATGAAAACCCAGGACTGATCTTCTTTAGGATGGACTGGTTGGATCTCCTTGCAGTCCAAGGGACTCTCAAGAGTCTTCTCCAACATCACAGTTCAAAAGCATCAATTCTTTGCTGAAAAGCTTTCTTTATGGTTCAACTCTCACATCCATACATGACCACTGGAAAAACCATAGCCTTGACTAGATGGACCTTTGTCGGCAAAGTAATGTCTCTGTTTTTTAATATGCTGTCTAGGTTGATCATAACTTTCCTTCCAAGGAGCAAGCGTCTTTTAATTTCATGGCTGCAGTCATCATCTGCAGTGATTTCGGAGTTCAAGAAAATTATGTCTGTCACCGTTTTTATTGTTTTGCCATCTAGTTGCCATGAAGTAATGGGGACAGATGCCATGACCTTAGTTTTCTGAATGTTGAACTTTAAGCCAACTTTTTCACTCTCCTCTTTCACTTTCATCAAGAGACTCTTGTGTTCCTCTTCACTTTCTGCCATAAGGGTGGTGTCATCTGCATATCTGAAGTTATTGATATTTCTTCCAGCAATATTGATTCCAGCTTGTGCTTCATCCAGCTTGACATTTTGCATGATGTACTCTGCATATAAGTTAAATAAGCAGGATGACAATATACAGCCTTGATGTACTCCTTTCCCAATTTGGAACCAATCTGTTGTTTCATGTCTGGCTCTAACTGTTGCTTCTTAACCTGCATACAGATTTCTCAGAAGGCAGGTAAGGTATTCTTATATTCCCATCTCTTTAAGAATTTTCCACATTTTGTTGTGATCCACACAGTCGAAGGCTTTGGCATAGTCAATAAAGCAGTAGATGTTTTTTTCTGGAATTCTCTTGCTTTTTCTAAGATCCAACAGATGTGGGCAATTTTATCTCTGGTTCCTCTTCCTTTTCTAAAACCAGCCTGAACATCTGGAAGTTCTCAGTTCATGTACTGCTAAAGCCTCACTTGGAGAATTTCTTGCATTACTTGGCTAGCGTGTGAGATGAGTGCAAGTGTGTGGTGTTTGAACATTCTTTGCATTGCCTTTCTTTGGGAGTAGAAGGAAAACTGACCTTTTCCAGTCCCGTGGCCACTGTTGAGTTTTCCAAATATCCTGGTATATCGAGTGCAGCACTTTAACAGAATCATCTTTAAGAACTTGATTTAGCTCAACTGGAATTCTATCACCTCCACTAGCTTTATTCTTTGTCATGCTTCCTAAGGACCACTTGACTTTGGACTCCAGGATGTCTGACTCTAGGTGAATGATCACACCGTTGTAACCACAACGGTCATTAACATATTTCTTGTATAGTTCTTCTGTGTATTCTTGCCAGCTTTTCTTAGTATCTTCAACTTATCGAGCCATACCACTACTGTCCTTTATTGTGTCCATCTTTGCATGAAATGTTTCTTTGGTATCTCTAATTTTATAACAATATCTCTTATTTTATAATAATATAAAATAATTTCATACAATTTGAGGAGTGAAGCAGAGTTTGTGATAAGTGGAATTGCATACATGCACATGTCCTCATCAGCCCAGCCAGCCTATGTCTTTTGGTTGGTACATTTACAGTTAAGGTAATTATTGATATGCGTGATTATATTATCATTGTTTTAATTGTTTTGGCTTTATTTTGTGTATGTCTTTTCCTTCTCTTGTGTTTCCTACCTAGAGAAGTTCCTTTAACATTTCTTGTATAGCTGGTTTGGTGGTGCTGAATTCTTTTAACTTTTGCTTGTCTGGAAAGCTTTTGATTTCTCCATGAAATCTTAATGAGAGATAAGCTTGGTAGAGTTTTCATGGTTGTAGGTTCTTCTCTTTCATCAGTTTAAATATATCATGTCATTCCCTTCTGGCTGGTCATTTCTGTTGAGAAATCAGCTGATAACCATGTGAGAATTCCTTTGTATCTTATTTGTTGTTCTCCTGTTCTTTTTAATATTTCATTATTGTCTTTAATTTTCATCATTTTGATTACTGTGTGTCTCCACGTGTTCTTCCTTGGGATTATCCTGCCTGGGTTGCTCTACACTTCATGGACTTTGTTCACTATTTCCTTTCCCATGTTAGGGAAGTTTTCAGTTATTTTTTCTTCAAATATTTTCTTGGATGCTTTCTCTCTTCCCTCTGCTTCTGGGACGCCTATAATGTGAATGTTGGTGGGTTTAATGTTGTCACAGAAGTCTCTCAGGCTGTCTTCATTCTTTTTCATTCTTTTCTCTATATTCTGTTCTGCGATAATGATTTTCAGCTTTCTGTCCACCAGGTCACTTACCTTTTCTTCTGCATCAGTTTTTCTGCTATTGATTCCTTTTAGTGTACTGTTCATCTCTGTTTGTTTGTTCTTTTGTTCTTATAGGTCTTTGGTAAACATTTCTCACATCTTTTCAATCTTTGCTTCCATTCTTTTTCCAAGATCCTGGATCATCTTCACTATCATTATTCTGAAGCCCTTTCCTGGAAGGTTGCACATCTCTACTTTATCTATTTGTTTTTCTGGGCTTTTATCTTGTCCCTTCATCTGGGACAAAAACCATCTGCTTTTTTTTCCTGGTTAACTTTCTGTGGTGTGGTTTTGGCTCTAGCCATTGAGTGATTGTAGTTCTTGTGTCTACTGTCTGCCCTCTGGTAAATAAGTCTAACAGGCTTGTGTGAGCTTCTTGATAGAATGGACTGGTGATGGGAAGAACTGGGTCTTGCTCTGGTGTGCAGAGCCTGGTTCAGTAAAACTTCAATCCAATTATCTGCTAATGGGTAGGATTGTGCTTTCTCCCTATAACTTCTTTGGCCTGAAATGATCCTAATTTAGTTTCTATGGGTCTATGGTAGGGCTAGTGGCAAACTTTAAGAGGACTTGCATCAAGGGGTCCTTTTCAGGACAGCTGCTGCCAGTTAGTTCCCTGCCCCGTGGTGAACCACTGTCAACCCTCACCTCCACAGGAGACCATCCAACACTAGTAGGTAGGTCTGGTTCAATATCCTGTGGGGTCACTGCTCCTTTCTCCTAGGTCTTGGCATGCACAAGATTCTGTTTGTGCCCAAGAGTGCAGTCTCCATTTCCACCAGTCCTATGGAAGTCCTGCAGTCAAATTGGACTGGCCTTCAAAGTCAGATTCCCTGGGGATGACCAGAACCATTTCAGGATCCCCAGGCTAGGAAGCCTGACAAGGAACTCAGAACATTCACAATAGTGGGAGAAATTCTTTTATATTATTGTTCTCCAGATTGTGGGTTGCCAACACAGCAGGTATGGGATTTGGTTTTATTGTATTGGCGCTCCTCCTACCATCTTGTTGCTGTTTCTTCTTTGTCTTTGGACATTGGGTATCTTTTTTAGTGAGTTCCAGAATCCTCCTGCCAATGGTTGTTCAACAGCTAGTTGTGGTTTTGGTGCTCTCATAGGAGGAGATGAGTGCATGTCCTTCTGCTCCATCAGCTTGGACAGGAAGCCCAAGAGCTTCTTGATGAGGGTGAAAGAAAAGCGAAATAAACTAAGAACATAGCATCCAGTCCCATCACTTCATGGCAAGTAGATGGGGAAAAGTGGAAGTAGTGACAGATTTTATTTTCTTGGGCTTCTAAATCACTGCAGATAGTGACTGCAGGCATGAAATTAAAAAATTCTTTCTCCTTGAAAGGGAAGCTATGACAAACCCAGGCAGCATATTAAGAAGCAGAGATATAACTTTTCTGACAAAGGTCAAGATAGTCAAAACTATGGTTTTCCCAGGAGTCATATACAGATGTGAGAGTTGGACCGCAAATAAAGTTGAGCACAGAAGAATTGATGCTTTTGAATTGTGGTGCTGGAGAGGACCCTTGAGAGATCCTTGGACTGCAAGATCAAACCAATCAATCCTAAGGGAAATCAACCCTGAATATTCATTGAAAGGACTATTGCTGAAGCTGGAGTTTAAATACATTGGCCACCTGATGCAAAGGGCTGAATAATTGGAAAAGACCCCAATGCTAAGAAAGATTGAAAGCAAAAGAAGAAAATGATAGCAGAGGATGAGGTAGTTAGATAGCATCACTGACTCAATGGACATGGATTTGAGCAAACTCTGAGAGATAGTGGAGGATAGAAGAACCTGGGATGCTAGAGTCCGCAGGGTCACAAAGAGTTGGGTACTTCACGTCTGACCAACAAGTATAGTTGATTTACAATGCTGTGCTATTTTCAAGTTTCCAACAAAGTTTTGCAATGATACATATATATATATATATATATATGTAAAAATATAAAAATATATATATACATGTTCTTTTTCAGATTATTTTCCCATGTGGGTCATTAAAACTATGGAGTATAGTTTCTTTTGTAGTACAGTAGTTCCTTGTTGGTTATGTATTTTTTATACAGAAGTGTATATTTGTTAATCCCAAATTCCCTGCTCTGTTTTTTCAATGGAATATATTATCTTCTGGTCATAATACATCATTTACTGATATTGTTTATTATTAAATGTCATTCTCTGCTTATTAAACTGTAAGCTTCACAAAGACAGGAATTATTTTCCTTTACTTATTTTTCTCATGAATTCCTAATGTTTATTAAAATAATATATATTTTCCATTAATGATTAAATGTTCATGTGTGTTATACTATCTAAAGTATTTTTTCCTGAGTGCTCGAACATTCACCCACATGATAATTATAAATTATTATGCAGATTTCATATTATTTTTTCCTCCTGATGTATATTTTAGTAAATGCTTTATTTACTTTTCATTCTCATTCTCACTATTAACATTAAAATTTTGTATGGAATTAACTTTTTTTTTCTTAACATTTCTTTTGTTAAGGAATGAAGCATAAACACATTAGGTTATTTTTATTTGAAACTCTGAACTTGATGTTTCCTGATGTGCCTTGCTCACAAAAATGTTTCTTTTGTTAAGAATTTGAATCATAAACCTCGTTGTAATATCATCTGACACACTTAGCATGTATCTGTGATAAAGAAGAAAACACCACTATTTTCAATCTTATATTCCAGTGATGATATTTCGATATGCTATGAATACAAATCCAGCTGTGTGAGTTTTAAAAACTATTGTTTTCTTTTCACACTAAATTTAAAAGTCCATTTCACTTCACAAGATTTGTATAAAACCTTTTCTCAAAATTTCTGCTATAACCATTTCCACAATTCCCATCATGTCCTTCCAAAATTATGACATTTAAAAAGCCTCTTGATGAAAGCGAAAGAGGAGAGTGAAAAAGTTGGCTTAAAGTTCAACATTCAGAAAACTAAGATCATGGCATCTGGTCTCATCACTTCATGGCAAATAGATGGGGAAACAGTGGAAACAGTGTCAGACTATTTTGGGGGGCTCCAAAATCACTGCAGATGGTGATTGCAGCCATGAAATTAAAAGACGCTTACTCCTTGGAAGGAAAGTTACAACCAACCTAGATAGCATATTGAAAAGCAGAGACATTACTTTGCAAACAAAGGTCCATCTAGTCAAGGCTATGGTTTTTCAAGTGGTCATGTATGATTGTGAGAGTTGGACTATAAAGAAAGCTGAGTGCCGAAGAATTGATGCTTTTGAACTGTGGTGTTGGAGAAGGCTCTTGAGAGTCCCTTGGACTGCAAGGAGATCCAGCCAGTCCATCCTAAAGGAGATCAGTCCTGGGTGTTCATTGGAAGGACTGATGTTGAAGCTGAAACTCCAGTACTTTGGCCACCTGATGCGAAGAGTTGACTCATTGGAAATACCCTAATGCTGGGAAGGATTGGGGGCAGGAGGAGAAGGGGATGACAGAGGATCAGATGGCTGGATGGCATCACAGACTCAATGGACATGAGTTTGGGTGAACTTCAGGAGTTGGTGATGGACAGGGAGGCCTGGTGTGCTGCAATTCAGGCTATTGCAAAGAGTTGGACACAACTGAGCGACTGATCTGAACTGAACTGATATTTTTATATAAAACACAGTAACATCACTCTCATATCACACCTTATTGACTAGTTCCCAAACTAGCAGTGTGGCAAAACACAGATGTAAACAATCAAATTGACAAAAGACAAGAAGCTGCTAAACAACCACTTCAAAATATTTGTTTTATCTTATGGTTTAGTCCTCACTAGATTGGAAACTTCTTATGAACAACTGTAGTATATCATTTGTCTTTGTTTCCTGGTGGTGCACAGTATCTGACTCAGAGAGCTTGCATTTATTAATGTAATTGAACTAAATCCTGAGCAAGTTTCTCAGTAAAGCAGATATCATGCCAGATCAACTAATGCTTGTCCTAATCTCTGCAAGTAAATGATGCACTGTTGTTACTTCATTAAATCTCCTCAAAACAGGTAACTCTTGGCAATTCCTCCTCTAGTTGCAAAGAACCATTGTACTGAAATTGAGTTAATTAGTTAATGTCAATATACTTTTCTCCACTTTTTTTCTTAATTGGAGGATAATTGCTTTGCAGTATTTCATTAGTTTCTGCCACACAACAACATGAGTCAGCGATAGATCATACATATGTGCCTTCCCTCTTGAACCTCTGTGGGGAGAGTGAATTAGCCAAAATGGCATATTCAGGTTTTCTCACCCCACGTTTTGTAAATGATGACCATGGGACAGGTGAGATCATTCGTAGCACTGCACGTGTGCCTCAGGAGGTCCTCACTTGGTCACAGGATACTGTGTGCTGCACGCCTGGCTCCAGCTATAAAGCAGCAGGAATTGCTGCTGTGTCATGGCTGTGTCTGTTGGGTCAGACAGTAGAGGAGAGAAAACAGAATGAATACTACAACAGCTGCTGTGTCAGCCAGGAGAGAGGTTGTGTGTGGTTATGTTGCGTTATGTCTGCTGCTACGGCTGCTGTGCCAGCTAGAAGAGAATAAAGCTGTCTGCAGATCCTGTGGCTCTTCACATCTTCTTCCAGCCTCTTAGCTCCTGCGAACAGCACGGACAGTGTGAACAGCAAGACAACTGACTATGCGAACAGAATGAAGAGCAATACAACCTCCCTCCCACCTTCCACTTCATCCCACCCTTCTGAGTTGTCACAGGGCACTGGGTTTCAGCTCCCTGCATCATTATAGCAAATCCCCACTATCTATCTATGTTACATATGGTAACATATGTGTTTCAATGTTACTCTTTCGTTTCGTCGCTCCCTCTCCTTCCCCACGGTGTCTACAAGTCTATTTTCTATGTCTGCATCTCCAATGCTGCTCTGAAAATAGATTCTTCCATGCTATCTTTCTAGATTACACATATATGCATTAACATACAATATATATTTCCCTCTTTATGGCTTACTTCACTCCATACAGTAGGCTCTAGGTTCATCTACCTCATTAGAACTGACTCAAATGTGTTCTTTTTTATGGCTGAATAATATTCCATTTTGTGGTCCACTGGAGAAGGGAACAGCAAACCACTTCCGTATTCTTGCCTTGAGAACCCCATGAAGAGTATGAAAAGGCCAAAAGATAGAACATTGAAAGAGGACAGGGAGGCCTGGCGTGCTGCAATTCATGGGGTTGCAGAGTTGGACACGACTGAGCGAGTGAACTGAAACTGAATATTCCATTTAGTATATGTACCATGACTTCTTTACCCATTCATCTGTTGATAGACACCCAGGTTGCTTCCATGTCCTAGCTATTGTAAATAGTGCTACAATGAACATTGGGATACATCTGTCTTTTTCATTTATGGTTTCTTCAGCGTATATGCCCAGTAGTGGCATTGCTGGGTTATATGGTGATTTTATTCCTAGTTCTTTTAGGAATGCACTTCCCTGGTGGCTAAGATGGTAAACATCTGCTTGCAATGAGGGGGACTTGGGTTCTATCCCTAGGTCAGGAAGATCCTCTGGAGAAGGAAATGGCAACCCACTCCAGTACTCTTGCCTGGAAAATTCCATGGATGGAGGAGCCTGGTAGGCTACAGTCCATGGGGTTGTGAAGAGTCAGACACAACTGAGTGACTTCACTTTCTTTCTTTCTTTCTTTTTAAAGGAATCTCCACACTGTCTTCCATAGTGGCTATATCAATTTACATTCCCACCTGCAATGCAAGAGGGTTCCCTTTTCTCCACACCCTCTCCAGCATTTATTGTTTGTAGACGTTTTGATGATGGCCATTTTGACTAGTGTGAGGTTGTATCTCATTGTAGTTTTGACTTGCATTTCTCTAATAAGGAACAATGTTGAGCATTTTTTCATCTATTGACTAGCCATTTGTATGCCTTCCTTGGGGAAATGTCTGTTTGTGTCTTCTGCCCACTTTCTTATTGGGTTGTTTGTTTTTCTGGTATTGAGCTGTATAAGCTGTTTGTATATTTTGTAGGTTAATCCTTAGTTGATTAATTTGCTATTTCTCTCATTCTAAGAGCTGTCTTTCCACCTTATTTGTAATTTCCTTTGCAGTGCAAAAGCTTTTAAATTTATGCTCCACTTGTTTATTTTTGTTTGTATTTTCATTATTCTAGGAGATGTGTCACAGAGGATCATTCTGTGATTTAGTCCTGTTATTGTCTAGGACCTTTATAGTTTCTGGCCTTAAATTTTGGCTTTTCTGATAACTTGTTGGTAAAGAATCTGCCTACTATCCAGGAGACCCTGGTTCAATTCCTGGGTCAGGAAGATCCACTGGAGAAGGGATAGACTCCAGTGTTTTCAGGCTTCCCTTGTGGCTCAGCTGATAAACGTTCCACCTGAAATGTGGAAGACCTGGGTTCGATCCCTGGGTTGGGACAAGTTAACATCCAAATACTTTGAAGGAAAATAAATAAGACATAATAGTCTTCTGAATATGTTCCAAATGTAAATACATACTCTAATTATTACAGATGGTAAATTATCAATCCTCAATATCTGTAAATTTGTAAAGTGTGCTTTGATATTCATATCCTGTGTTTCTCATGATAAATTCTTTATTTGCACAAACCTTTTTTTTTTCTTTCCTTCAGATCTTGGGCTAAAGGAGCTTCAAAACTTAGAATTTAAAAAGTATTAAAAATTATTTGGCCCAGCCCTTTCATTTTACAGATGTGAAGATCAGAGGAATTAATTCCTACAACTGAAAGGAATGATTTTCCAAGGCCAGGTAGCTCCCTATAATATGGCTTAGACTAGAATTCCAATCTTTTGATTCCCTAGTCCTGAGCTCTAACTGACTCCATATCTTACTAAACTACTCCAAAAGAATCTCATGAAATTTATTTGATTTTGTTAATGTTTACCATTCTATAATTCCATCATTTGAGGACTGCACTGCAAACCCATGTTGTTTGACAGCTTTCTGCCACCCACTGCCTGTCAGTTTCTCTTGGAGGATGAGAGTTCTTAGAAAAGGCATTCACATCTCTGTGATTCCATGAATTGGTTTAGAAAAGCTCCACTTCTAACACAGCACAGCTTCTGAACCATGGGGAAACTTCATTCTCTAGTCCCTTGGGCTTCAATCTGATTTGTGTTGAATAGTATTATCTGCATGAACTAACTGAGACAGGGAAAATGGTACACCAGAAGGTACAGGCAGACATAAATATTTTAAATACAACAGTAACAGTGGGAAGTGAGATAATATTTAGAAACATGGGACCTTAAAGTGTTCTAATTCTTTCCTTTTAAAGATAAGCAAACCTTTCTAATAAGATTATGGGCTAATAAGGATCACATAGAAAAAAGTGGTAAGAATAAAATTGCCAACGAGAAACCATATATCCCGTGCATTGCATTAAAACCATTGTTTCCAATACATTTGTTAATGGTTTTCAAACTAGAACTTAGAAGGAAAATTTCTGTCAAATGTGTAGACACTAGACACATGTAGTTGAAACTGAGATTTAAATTAACTAAATTAAATTACCAATTCTGGTCTTCAGTCATAGTAGCCACATTTCAGGTATCCACTAACCACAGTGGCTCATGGCAATGAAGATGTAGAACTTTCCATCAATGCAGAATGTTCTTTAGGACATTACAGGACTGAAGATCTTCTTTGCTGATGGTTGTATTCTTATATCAAATTAAGTATTTCTGAAAGTTTCTTCAACTTAATGTATTTGACTTTGGTATTTTATTTTAAAATATGCTTTAAAGCATAATGTGAATATCGCACAACTCCTTGCCTTTGTTTCTGCTCTCTAGCAACATAGTGACTCACCAAGGTGACATATTTTGAGCTGGATGGATTATTAACTATATTTTCCATAACTGACAAATATATAGTTCTTATTCACCACATCCATAAAAATGGGCATTATTAGTACTCTAGAACCTGCCTGCCAATGCAAGAGACATACGAGATGTGGGTTCGATCCCTGGGAAGATCCCCTGGAGGAGGGTATGGCATTCCATTCCAATATTCCTGCCTGGACATGGACACAGAAGCCAGGTGGGCTACCGTCCATAAGGTCACAGAGTCAGGCATGACTGAAGTGACTTAGCACACACACATGCAGTACTCTATTTCAGTAAAAATTTCCAAAAATCTATTTTGAAATAACTATAGGATCACAAGAAGTCACAAATATATATTCAAGAAGGCTCTGCATGTTTTTCATCTAAACTCCACAAGATTTAACATCTAGAATGCTACAGTACAATATTGAAACCAGGAAATTATCATAATTCAAAATGTAGAATTTCATCAGAACTTAGCAGTTAGACGTGAATGTATGTGTGTGTGTGTGTGTGTGTGTGTGTGTGTGTGTGCGTGTGTGTGTGTGTACACGTGCGTGCAGTTCTAAATGATTTTATACACGTGTAGCTCAGTGTACCCACCATCATAAGGATATTTAACTGTACCACAGCAAGACTCCCTTGTCTGATAGCCACATCTACTTCACCCTACCCTCTACCATTATTACCAAGTCCAGGATAAAACTATAAATCAAGAGGCAAGTTTTTCAGGCAAGGAATAGGGGCTTTATTTAGAAAACCTGCATACTGAGTAGATGGTGGACCTGTGTCTCAACCAACCATCTTACCTGGGTTAAAATTAAGTCTCCTTTTGTACTAATAGAAGAGGGGATGTGGTTGGTTATTGCAAAGTGTTGATGTTGGAATCCTTTGTTCTTAGAGCTGGTCATATAGTTTAGGTCACAATGTTCCTATAAACCTCAAACAAGAAAACTTTTATTTTTTTTGTTCTGCACTTTTTATCTTTATATGAATGGAAATGTGTTACACCTTTAAAGGTCAGAGCCTTGAGAATGGACTATCGAGTATATTTCAGGCTATAGCCAACATTCTTGTAGCAAAAGCAAAGGAATATAAACATTAAAGTAAAATAAATGGATCCCCTATTGAATGAGATTTGCTTTTCCCTATTATACCATGACCATCAAGATCCATAATCATCTATACAATCATGCTATTTAAAAGTGCTATATAAATGAAATCATGCAACTTTTGTTCATCATAGGCTTTTTACACTGAGCTTAATTTTCTTGAAGCCGATCTAAGTTGTGTGTATCAGTAATCAAATTCTTATTACTGATGAGGAATATTCCATGCTATGAAGGTTCTACAGTTCATTGAATCATTCATTCACTGGAGAATATTAAAGAACTTTTCTATTTTTGCCAATTTAAAATAAAACTCCTATGAAATTTCACAAACAGGTTTCTACATGTGAAAAGCTTTCAGGTCTTTGGAAGAAAAGGCCAAGAATACAAATCCTGGGTAATTGTGATCATTTTTAGTTTTATTACTGTTAAATTCTTTTCTTAAGTTGACGTACAATTTCACATTCAAATAAGCAATGTATGAATCATTCAATTTTGATAAATCCTTACCAGCTTTTGGCTTTATCACTATTTTGGCTTAATCACTAGTCATTCTGATGTTTGTATAACGACAACATATTATGATTTTAATTTCTATTATTCAAAAGGCTAATAATAGTGAAGTTTTTTCCACATGCTTATCTGTCATCACATATTCTCATCAGTGAAATATCTGATCATATCTTTTGCTTGCTTTATAACTGCATTATTTGTTTTTTATTAATGCTGAGTTTAAACATTCTTCACACATTATACATATGAATCCTGTGTTAAATATGGGATTTGTAAGTGCTTTATTCTAATCTGTAACTTTTCTTTTTTAATCTTAGGGTTTATTGCAATGCAAAGCTTTAATTTTGATGCTTTCAATTTATCTATTTTCCTTTTATGGATCATGCTTTTGATGTCAAGTGTAAGACATTTTGCCACACATGTTTTCTCTTATACTTTTTCTAAATGCCTTATGTTTTTAGTATTTTGTTTTATATTTAATCCATTATCCACTATTTTTTTTTGTATAAAATGTCAGATCAGTGTGTAGGTTAACTTTTTCCTTGAGTTGTCCAATTGTACCAGAACCGCTTCTTGAAATAATTTTAGTTTATCTGTTCTGTCACACTGATCTAAATCTTTCTCTTCAGCAGAAGCACACTGACTTGATTCCTCTAGACATAGAATAAGCCTTCATGTTTTGTTTAGAAGAATGTTTCTTCTCACTTTATTTTCTTTTACTGTCTTCTTTTAAAAAAATCTATCTTAAGGAATTTCCACAAAATTAAAAAAAAATAATTTGTCTACATTTACAATAAAAGCTTGTTGATTTTCTCATTGGAACTTTTGGTAGTGAGCCCCCTATAGTACAGGACAATAGTATAGCAAGGAGAGAAAAGAAAGCCTTCTTAAGTGAATAATGCAAAGAAATAGAGAAAAACAACAGAATGGGAAAGACTGAAGATCTCTTCAAAAAAATTAGAGAGAGATACCAAGGGAGCATTTCATGCAAAGATGGTCATAGAAAAGGGCAGAAACGTATGTATCTAACAGAAGCAGAAGACATTAAGAAGAGGTGGCAAAAATACAGAGAGCTGTACAAAAATAATCTTAATGTCATGGATAGCCACGATGGTGTAATCACTTATCTAGAGCCAGACATTCTGGAGTGTGAAGTCAAGAGGGCCCAAGTATTACTATGAACAAAGCTAGTGGAGGTGATGAAATTCCAGTTGAGCTATTTCAAATCTTAAAAGATGATGTTGTTAAAGTGCTGCTCTCAATACGCCAGCAAGTTTGGAAAACTCAGCAGTGGCCACAAGACTGGAAAATGTCAGTTTTCATTCCCGTCCAAAGAACGGTAACGCCAAAGAATGTAAAAACTACTGCACAGTTGCTCTTATTTTGTATGCTAGCAACGTAATGCTTAAAATCCTCCAAACTAGGCTTCAACAGTATGTGTAATGAGAACTTCCAGATGTACAAACTGGATCTAGAAAAGGAAGAGGAACCGGAGATCAAATTGCCAAAATCTGTTGGATCATAGAAAAAGTGAAGGAATTCCAGAAAAACATCTACTTCTGCTTCATTGACTATGCTAAACCATTTGACGATATACATCACAACAAACTATAGAAAACTCTTAAAGATATGGAAATACCAGACCATCTTACCGGCCTTCTGAGAAACCTGCATGCAGGTCAAGGAGCAAAATTTAGACTGACACAAATTAGAAAAAGAGTACGTCAAGGCTGTATATTGTCACCCTGCTTATTTAACTTAAATGCAGCATGCATCGTGCAAAATGCCAAGCAGAATGAAACTCAAGCTGGAATCAAGATGCCAGGAGAAATATGAATAACCTTAGATATGCAGATGACACCCCACTAATGGCAGAAAGGGTAGAGGATCTAAAGAGCCTCTAGATGAAGATGAAAGAGGAGACTGGAAAATCTGGCTTAAAACTCAACATTCAAAGAATGAAAATCATGGCATCTGGTCCCATCATGTCATGGCAACTAGATGGAGAAAAAATGGAAATGGTGATAGACTTTATTTTCTAGGGCTCTAAAATCACAGTGGATGGTGACTGCAGCCATGAAATCAAAAGACGTTTGCTCTTTGAAAGAAAAGCTATGACAAACACAGAGAGCATATTAAAAAGCAGAAACATCACTTTGCTGACAAAGATCTATATAGTCAAAGCTATAGTTTTGCCATGTTCATGTATGGATGTGAGAGCTGGACAATAAAGGAGGCTAAGCGCCCAAGAATTTATGCTTTTGAACTGTGGTACAAAATAGCTGAGCAACTGAACAACAGCATCAATACACTATAATGTATGGAGTCAAAATATAATGTTGTACAAATAAAACATATAAAGTTATAAACGAAGATTGCTGTTGCTCAGTCACTAAATCATGTTTCACGCTTTGTGACCCCAAAGATTGCAGCATGCCAGCCTTCTCTAGCCATCACTATCTACTGGAGTTTGCTCAAATTCATTTCAATTGAGTTATGATGCTATCTAACAACCTCTTCCTCTGCTGCCCCATTTTCCTTTTGCCTTTAATCTTTCCCAGCATCAGGATCAATTCCAATGATCCCATGGGTGGCAAAAGTATTAGAGCTTTGGCTTCAGCATCAGTCTTTTTGATAAACATTCAGAGTTGATTTCCTTTAAGATTGACTGGTTTGATCTGCTGGCAGTCCAAAGGACTCTCAAGAGTCTTCTCTAGAACCACAGTTCGAAAACATCAGTTCTTTGGTGCTCAGCCTTCTTTATGGTCCTACTCTCATATCCATACATGACTACTGGAAATCTATAGCTTTGACTAGACAGACCTTTGTTGGCAAAGTGATGTCTTTGCTTTTTAATATGCAGTCTAGGTTTATCATAGTTCTTCTTCAAAGGAAGTAACATCTTTTACTTTCATGGCTGCCGTCTCCTTCCTCAGAGATTTTGGAGCCTAAGAAAATAAAAATCTGTCACCATTTCCCCTGCTATTTTCAGTGAAGTGATGGGACTGGGTGCCATGATCTTTGTTTTTTGAATGTTGTGTTTTAAGCCAGCTTTTTCACTCTCCTCTTTCACCAAGAGGCCCTTCATTTTTTTTGGCATTGCTCTTCTTTGGGACTGGAATGAAAACTGACCCTTTCCTATCTTGTGGCCCTTACTGAGTTTTCCAAATTTGCTGACATATTGAGTACAGCACTATCACAGCATCATCTTTTAGTATTTTAAGTAGCTCAGCTCTAGTTCCATCACATCCACTTCTTTTCACTTAACCTAGTGACCGCAGTTCTTTTTTCTTTTTTTTTTTTGAGTTATAACATTCCGTTGTGTATGTGTGTGTATATATAGCATTTTTTAACCCATTTATTTGTCCATGCATGTTTATGTGTTTTTTTTTCCATACCTTGGTTATCATAACTAATACTTTAGTGAACACAAGAGTGCACATCTCACTTCAAGATAGTGATTTCATTTCCTTTGTATTTATAACCAGATGTGGAAATACTACTAATTCAAATTTTAATTTTTTGACAAAACTCCATGTCATTTTCCATAGTGGCCAGACCAATTTATATTCTCACCAAAAATTCAAAAGGGCTCAATTTGCTCCACATCCTTGCCACACTTGTTAGCTCTTGTCCTTTTGACAATAAGTGATTTAACAGGTTTGAGGAGATATTGTGATTTGGGGTTACTTCTTCCTGATGATTGATAATGTTGAGCACATTTTCATTTACTTCCTAGTCATTTGTAGGTTTTCTTTGGGGGAGTATCTATTTAGGTTCTTTGCTCATTTTAAAAAATCAAATTATTTACTGTTTGAAATTGAGTTGCATGTGTTCCCCATGTACTTTTGATACTAACCCTTTATCAGATACATGATTTGCAAATATTTTCTCTCCTTTTTTGTTGATGTTTTCCTTTGCTGTGCAGAATTTGTTTTTAGTTTGACATAGTTCCACTTATCTATTTTCACTTGTACTGCTTTTACTTTTGGTATCCATTTGGGAAAAAAAATTCATTCCTAAGACTGATATGAAGGAACTTGTTGCCAACATTTTTCTTTTTCCAGGAGTTTTATAGGTTCAGCTCTTACACTCAAGTTTTTCACCTAATTTGGTTAATTCTTATGTGTGGTGTTAGATAGTAGTCCAGTCTCATTTTTTTTTTTATGTTACTGTTCACTTTTTCCAAGATCACTTATTGAAGAGATTGTCCATTCCCCATTGTGTATTCTTGTATTCTTGGGTCCTTTGTTACAAGTTAATTGACCATATATGCCTGGGTTTATTTCTGGGCTCTCTATTCTGTTCCATTGATCTATGTGTCTGTTTTTATGGCAATACCATACCATTTCTGATTACTGTGTAACTTTGTAATATACTTTGAAATCAGAGAACATGATGCCTCCAGTTTAATTTTCCTTTTTCAATACTGTATTGGTTGTTTTATTTTGTCTCTCTCTCTCTTTTTTTGTTTTTGTTTTTTTTTGATTCCATGCAAATTTTAGGACTGTGTTCTATATTTGTGAAAATTTCCATTTGAATATTGATAGTAACTGCATTGAATATGTATATTGCTTTGAGTAGTATAGACATTTAACAACATTAATTCTTTCAATCCAAGAACACAGAATATATTTGCTTGTTTGAATATATCCATTTATTTGATTCTTCTTCAATTTGTTTTATTAGTATCTTATAGATTTCAACGTTGCAGAACTTTCACCTCCTTGGTTAAATTCATTTATTCCTAGGTTTTTTTTTTATGTAACTGTAATTTAGTTTTTCCTAATTTCTTTCTAATATTTTGTCGTTAGTGCATAGGAATGTAAGAGACTTTTATGGATTTTGTATCATGCAGATTTTGAATTCCTTTGTTAGTTCTAGTAGTGGTTTTTTTTTTTTTTTGGTAAGTCCTTGGGGGTTTCTGTATATAATGTTATGTCAATTGCAAATAGAAAAAGTTTTACTTCTTCCTTTTTTACATTCTCCATTTCTAATAATGTGTATCAGTGTATTCAAGGTATTGTCTGATTTAATTTCTTTATTCCAATACAGATTTATACAGGTTTTTTTTTTTTTTTTGCCATTGCCTAACATAATTCTGTGTTAAAGGACCAACAATACTACTACAGAATACTGTCTAATAATATTCATTGACAAGTCAATTAAAAGAATAAGGAGTGAGTATGCATTTATGCTGTATTTAGTAATTATATAATAGCCATTTTCATGCTTTCAAGTTTTTCTTGTAAATTCACATTACTGTCTGGGTTCTTATGCTTTTATTCTGAAAACAATTCCTTTAGAGTTTCTTTTAAGTTAGTTCTTTAAGCAAACAGTTCTCTAAATTTTGTTTATATGACTATTTTATTTTATATTATAATTTCTTTATGTTATAACTTGAAATAAAATTTTGCTGGAAATAAAATTCTTGTTGACATTTATTTCAGCATTTCAAATATGTCATACTGTTCTCTGGCTTCCATCGTTTGTGATAATTCATCATTGTTAATATTACGGATCTTGCCATAAGGACAATGTCATTTTCTCTCCTCTTGCTTTGACTTATGTCGTCACTGGCTGTCACAACCTTTACTATGGCATGCCTGATGTGGATATTTTTGTATCTGTACTATTTGCATTTTATTCATATGTTAATGTTTTCCATTAAATTTTGGAATTTTCAGCTCTTATTTCTTCAACATATTTCTTTTATTCTGTTAATCCCATTGCATATATTTTCATGTTGTTAGTGATGTAACATCTTTATCTTAGACTCTGTTCTTTTGTCTTTATTTTCTGTTGTCTCATTGTTAGTATTTTACAATCATTATGAATCTATTTTCAGTGAATTAGTTTTTGGGTATTGTACTTTACAACTCTAAAAATTCAGCTTTTTTTTTTAAATTATGTCTTTATTGCTATTCTTTCTTTGGTAGGACATTGTTATTATCTCTTCCTTTGATGTTTTTAAAGCATAGCTTCTCTTAGTTCTTTGAAGATATTTAAAACAGCTGCTTTGAAACTCTGCTTGTTCAGTAAAACAGTTGGGGCCAAAAATATTTTCTGTTTATCCCTCCCCTAATATAAGTCACATATTTTTTCTTTGTATGTACATTTTTGTTGTTTTTCAAAGTAAGATAGTTTAGGTAATATAGCAAATCCACATACTGTTTCACAGAGTTTCTTGTACTTTCTATTCATTTATGACTTTATTAGACTATTAGAGTGAAATACAGTCCACCCTGATGCTAGGAAATATTGAAGGCAGGAGTAGAAGGGGACGGCAGAGGATGAGCTGGTTGGATGGCATCACCGAATAGATGGATGTGAGTTTGAGCAAGCTCAGAAAGCTGGTGAAGAACAGGGAAGCCTGGTTTGCTGCAGTCCGTGGGGCTACAAAGAGTCAAACCTGACTGGCTGACTGAACTGAACTGATAGTCCACCCACACAAGCTGAAGTCTGATGCTACTGCACAGAAGGTGTGGCGTTAAACATTTCCACAAGCATTCTTGAATGACATTGGTTTTAGCAGGACACTCTCAGACTGGTTCCTTGTCTGATCTCTGTGTTAATCTGTCTTTGTCGTATCATACCAAATTACCAGGTTCCAGTAACTGCTGGTTGAATTCACTATTGTTTCAACAAACCCTGAGGACAACTGCTCAAACGTCTGCTCAATTTGCATTCAGAGTTTATTTTCAGAAGTTGTTTCTGATATTCATCTCTGTGATTTGCTCTGAACTCAGGGTGGGGGGGCTTTTCTTAGATACACATTTCTCTGATTCCTCTAGTAAAATTGTTGGCCTACAATTTGTAAAGCTTTTTTAATGTTGGGGGGAAGAATCTGGTAAACAGAGCTGCTTTATTAATATGCATGATTAATACAAACTATAAAGTGCTAAGAAATTTTAATGCCTAAGTCATAGCCAGCAGGTGGCAAATTCTACATCCAGGGTCAATAGAAAACTTGGCGGGACTGCAAGAGATTAGACTCCCATGGTAGAGGACACATTTTCAGAGGTGAAGTGGATGCAGGTGTGATAGCTTTTCAAGTTCCCTCTCATCACAGAGGATCATCAGCAGCACTCCATTCAAGGAAAAGTGTGCTCTTCAGGCAGGACAAAACTTAAAATCTAGTGGATTGAAAGGGAGGGATTTTTCTATTTCTGGATAAGTGTCAACTGTGGTAGGAACTGAGCTTTTTGCTTTAATGACCTTCTCAGTCATGTTTTTGGTAGAGAAGATTGTGTTTCTGTTTGAGACAAGTCTTTCTTGACTTTTCTGAGGTTGACAGTTTCCAGTGCTTTTCTGGCAGCTCTGGGTAAGGTGAGTGGAGCATCGAAATTTTGCCAACATGTGGTGTTGAAACCTAAGATCCCCTTTCTAAAGTTTTACAGAAGGCTCAGACCCCAGTTTCATTTTATAAATTGTAAGTAGAGTTCCCAATTGCTTACAATTTACATCTTTACCATTTTTAAGAGTGCTTTTTAACTTTAATTTCCTCACATTTTGTTTCAAATAAAGTCAGGTTTTTTGTGGGTAATTTTGGAGCTGTATCTGTTCTTATGGCCTCCTTTTCCTCTTGTGACAAACATCAGGTTACTTTCTAGAACTGGGAATAGGGACAGTAACTCACCTTTCTTGTGCTGACACTAGGCTGATGATACAGTTTCCAGTGCAGAGGTCCCAACCTTTTTGGCACGAGGGATTGATTTAATGGAAGATAGTTTTTCTGTATCAGGGGTGGGAGGATAATTTGGGGATGACTAAATGCATTACATTTATTGTGCACTTTATTTCTAATCTAATGTAACTGATCATCTCACAGGAGTACTGGCCCATGGCCTAGAGGTTGGGGACCTCTGCAGTAGTGTTCTTGATTTTTTTTCCACCTTGCCTGAAAGTCTAACTTGCAAGTAAATTGGGCCAATGCTGCAAAAGGTCCCAGTATTTTCAGCCTATCTAGACTAGGGTTGATTCTCTGTTCTATGAATGGGTTGCTATGGAATTCAGTTGCTTTATTCAATATATCAAGTAATAAACATTTTATAATGTACAGCTTGGGTTGTATAGTAATTTTACCCAGGATGGTCAAGAGTTTAGTCTCTGCTGGTAGTAAACAAACCTACTTTTCATTCAAATAATGTTTTTCTTGCCAAATACAACATGCATATACTTCTAAGTCCAGTAGGATTTAATGGAGGTTCTTCTAATTCCACTGGAATAACAAGCCTGATACAAATATAGTGGTAGGGCATCTTATACTGCAACCCCGACGTTTTATGAGTCAAATTAATACCGATCCCATTATCAATATTGCTTATTAGACACTTTTACAATAATATTAAGCTCTGAAATTTAAACGTGTTTACCATAAGGTCTATAGATGACTGTCCCTCATACCTAGATATATTCTACACACTTTGCATAATATAAGTTTTCCCATAGTTTGCTGTGTTATGTGCATTTTTCCTAGACTTCAACTATTAAACATGTCTTATTTTTTACAAGTTAAAAGATTTTGTTGTTGAGCATCCACTAATTAGTGTCCAACTCTTTACGACCCCATGGACACACGCCAGGCTTCCCTGTCTTTCACCATCTTCCAGAGCTTGCTCAAACGCATATCCATTGAGTTGGTGATGCCATCCCACCATCTCATCCTCTGTCATCCCCTTCTCCTCCTGCCTTCTATCTTTCCCAGCATCAGGGTCTTTTCCAGTGAGTCAGCTCTTCACATCAAGTGGCCCAAGTATTGGAGCTTCACCTTCAGCATCAGTCCTTGCAATGAATATTCAGGGATGATTTCCTTTAGGATTAACTGGTTTGATCTCCTTGCAGTCCAAGGGACTCTCAAGAGTCTTCTCCAACATCATAGTTCAAAAACATAAATTCTTTGGTGCTCAGCCTTCCTTACGGTCCAACTCACACATCCAAGTGTGACTACCGGAAAAACCATAGCTTTGACTACAAGGACCTTTGTAAGCAAAGTAGTGTCTCTGGCTTTTAATACTCTGTCTAGGTTGATCATAGCTTTTCTTCAAAGGACCAAGCATCTTTTAATTTCATGGCTGCAGTCACTGTCTGCAGCAATTTTGGAGCCCAACAAAATAAAGTCTGTCACTGTTTCCATTGTTTTCCCCATCTGTATGTCATGAAGTGATGGAATCACATGGTATGATCTTCATTTTTTGAATGTTGAGTTTTAAACCAGCTTTTTCACTCTTCTCTTTCACCTTCATCAAGAGGCTTTTCACTTTCTCCCATGAAGGTAATGTCATCTGCATGTCCTTGGTTATTGATATTTCTCCTGGCATCTTGATTCCAGCTTGTGATTTATCCAACTCAGCACTTTGCATGATGTATTCTGCATATAAGTTAAATAAACAGGGTGACTATATACAGCCTTGATACACTCCTTTCCCAATTTTGAAAGCATCTGTTATTCCATGTTCAGTTCCAACTGTTGCTTTTTGACATAATAATAATAGATGTTATGGGGGAAAAAATCCTAGGAGAGTTTAAATGGGTAAATATTTTAAAGAACAAAACTTGAGCCTAGACATTTTCTGAAAGAGTTCAAAAATGCAATTTCTAATACTTAAGTATTTCAAGTGTAACTAGTACATGTATTTATTCTTGTATTAAAATTTTATTTAAAGATTACAACTCCTTTGGATGGTGGTATTCAGTCCAAATAATTATAATTGACATCAGCAAAATCCAAAACTGAGGTAATAATAAAAGGAGAAAATGAATGTAGTTGAATAACATAGTGGAAATTTTTATGCACAATACATACAAGTAAGATAAATCAAAGCAAGTTATTTCATGTTGGATGTTGGAGTAAGCATAAATTTACCACAATGTTAACATAAATTTTAATAAAATTGTAGATACTTTCAGTGATATATGGTATACTTTTTATTTGATGAGTTAAAACTTAAATATAAATATCCCCAAATATGCTGATATTTTCCTGGAATACTATAGATGCAACATGCTCTTTGTGTCATGGGTAATATAAAAAGGACCAACCGCCTCTATAACTAAATAAATATAATGTATAATAATTTGGATTTTAATTATACATGAAAGGGATCATTCTTTAACATAGCAAACATCATGTTTACATAAGCATTTACATTTAATTTGAGATGGCAAATGTTTAAAAAAGCATCATCTATCCAAATGTTCATTATCTCTATTAACTCTAATACATTAGAGAATTAGAGAATATTAAACAGAAAACACCTGCCTGAATAATGCTACTTTCAATTATCACAGTTTAATAACATTCAAGGCATGCAATTTTGCCATAATGATTTGAGATTCTCAGAAAGTTCAACATATGCTCCAAAAACTACTGAGTCCAATTAAAATAGTAATCCAATCATCTCCCATATGTTTATTTACTACCTAATATGTGCCTATCACATATAAACCCTTTTTTGTTTGCAGAATAACTAAAACAGACAAATATTCCTGTTCTCATTTGATTGCATAGTATGTATGTTTTGGATAGGGTTATATAGATAATCAACAGAAATAAAGTATGTAGCATGTTAGATATCGATTCAATTATGGCAATAAATATCAGCAAATGTGATAGGCATATTCTGGAAGATGATTTCAAATTTTAAATAGGGTAGTCAGAAAAATCTCACTGGCAAGCAGATATGTAAAGAAAGTAGAGACAATTTCCTGGGGGAAAGTCTGGGGAAAAGTGCTCCAGGTAAAAGGACCAGCAAGTATAAAGGTTTAAGACTAGGAGATGATATTTTAAAGGAAAAGAAAAGCAGATATGACTGGAGATGAATGGAGTGGACGTGCTCATGTGGTGATCACAGGATCAGAAAGTTAATGGTATGCTACAACGTGCAGCTTAATATAGACAATTTGAGAAAATCCTAGGATCTAAAAGAACAGAAGACTACCATTTCTTACCCACTGCCCTGCTCACAAAGCCAGAGGGTCACTCTGAGAATAGGGAGCGACTATTTCCAATAGCAGTTTCAGATATATGACTTGGAATATTTTGCAAATCATTAGGCTAGGGGAAAGGCAGATCGTAAGTACAGAGAGCAACAGAATTCTCTCAAATTCTGACTTTTTTACAGCAGAGTTTGAAGGGACTTAAACTTGAAGGCTCTTTTAAAAACAATAGATTTTAGTGATAACCAAATAAGAGGAAGTGGGTAGTTCCATGTGGGTAAGGGAATAAATCACAGGTCAGCTAATTATTCAGAGATAACCAGGAAAACTGACACTAAGGAAAACCAGATCATAAAAGACCCAAAGACAGGACTCAAAACTATCTTTACATAGGAATCTAAATTTAACAGGAGTGACTAGGGCAATTTGTCTCCCAGGACATTGTTGAAAACAATAACAAATCCACCCAGCAATTCATGGAGCCTAACAGTGTTGTGGTCTCTGAGGAGCAAACTGTGGGCAATCTATATTTTACTACAATAGCCCAGTGAAGTAGGTAAAAAGTAAAATAGTAAGCAAGAAAAACAACAAGCTCAGGGAGGCAGAGGGAATAACCAGAATTAATACAATATATTATCTAAAATGCGTTGTTTTCAACAAAAGTTATGGCACGTCCCTGGAAAAAGGAAAATGTGCTTCAAACAAAAGGAAGAAAACATGCACCAGAAATTGTCCATTAGGTGGTCCAGTTACATTTAATAGGCAAAGGCTTCAAAGCAGCCACTGTAAATGCAGTCAAGGAAAGAATGAAAACAATTCTTAAATAATAAAGAAAGGTATGATGACAATATCTTGTCAAATACAGGATATAAATTAAAAGCTAGAATTGATTAAAAATAAACAAATCAAATCCTAGAGTTGAGAACTGCAATAAAGAAAAATAAAAATTTGCTAGAGTGGTTCAACATTAAATTTGAACTGACAGAATAAGGAATCAACTAATTTGAAGATGGATAAAAATATACAATCCAAAGAAAAGAGGTAAAAAGAAAAAAAATAGAATGCACCAAGCTTCAGAAAAGGATATGACACTGTTAATCATACCAATATGCATAAAATGAAGAAGAAAGAAAGAAAGAGGGAAACAGTTATTTAAATTGATAATAGCTGAAGACATGCAAGCATAATGGAAACAATAATCTATAATAATAATGGAAACATATCAAAGAAGTTCAATAATGTCCAAGCTGTATAAATAAAAAGAGATCTAAACCCAGATGTGCATATGGGCTAAGTCCCCTTAATTGTGTCTGACTTTTTGGGACCCTATGGACTGTAGCCTGAGAGGCTTCTCTGTCCATAGCGATTCTTAAGCAAGAATACTGGAGTGGGTTGTCATGCCCTCCTCCAATGGATCTTCCCAACCTAGGGATCAAACTCCAATCTCTTATGTCTCCAGCATTGGCAGGCAAATTCTTTACCACTCACTAGTACCACCTGGGAAATACTGAAAGATAAATAGACAATTTTGAAAGCAGCATGAAAATAACATTAACACATGTATGAGAATTCCAGTAAGAATTACTACATAAAAAAAAATGAAGGCTAGAAGTTAATAGGATGATATGTTCAAATTACTAAAAGAAAATAAAAACTTTCAATCAAGAATCTTTGAGGGATGGGTTGGGAAGGGAGATGGGAGGGGGTTCAGGATGGTGGGACACATCTATACCCATGGCTGATTCATGTCAATGTATGGCAAAAACCACCACAATATTGTAAAGTAATTAGGCTCCAATTAAAATAATTAATTAATTAAAAATTTTATATCATGCAAAACTATCTTTCAATAATAAAGATAAAATAAGGGCCATCTAAAATAAACAAAAATTGAGAAAATTTCTTGATAGTGTAGAGCCTAAGTGACTCCGTCTTAAAAAAGGAGCCAACATCTTGTAATAAAGGGCAAACACCCAAGTTCCTGGAAAAACCACAGAATAGTCCAGCCCTCACACCCTAGACAGGACCAATCACCGTGCGCCAGGGAAGTGCCAAAAATACACCAGGGGGCTGTTTGTGGTTAAATATACCTATCAGGGACTAACGCGGCTCCTAAAGACTCTGACTTCCCCTTACGTCCTGACCAGTCACCCCATTCGCGGTCTTCCCCTTGTCTTTTTCCCTTAAAAGCCTTGTACCATTTGGCTCGGGCTGCCGCCCTCACTCCACTGCGTGGGTGTGCGTGCCTGCAGTCTGGATCGGGTCTGCAATAAACTCCCTCTTGCACCTGCATAGGTGAATGGCCTCCTGGTGGTTTGTGGAGATCAGGATCTGGGCATAACAATAGCAGGTGCACTTATAAGAATCCTAAACAAATTTCTTGAGGCTGGAATCAAGTGACAATAGACAGTACTTTGGATCTACATAGACACACACACTCAGATGTATGGACATTACCACAATTTAAAAAGACATTATAAAAGCCTATATGATCCTCTGGCTTCTTTTAACTGATATAAATGATTTTAAAAATGCATGTGTTATATATAAACACTATATATAATTGATTGTTGGATATGACACCTATGCTTATTTAATATATTGGACAATAAAAGCACAAAGGAGGTGACTAGGAGCAAAGCTATACTGCAATGAGGAAATGGCAACAGTTGGTAATTCAGCTACACAGGACCAACAGAAGGGACGAGAAAAATATATAAAACTAATCTTTACTCTTTTCTGTTTATTAAAAAATATATATTTCCATAAAGTAAATAACAATAAAATAGTACAAAATGAGGGAAAAGAGGTTAGAGTTATATGGCAGTAACATTCCTGTATCTCTCTAGAATTAACTAGAATTAAGTTAATGTAAATCTGAAGCAGCTTTAATAAGATATATCTGTTGTTGTCAGCTAGTAATAACAAGCTTACTAGAAGCCTTAAAGCAACAAAGGCAAAAATATTTTTTCACAGAGTGAAAAGATCATGAAAGGAATTTAAATGCAACCTTAGAAAATAGTCACCCAATTCAAAAATAAGCAGTAAAGGAAGGGAATAAAAAAACATGAGCTTTGTTTAAAAATAAATAATAAAGAGGAAGATGTAATTCTAATGATAACAATAATGCATTCAATGTGAATGGATCAAATAATCCAGTCATAGTGCAGATGTATTCAGACAGGAAGGGAAAAGATCCAAATACACATCGTTAAAAAGAAACATATTTCAAATTGAAAGATACAATTATAAAATAAAAGGGTGGAAAATATATGCAAAAGCATTAAGAAGGCGGCTGGAGACAAATGAGAGTTTAGTCAAAAAACAAAAAGAAAGAAAAGATAAAACTTCCTACAATGTCCCTGTAAGTGGAATTCAGTTCTTCTTTACATGGTCTCCCGACCAGTTTTATCGGATTTCCAGCCTCCCCCCAGCACCAGAGCATTCTTTCTCTGTCCTTTATCTACCTGTGTCTTGAGGCTGAGTGCTTACTACCCTACCTCAGAGTCAGAGGGTCTGCTTTCACTCTCTTGGAAACAGTAAGTTCTTGCCTGTTCCTGGGGCAAGAAAGATGGCTGCCCCTTCCTTTAGGGGCTTAACATTTGGCTTCCTAGATGAGAAGAGTCTCAGCAACGGGACAAAGATAGCTCCCCACAGCAGCTGGTCACCTGACTCACAGCACCTCCAGGGAAGCTGCCTCAGGTCTCCTGCCTGCCTCTGATCTTGTATGCCATCCGAAAGGATACTGCGTGTATGAACTCATCCTGTAGCTTGTGCCCCAGCCCCAGCCATTCCAAACTCATAAGGAAGCCCCCACAAGCCTTTAAAAAGGTGTTAAACTTTTTGCTGATTTACTGCTTCCTGCTTTTATGTAGACTACCAGGGTAAAATAATCTCTTGTTCTTCATTAGAAATGAGTTTACCTGTTGAACTTGCAAACCTAGCTCTATATTATGCGCAGGAAAAATTATGATTTTGACAATTTTCCAACTTTTTCTCTTTATTATAGTGGGAGTGGCTTTCTTTGGAAATTTCTTTTTTCTAACAAATACCAGAAGCTTCATTATTTTTGATTTATGTTGTTTCATTTTCATCTTGTAGACAAAACCCATAGATTCTGTACCTTTCAATTTGATTCCTTTTTAAAGTGCTATTTGTGAATATTTGTATATATTTACTAATTTTCTTATTTACAGAGCTAGCTGATGTATGAAATTTTTAATTCTCAATTTATACCAATGAATTGAGAATGTTTTTAATATTATTTTTCTTAATTAAATTTGAGTCTGTAGTGAGTCTGTAGTTGGTTTTAAAAACTATGACTAATTGTTAAGAAATATCAAATAAGTGATTTTTGAATATATATAAGTGTGAAAGTGAAACTGTTAGTCACTCTGTCATGTCTGAAGCCTTGCAACCCATGGACTGTAGCCTGCCAGGCTCCTCTATCCATGGGACTTCCCAGGCAAGAATACTGGAGTGGATTGCCATTTCCTTCTCCAGGGGATATTCCTGACCCAGGAATCAAACCTAGGTCTCCTGCATTGTAGGCAGATTCTTTACCATCTGAGCTACCAGGGAAGCCATTCTATATATATATATAATAACGTTTTTGTATGTATATAAATATATATTTATATCCATGTGTACATGCGTATGTATTCATTAGATGTTCAGTTCAGTGTCCAATTCTTTGTGACCCCATGGACTGCAGCACACCAGGCTTCCCTGTCCATCACCAACTCCCAGAGCTTATTCAAGCTCATGTCCATTGAGATGGTGATGCCATTCAACCATCTCATCCTCTGTCATCCCCTTCTCCTCCTACCTTCAATCATTCCCAACATCGGGGTCTTTTCAAATGAGTCAGTTCTTCGCATGAGGTGGCCAAAGTATTGGAGTTTCAGCTTCAGCATCAGTCCTTCCAATGAATATTCATGACTGATTTCCTTTAGGATGGACTGGTTGGATCTCCTTGCAGTTTAAGGAACTCTCAAGAGTCTTCTCCAACACCACAGTTCAAAAGCATCAAGTCTTTGCTGTCCAGCTTTCCTTATAGTCTAACTCTCACAACCATACATGACTAATGGAAAAATCAAAGCTTTGACTAGGCAGACCTTTGTTGGCAAAGTAATGTGTCTCCTTTTCAATATGCCATCTAGGTTGGTCATAATTTTTCTTCCAAAGAGCAAGTGTTGTTTTAATTTCATGGCTGCAGTCACCATCTGCAGTGTTTGGAGCCCCCCCCCCAAATAGATTTTAGCATCACATTATTAAGCAGTACTTATTATTCTTTACCATCTGAGCCATCAGCCACCATTGGCAAAAATCCACTTGCCAATGCAGGAGACGCTGGAGGCACAGGTTCAATTCCTAGGTCAGGAAGATCTCTTGGAGAAGGAACTAGCAACCCACTCTAGTATTATTGCCTGAAAGTCCCAAGGGTTGCAAAGAGTCAGACATGACTGAGCTAGTAACAACATACATTATTGCTATACCAACTTGCAAAGCCTTACTTTAACTTTAGCTGATTTAAGAGTCTCCAGAGTCAAGACTCACTAGTCTTTTGTTTCTTTGATTTTTCTTACTCCTCTGAAGTTAATATTTACATGTACATGGATGCTATAGTTTGTAGGTATTGCATAAATACATGGAAGTTATATCCTCCTTTTCAGTTGATTATTAAAAAACATATATATGGGTGTATAGAAGATGAAGATTCTGTGACCAATCATTCCACAAACTTATGCTAGAATCTTATATATGATAAATTATATTTAAATAAATCTTATCCTAGATTTAAGAGAAACTTAAAAGTACTAACAAGATATGTTTGAATGTTAAAAGTTAGATATGCTTCCATTTTGTCATATGCCCAAACTGAGACACATACACTCACACACTAGTGTGGTTTTTAACTACCACATTAATGTGAACCTGCATGATGTGTAGCATCTTTCTACCAGTATAAAGCAAACAAAATCATTTAATATTTATGTCAACAATCACATTTTTTAAGCTATACAAAACTAGCATACCATATGTTACTATCCTTAACCTAATTGATACATTTATTTCTGTTCAACCTATAATAATAATTATTTCCCTAAAAGACAATTAATATAGCAAGTTGTGTATTGATCTAAAGAAAATAATGGGTAATACTTTATTCCCGAGTTCAGATGTGGCACGTTTGTTATACTTTGGTAATAGTTCTGAACAAAGTATAGAACCTTGAATTAGAAGCAAAATTTGTTTGAAAATAGGTGTGGTGGATTTCCCTGGTGGTCCAGAGGTGAAGATTTTGCCTTGAAATACTGGAGTGCAAATTTAATCACTGTTGGCTACCTAAGATCCCATGTGCCTCCCGGCCAAAAAACCAAAATATAAAACTGAAGCAATATTGTAATGAATTCAATTAAGATTTTAAAATGGTCCACATTAAAGAAATGTTTAAAAAATTAAAGATAGTAAAGTAGGTAGATAAGCAGAGGTATAGAAAAAGTAATTCAATGACTATCCATTTGTAATAGCTATATATTGTCATATATGGAGAGTCCCTTTCTTAACATGGGACTTTTCCCTTGGCCTTTGTAACATTGCAGTATGTAGATTCAAGTGTAAAAGAACAGTGTAATTTCTCATGGAAATGCAAAAAGAATTTATACATGTGAATAAGAGGAACAGATTTTAAATTGAAGTAGCAGTATATTCTTTCGACATTGGGACAATTCTGGATCTTCTTTTAAAAGTGGCAAAATGCACATGCAGAGACGGTCTTCAAGACATTTATTAGAATAACATATTTGATTTTTCAGTCTGTTCTCAGTTTCAGCCAAATTATGCTATCTGCAAAATAGTATAATTTGAACACAAGTCCCAAAGCATTGACAATTTTATCATCACTGAACTCTGGTGTAAAAGAAAAATGGTGCAAACCTTTCTAATTCATCACCTGTTAGCTGCACATTACTGTGAAATAGCTGTGTGGCACTCATTATATTCCACAGAGGCAGGGACATTTTGTTGACGAATATTACTGGGGAACTCAGCTTTTCTATTTACTAATAAGACTATATAATTTATTGAACACAAACAAACAAAATCATATTACCATGCTAAGATTTAGCCTTCTAGGAGAATGGGAAAAGGTTACCATGATTCAAGTCTACAATCGTGAATTTATATAGCATGATTTTCAGAACATATTTCTGTGCTTGAAGATTCCAAGCAGAGGTAAATGATATTAGAGTGTGATTGGAAGAAAAGTGAAAATAGGCTTTTGATAAGATGCTGCTTTTTTTTCTTTTACCTGTTCACACAGGAAGAACAGCTAAATGGTAGATGTATGGACCAGTGACATTAGAAGTAACTTCTTATGAGCTCTTAGGGTTGTGACATTTGGGGTGTACATTTCATGTTATTTTAGAGTTGTGTTAATTTTCATGATAGCCATATTGTTCTTGAATTTTTTCTCACTTTTAAAATATGCATAATATGATAAGTTGTCAAATATGATTAAACATAGTTTCATCCTGTAAAATCTGAAATACTTAATGTAAAATCTAGTCAAGTTCACTTATTTTTTTAAAAGAAAACCCTCTGAAGACCTTTAGAGTGGGAGTCTTAAAGGTGATAAGATTCTAAAATTATACTTTTTAAAAAAACACTTCTAAATTACTTTCATATTATTAGACAGACAGTGGAACAATGCCTGAAATTGTATTAGTATGCTATAATACATGATGATACTATTCTGGAAATACATTCCATGTCCATCATTCTTATTTGTCTTTTATCTAAACCCTCCTTCTCTCTCCCAATCTGCTTTTCTTTCATGGCTCTCATATTTTTATAACTGGTGTAATTGAGACCTGCTAATTTGTCTCTTTTTATCATCCATATTTATTCAGTTGCCATCTCAAGTATGTTCCCGTTACAACACACCCTGTCTTGTATGCATGCTTGTGTGCTAAGTAGCTTCAGTTTTGTGTGACTCTTTGCGACCTTATGGACTGTAGACTACCAGGCTCCTCTGTCCACAGAATTTTCCCAGCAAGAATAATGGAGTGGGTTGCCATGCCCTTCTCCAGGGGATCTTCTAGACCCAAGGATCGAACCCGCAACTTCTGCATTGGCAGGCAATTTTTTTTAACCATTAGCACCATGTGGGAAACTGACTTGTCTCTTTTTATCATCCATATTTACTCAGTTGCCATCTCGAATATGTTTCCTTAACATGCCTAATCTTCTGTTCAGTTCAGTTGCATAGTCATGTTCAAGTCTTTGCAACTGCATGGACTGTAGCACGCCAGGCTTCCCTGTCCATCATCAACTCCCGGAGCTTGATCGAACTCATGTCCATCAAGTCAGTGATGCCATCCAACCATCTTATCCTCTGTTGTCCCCTTTTCCTCCCGCCTTCAATCTTTCCCGGCATCAGGGTCTTTTCCAATGAGTCAGTTCCTCCCATCAGGTCACCAAAGTATTGGAGCTTCAGCTTCAGCATCAGTCCTTCTAATGAATATTCCAGATTGATTTCCTTTAGGATTGACTGGTTGGATCTCCTGGCAGTCCAGGGGACTCTACAGTCTTCTCCAACACCACAGTTCAAAAGCATCAATTCTTCGGCACTCAGCTTTCATTACGGTCCAACTCTCACATCCGTACATAACTACTGGAAAAACCATAGCTTTGACTAGATGAGCTTTTTTTTGGCAAAGTAATGTCTCGGCTTTTTAATAAGCTGTCTAGGTTTGTCACATCTTTTCTTCCAAGGAGCAAGCGTCTTTTAGTTTCATGGCTGCAGTCACCATCTGCAGTGATTTTGGAGCCCCCCCAAAATAAAGTCTGACACTGTTTCCACTGTTTCCCCATCTATTTGCTGTGAAGTGATGGGACCAGATGCCGAGGTCTTAGTTTTTTGAATGTTGAGTTTTTGTGCTGAGTTTCACTTGTCGTATATTATGTATCATAAACTTTCATTTTTTGCAGTAGCTAAAAATCTACTCTTTTTAGAGAGCAGTGACCTCATCATTTTATTCTAGTTTTTCTTAATGTTGAGTTTTCACACATACCCAGTTATGCTGAGATCATTTTCAATACACTTTTATCAAGATGTGTGTAGAGCAATGCTGATGTCCTGTATGTCAGCTCTTACTTTTTCCCTCCACCACTGAAGAAAGAAATCTCTATCTTAGAAAATATAATGTTGCATTTCCTTATTTTTTAAAAAGTATCGCATATGTCAATATTTTAAACACTACACTGTTAAAAAGGGGAGGCTCAGTATTTGTGTGGTTAATAGTGTAAGAATGTGGGGGAAAAGGGATTTGGGTCTATGTTTATGTTCCATTCTGACACTCAGTCCTTTAACACACAAGAAGGGATTTTAAAGAAATAGACATCTTAAAAGGATAAATAGCTTGCTTTACATATGAATATGAAGGGACAGAGCAACTTAGAATTGATATAATGAAGCTAAATTGTCTGTCTTTGATTGGTTTCACTTTACCTGCCCTCTACCCCATCCCATCACTTTCAAAACAATGGGGATATCACCAGTCTGTGTTTGAAGCACTGGTAGGAAAAACAAAAGAAACACGGGTATTCACATTAAAACACTGACTGAACTCTCGAGGGTTAAAATGTAAGCGGTTTATTCTCTTTTATCAAGCAGTGTCTACAGACAAAGCAGTCACATGGTGTAAGCTACCAAAGAAGGATGTATGAGACAGACTTAGATTAAATCATTAGGTCACAGCCACTTTATGTGGTTCATGTTCACAAAGAAGAAATTGCTAAAAAGGAAAGCACGTAAGTAGAAACATAAGCTAACTTCTGTTGTTTATTAAATCTGCCTCCCATAATGTTCCCTTAAACTAAGAAGAAATCTACTGTTATCACATAGTTCAGGATGCTATATATACATAAGATAGTACACACTATAAAATTTCAGGTTTCTAAGCAGTTTTAAACTTGAGTAAAATTTGTACTTAAAAAAGACCTTATTGGATTACCTTCAGGAAATGGAGGTCATTTCAACAGTACATTAGCATTTTTAGCAACAATAAAACAAAAATATAATAAGTAAAAAGATTCTCTGAACAATGTGAGCTTTTACTTTAAGCCTGGATAATAATCTGCTTATTTCAATAAACCAAGTCACTAGTTTTAATGCACTTCTACTGGCCTTTTCATTGCCCTGAAAAATGAAAGCAATGATTTTTACTTCTATGCAGTGTCTTAAATAAGAGGATTAGTTAGGTTTTGAACTTCGACACACAGTGAGAGAGTTGTTTAAGGATTATATAGGAGTTAAGCAGAAGTCATTTGGGAAAGTTATTAAGGAATGAAGTCTTTTGATGGATTATATTTAAACAGCAAAGCGATGGAGAAATACATCTTTTCTCACCACTGCGGTGCTACCCCCTAATTCCCAATTTCTGTTACTAATTGTCCTAAACTGCTAATACTCATCAGTTCTCTAGCCAGTTTTTTTTTCTCTCTGTTGTTAATTTCCCTAAATGTGGTTTACTCTAAGCAGACACAAATAATGATTCTATTTTGGAAATAAAAGCTCCTGCTAATGCAACACTGGACTACATCGAAAGAAAAAAATGTCTATTCCACTAATAAGAGATATTTGTAAGCAGTTGACATCCCAGACAAACTTGCATTAAAAATATAATGCACTCTCATGATTGAAAGCAAAATGAGTCAAGAACACACTGCAAACATATTACCATAATTATTTTCCTCCCTTCCTCCCCATTTTCCATAGCATGCTGCAGATTATACAGTGAGTGTCGAATAGAGTTTGTCACCTGTGTACAGCCTAAGGCCAATTTATGTCTTCAAATGATATTTCATTGAGGGTTAGACAAATGACTGAAGGCTGGGTTTGGTGCAAAAGATGTTCAACTTTTCTCATCAAATGACAAGAAATTTATAGTGATGAGGGTGGTCAGTATGCAGCTTTTAGCCTTCCTTTTCCTCTTGTGACATTCCCTTCAAGGCACGAAAGATTATAAACAGTGGATGGGACAGAATATTTTGAATTAAGAATTTTAAGGTTCCACAACATCTTTTATTTCTGGTTTAAGCATACCAAAAGGACAGGAAAAAAAATAGATCAATTACCCTCAAGATAAAATGGTGTTTAGAATCATTGGAAATTCCCTGCAGTTGAGTTTTTTTAATTATTTAAATTCCTATTCTATTGGCAAAAAACACAACAGTAGATTTAGTTCTTATAATTGAAGTAGTTTCTCATTAAATATTGTGTTAACTATTTCTAATCAACCAATATTACTAATTGTGTATGTCTTTTTTTTAAAAAAAAAAAAAACAAAACCTATTTTATTTGGGCCATCCAAGTAACTGATGTTTGGCTAGGATACAAACTTAGAAAGTTAAACTGTAAATTTAATAATGGATTAGTGCAGTGTATTGGAAAACTCTTGATTTAATAATTTTTTAACAGGGCTTCTAGGCTTCTCCAACCCAGATGACTGTGTTTCCCTTCTCAACTTCAGTGATCTCACAGTTTAACTTATTGAGTCGTCCATCGAGTATAAAGAGAGAGTCCTTGGAAGGAGTCATCAGGTATTGACCAAACAAGCCACTGTCCTGGATTTGCCTGTTCTTCAGGTTCCAAGGCCATTCTTCTGCCTTGAGTGGTTCCTTAAGGCTTTTTATCATCTTCACCTTCCCGGAGGCGAGCTCCACAAAGAGCACGTCTGTCTGTGTGCTTGAACTACCATAAATGTTGTACTGATGGGCTTCCGTAAAGGACGGCTGAAAGGCCAGGTCAGATATGTGCAGATTAGTGTGAATATCAAAAGCCTCCTCTATCTCTCCTCTGATGGTGATGTACTGGACCCTCACAAGACCTTTCACGTCACTGATGGTGACAAGATAGTGTCCATCTGGAGAGACGTATGGAGTGCCCGTCACGTCACTGTTGAACCCAATGACCGAGTCGGTGACACCGTCGACCAGGAGCTGTGGGGGAGCCGCCCCCGTGCTGTCGGGTTTGCAGCCAATGAAGTAGTATCCTCCCAAGTGTGTGTACGCTAGTGACTGCGGGATGCACTGATAGTCCTTTAAATGAATAGTCTTGATGTATGACATGGTTTCAAGATCAATCTTTTGAAGTGCAGCTTCATCTTTATGAAGAATAAATCCAAACCTGCAAAAATGAAAATCAAAGTTAGACAGGAAACTCTAAAGGGGTGAAGGAAATGTACTATGGGCAGTTGGAAAGGGGACTCCGAGCCTGGGCATTAGTTGTCAGGCTGTGCAGGAACTGGTGGCTGAATCTTGTGAGAGTCTGCTTTAAATCTCACTGCCTTCCTTCTTCCTTAGGGTGTCCTTTTGTTACAGCCAAACAATTATAACTCATGCTATAGAAAACAAAATAATTAAAAATGATGTATCTAGTTAACTGGAACAACACATTTCACTTTTATCATTGAGGGCAAAAAAGTAAACATATTTTGCATGTCTCAAAACCCACTGATATTAAGTCAACTTAGTTAACGTCTAGGAAAACCAGAAAGAATGAAAACCTTGAATATGTATCTTTTCCACTCACTTCATTGACTTCTAATATTGCTTGTGATCATCAAATAAATTTGATACTCATCACTGTTCAGATAAGTATTCATATTTTTCTCATTTTCAGCTGTCTCAACTTAATAGATGCAGATTTGGGGAGTATAGAATTATTAGACTTCTATTTATTGTATTTTAGGATCACCTTAACTACCTTTATGACTTTAACATTTATTTTATTATGTTCTAAATCCAAGTTTCATCCTTGCCATGCTAATACTGTTTTAATTATTAATGATACACCTGTGTTGTATTGATCATTTTATATTGAATAATGATGAACTTTGGATATTTATGGAATTTCTCTATTAAATTTAATTTAAAAATAAATATATTTTAGAATATGTTTTGGTGATCTCTTTGATTACTTCAGTGATTTTTGTCCTGAATGCTAGCTGTAGATGATCAGAAGTCCCTGTGAAATGGAGAAGTCAATTTTGTGAGGTTTTGCTTGTTTGGGGGTAAATATATTTGGAAACCCTTAACTATAACATGGGTGACTTCCTAGCAAAAATGAGATAAAATGAGATAGAAACTACTTTACAAAGTTACATCCAAAATACATATAGGCCAACAGAATTGTAAGGGACTTTTATTTTATTTTATTTTTTAGTAATATTGATTAAAGCACCTTCTAATATTTCCAAAAATTCATTAAAAATAAAGATGAGAGACATATTGTTAACTAACTTTGCTCCTAAATGAAAAACTAAGATTAAGGTGACTTTATTGTAAGTATTAAATGAAAGGCTTCTCATGTGGTTCAGTGGTAAAGCAGGAGATGCAGGTTCAATCCCTGGGTCAGGAAGATCCCCTGGAGAAGGGAATGGCAACTCCACTCTAGTATTCTTGCCTGAGAAATCCCATGGACAGAGGAGCCTGGTAGGCTACAGTCCATGGGTTGCAAAAAGAGTTAGACACTACTTAGAGAAAAAACAACAACAACAATTAAAACAAAACAAACTCTAAGAATGGCCTATTTTATTCTTGTCACCTAGGAAATTCATTTTCAGTATGCTAATTCTTAAAAGATGTAATTTTTGTAAAAAAATTGCCACCTACACACATAATATAGTACATTCAGAAATATGGTACATTCAGGATAATAGCACCTTAAAAGTTCAAATATAAGCATGTGACAAGCTCACAATATGAATAAACATAGGCCTTTAACATCATAGAATAAAACAAGATAAAGTTCTTTAAAATATCAGTCATAATAATGGAAGTCATGGGGTGCATAAGCAGGAATGTTTTACTAAAATAGACATAAGACTGTAACTGCTAGCATCGCTGATCCTGTTCATGAATGAGGCCAGCTGTCTTGCTGTTCACTGCACTCACTGTTCGCTGAACCCACGGTAGGCAAGGGGCGAGCAAAGAGGCTAGAAGAAGAGGAACCATAGGAACTGCAGACCCCTTATTCTCTCCTGGCTGGCACAGCAGTCACAGCCGCAGACACACTCTATTCTCTCCTCTGTTATTGACTCAAGGGATACAGCCATGATGTGGCAGTAACGCCGCTGCTTTTTAGGTGGAACTCATATCACAAGTAGTCCACGTCTAAGTGAGCACCTGGTGACGTGCATGTGCGGTGCTGTAAGTGATCTCAGCTGTTACACAGTCATTGTTTATAAAATGCGGGACAAAAGCGAGATGCTGTCGGGGGAGAGAGCCTGACCATGCCAACTTGGCTAATTTGCTCTTTCCCTACATTGCTTCTATGTTAGTACATTTCATAGAGTTAGGAAACTACACAGTAATTTTAGATATATTTGAAGATTTGTGAGAGACTGTTGCCTTTGGAGAGAGCATGACTTTTTCTATACAAAAGAAGAGCTACCATGTATAACTACTCCTTTAAAAAGATTTCTTAAACGTTTATTGAATGATTACTAATTAGAAAGCATTGGGAATATACTGGAGGTGAACATAGCTCACCTTGTTGCCAAGGAGTCGAGAAATTGTAATGGATTAAACAACCGAAATTAAGTGATTAATGCTTAATTATAATATTCTGAAGCATTATTACTTAGTAACTGTTACTTTTTCTATATATATTTGAAATGGAATAACGTAATCATTTTGAAAATAATATTTGTAGAATATTTCAGAATGACATGTACAATTTCTTATTAATTTCCTGGATCTTCATCTTGTCTTGTGTCAGTAATAACTGGGTTGGTGTTCTTTCAGTAAACAAAGCTCATACCATACCTAGTCAAGATGCAATTTCAGTTTTGATTACAATGGTATGAAGACACCTTTATGATGTTAGCAATCGCTTCCAAATGTTCCCATCAAAAAATGAGTACCTGGTGTAGGTTTTAAGTACTTTGTTGTTGTTCAGTCCAACTCTTTACAATCCCATGGAGGAACACACTAGTCTCCTCTGTCCCCCACTATCTCCAAGAGTTTGCTTAAACTCATGTCCTTTGAGCTTGTGATGCTATCTGATCACCGTATCCTCTATCACCCACTTCTCCTTTTGCCTTCAGTCTTTCCCAGCATCAGGGCTTTTTTCAATGAATTACCTCTTCGCCTCTGGTGGCCAAAGTATTTGAGCTTCAGCTTCAGCATCAGTCCTTCAAATGAATATTCAGGGAATATTTATTTCATTTAGGATTGATTGATTTGAACTCCTTGTAGTGCAAAGGACTCTCAAGAGTCTTCTCTAGCACCAGTTTGAAAGCAGCAATTCTTTAATGCTCAGCCTTCTTTATGGACCAACTCTCAGATCTGTACATGACTACTGGGAAAACCATGGCTTTGAATATACAGAATTTGTGGGCAAAGTGATGTCTCTGCTACCTGAATATTACCTGAATGCCAAAGAATTTATAAGCTCTCAAAATAAAAACCAAGTCCAATTATTTTTGTGTTATCAGCACCAAAAATACCATAAAATTATAAATATAAATAATTTGGTTGACTTATACTTGTCTTAATAAATAATAGACTTGGGCTATTGAAAAGAGGTGTGTTTCTATTCATTAACAGTGATAAAGGATACGTAAGTATGAAGATGTATACATGTGTCTGGTATCATTTATGAATTTGTTAATTATTATGGAAGATATTGTCTCTTTTCTGTTATATATGATGCATGTGCTCAGAGGTAAAAGCAGTAATTTACACATTTAATAAAAGCCATAAACCAATCAAGACTTGGTATTTCAGTTCTCTTAACCTTGTCTCTTCTGTTCCCTTTGGGCAATGTTATTTGAATGCTAAAGAGGAAGGAAGAGACAAGCTCTAACTACCTTGAACTAGTTTCACTCTGACACTGAAGAATGCACTCAAGTTTTCTGTGATACAATCCAGCCTCTTTTGGAGGTAATTAAAATTTTAAAAAATGGTTCAGTTAAAAATGCAAAAGCCCCTTGTAGGGTGATAAAATTACATTCCTTTTGGCATCCACGTTGTATGCTCCTTCAGGATTACAGATCTAAGCTGCATAAGCAGATGCATTGAGAAAGCCTTCAATTTTTCACCACTGATTTATTGGGTAGGAAGTAGTGTCTCTAATTCAAAATTTCCCCCTAGTACAGATTGATATTCTGAAGTCTCCCACTGTTCATTAGTCTGTGATTATTATTTACAAGGCTCTCAACTGTCACGTCTGCTTAGTATCATAAAATTCTGCATAATACTAGGCCTTATAGTTTGTCTAATATTTGTCAGAATGTCTATAGGAAGTTGAAGACTATGAGAAATGAGAGAGTTAAATAAAACTTATTCTTGTGATCACTTTATTAGGGAAATACAGCAACTAGGAAAGTTGGACCTCTCAGCACCGTGTTGTGTGGATTTGATGTCAGATTTGTTGAAGAGAGTGAGAGTCTTTCTTCTTTCCCAAATTATTTTATTTTTCTGAGTGTTTAATCAGTTTAGTTCATTATAAAGTTTACAAAAAGATTCAATTTTAATTACTGCTTTTATGCTTTTAAGTGAGATTTTGAGGTGATTCATGTTCAGAGAACTTATTGTTTGGATGAAGTAAAGATTTTCAATCTGGGCTGATTTAGTTTCATGACCCAGTTTTTCAACATAATAGATATGTGACCTTACATAAAGTCCTTGACTTCCACAAGTTTCAATTTCCTCATCAGCAGGAAGAGAATAAAAATAACTTGCTTTGAGAATGAGAATAAATGTATGTTTATTACCAGGAAAATAGTACACTATCAAGAAATAGAATTTATCCACGTTTTATATCTTAAGTAATAAGAGTGTTAATAGCCTCAGTAGGGAGGCCAGAGGTCCCCAAGGAACAGGAGGAAATAAACCTCAAGAGGTAGATTTTTTTCCCTTCTCTGTTGAGGACACCTGTTTCCCCCCAGCTTAACTTTTCTCAAACCTTAAACTAACTGATGTGTTTTTCTTATGGAAATGTTTTTCTTAAGCTATGTTAATGAAACTATGTATTTGCTTTGAAAGTTGCCTTTCTTCAAATCAGAAACATATTTTTCTTTTCTCAAACCTTGGGCTGACAATGGGTCAATTCAGTTCAGTTCAGTTCAGTCACTCAGTCATGTCCGACTCTTTGCTATCCCATGGACTGCAGCACGCCAGGCTTCGCTGTTCATCATCAACTCCTGGTGTTTACTAAAACTCATGTCCATCAAGTCATTGATGCCATCCAGCCATCTCATCCTCTGTCATCCCCTTCTCCTCCCGCCTTCAATGTCCCAGCATCAGGGTCTTTTCCAATGAGTCAACTCTTCGCATGAGGTAGCCAAAGTATTGGAGTTTCAGCTTCAACATCAGTCCTTCCAAGGACTATTCAGGACTGATTTCCTTTAGGATGGACTGGTTGGAGCTCCTTGCAGTCCAAGGGATTCTCAAGGGTCTTATCCAACACCACAGTTCAAAAGCATCAGTTCTTTGGTGCTCAGTTTTCTTCACAGTCCAACTCTCACATCCATACATGACTACTGGAAAAACCATAGCTTTGACTAGACGGACTTTTGTTGGCAAACTAATGTCTCTGCTTTTTAATATGATGTCTAGATTGGCCATAGCTTTTCTTCCAAGGAGTAAGCATCTTTTACTTTCATGACTGCAATCACCATCTGCAGTGATTTTGGAGCCCAGCAAAATAAAGTGTGTTACTGTTTGCATTGTTTCCCCATCTATTTGCCATGAAGTGATGGGACTGGATGCCATGATCTGAGTTTTCTGAATGTTGAGTTTTAAGCCAACTTTTCCACTCTCCTCTTTCACTTTCATCAAGAGGCTCTGAAAGATAATGGCTTAACAAACCAATATTCATGTCAATTGTTTTATGGCCTAGGATAACCAAAAAATGACACACCTTGAGCCAGTCTATCTCAGAAATGCATATTGTGGGAGGGGCCTGATGAAACCCCCTCAGCTAGAGGTGTCTCTCTTATCTGATTAGCAGCTCACTAACAGACATAAAACACCTTGCTAAAAACTAACAAGCAGGCACTCTTTCTGTCCCCTTTTGATGTCTGTGTCAAGCTTTCTGTACCTCTATTATACTTTAATAAAATTTGGCTGCACAAGGCTAAGTAGTCAAGCCTTGTCTCTGGCCTGAGTTCGAAAGCCTCTCTTCTTGAGTTCACTAATCCTGGTGTAGCACATGGCTTGCAACTGCAACCTTTCAGTAGAATAATTTTCCCTTTGGTATCAAATATAATATTTCTTACAGCTAACCGATTTTTAGAATAGATTTTCCATAGGTGGAAAAACAAGAACAAATGTCAGTTTTTTCTATATAGCCAGTATTTCCACAATGTTAAAAATAAGCATGCACTGTTACCCAAATATGATATTTCTCCATTTGTGAATTCAATAGAGACCACTTTAATAATAGAAATTCACATTTTTCTTCTTGCCCTCATTTGTATCATCAGGATTTATGCCCAGTCCACATCTCCCTCAATCACCAAATAGTTCACTTGATCAAGAACAAGGGCAGCCTAGCTCACTCCACCATCTTTTAGAGTTGCTGTTTCAGTTCTTAGGGAGGGGGTGGAGCAGGTTGCCATGGAATACTGGTGACTTTGAACCCTGCACAGATCATGGGGTTGGAAATCGATACCTCTCTTACTCAAGGACTTTCACTAAAAATACCAGAAAACTTTGTGGCTGACTTTAGGACCTGGATCTCTAAGAAGCTGGAGAGTTGCAGTCATAGTTTATGTCATGACAATTCAGGAGCCTTGCAGAAGAAGTGATTTGGCAGAGAGAGGAAGAGAACAGATACTTAGAGAGAAACTTGATTGAAACATCATGAACCCTACTAAAGAGCAACTGCACAAAGACCTCCAGATCCCACAAGACCAGAGTATAGGTTTTGCATATGAATAATGAATGATTTCCCCACATCTTTTGCTAGACAGTCCCCAAATGAGTCTGATCACATAGAATCTCACAAAGTAGTTTTTAAGTCACTCACTCTACAGCATCTGCAATGTTATTCTGCTCCTGTTCTGCTTTTAAATCCATCATCTCAGATGTTACTGAAGGAATCTCATAATTGCAGCTAATGACTTGTATTAATTTGCCATATGGTCAGTCCCAAGAGCAACGATACTCCAAAGCTTAGAGTACAAATTACTCCAAAGATTTCCAGAAAAACAATTATTTTATCTTCTGAGTTTTAATTTAGGGTTGCCTCTTACCAGAGTCCATGCAGATTCCTACCTGGACAGCTCTGTTTAAAGCTGACTTCTAATATTAAAGCTGACTTCTGGTCACTAAGGACCAGTCTCCATTGTAGAATCTGGGAAGTGTTTCTTTATTTAAGTGCTCCTTTATTAACTATAGTCCACAACTATTGGACTATAGTTGATTTCCAATGTTGTGCTAGTTTCTACTGTACAGCAAAATGAATCAATTATACATATAGCCACTATTTTTTAAGACTTGTTTTTCCCATATAGGCCATTACAGAGTTTTGAGTAGAGCTCTCTGTACTATACAGCAGGTTCTTAAGAGTTACTCACTTTATATATAGTAGTATGTATATGTCAGCCCCAATCTCCAAATTTATCCCTCCCCTTTTCCTCCCTGGTAACCATTAGTTTGCATTTTACATCTGTCTCTTTTAGTTTTGTAAACAATTTCACCTGTACACCTTTATTTATTTTTGATCCACATATAAGCAATGTCAAATAATATGTGTCCAGCTTCCTTCATTCAGTAGGGTAATCTTTAGGTCCAAAAGTTTATTCTTTTTATGAGTAATATTCTATTGTATATATCATAGCCCATCTTCTTTACCCACTCCTTTGTTGATGGACAGGGATTCCCTGGTGAGTCAGTTGGTAAAGAATCTGCCTGCAATGCGGGAGGCCCAAGTTTGATCCCTGGGTCAGGAAGATCCCCTGGAGAAGGAAATGGCAACCTACTCCAGTACTCTTGCTTGGAAAATCCCATGGCTGGAGGAGCCTGGCAGGCTACAGTCCATGATGTCATAAAGAGTCGGACACGGGTGAGCGACTTCACTCTCACTTTTGTTGATAGATATTTCGGTTACCTCCGTATCATGGCTATTGTGAATAATGCTGCAATGGCTTCGGGGTGCATGTATTAATATCTTTGTGAACCATGATCTTTTTCTGTTCTCACAGATTTCCCAATCTTTCTGATTTACCTTCTCCTTTGCTAGATGACCTCCTTCCTCAAACCCTGTCATCTGCACCTCCATATATTTTAAAACAATCTTTCTATGCATATCAATGGATGCAAATGGGGAGCAGTAAGTGGAGACTAAGTGTATTTGAGGTTTTATTTAGCCAGATACTACACTCTATTAGTTTAAAAAAAAAGCTGCAACCCACATATAAATAAAAGCATTTCCCCAAACTTTTCTGATGCCTCAATTTTAGAAACTATATTGTTTGAACTGTATAGAAAACATATGATCAAGTAAATAATTAGTACTTCATAAAATGTAGGATTAGTAATATCTTGTTTTTCTAATTGGATGATACGTATCTTGCTTTTCCAACTGGAAGATAAGAAATGTTTAACAGATAAGGAAGTAAAAGTTCTACTCCTTGTAATGGGCTTCCCCAGTGGCTCAGATGGTAAAGAATCTGCCTGCAATGTGGGAGACCCAGGTTCAATCCCTGGGTTGGGAAGATACCCTGGAGAAGGGACTGGCAACCCCTTCATATCCTTGCCTGGAGAATCTGATAGATAGAGGAACCTGGAGGGCTGGAGTCCACAGGGTCACAAAGAGTCCATCATGACTAAGTGACTAACATACACACTCCTTGTAATTAAAATATAGCTCCATATACACAATGTACTGTTGAAATAGCATCCTCCATTGTGTTACAGTTAGCACAAAGTTTTCATGGACACACACTGTAAATCTGACAAGAGCCATCATTCACTAGTTTATGAATTCTTTTATATTTACTTGTTTTCTATTATCCCAGACTGACCCTTGTAAGAAAAGATTGAATGCTGTTGCTACTCAAGTACCAGGGGATTTAGTTTTTATCTGAACTTCACATAAATAGCTCAATGAACTATACCTGTTCATAAACAGTGGTCACATTCACATTGGGAAGAGGGGAAGCATAGAGAAATAGAATTGACACATTTAGTAGAGATTTATAACAAGAGCAAGGCCAGCCTCTGAATTATCCTAAAGCTTAGATGTGTTTGACAAATGATAATACTTTGATGTTTTCTGTTTTCAAGACACAGGCTGAAAAGCTGTAAAATGAACACCAGGATGCCCTCCTGCCTGACTTTCATAAGTGTATTTTAGAAATTCTGTATTAAAGATTTTAGGTACATCACTTCTCCCTTACTTTTACTTTTTTTTTTCTTAAAAAGAAGTAAAATGTATTTATGATTATGAAATCTAACATTGTCTTCCTTCTCTCATATCTAATTTTTCTGTGGTGTTAAAAATTTGATTCTTCTAGAAAAAACTGACATGTAAATATATAACTTACTTTCATTATATTGAGAATGTCTAATTTCTTGACAGAATTAACACAGTATCTCAAGGTCCATAACTTCTAGTGAGTAACCAGGATATACAGAAAAAAAAAAAATCAGATTTACTAAGAATTCCGTGTACACCACATGGACTACAGACCATAGTTCAAATATCGAATATCCACCATATAGTGAAGAGTTTAAAAGCTTAGAGGAAAACATGACAACTATGCCTTAATATGGAATTTTTAAAGAAGGGTTACTTTCCTCAATTTGATTTCAGAAAGCAACATGAAAATCTGAAAAGAGCAACTTCCCTGACTTTACTTGTTCTTCTAATTAGAATGTGTTTCATGCAAAAGTTAGTAAATGGATCAGAGGTGATATACTAGAAGTGGAGTTAGTAATTAGTAGAGTGAGAAATAATTTTTAAGCATAGCATGGATACTAGAAAAAGTAGATAAAACAAAGGCAAAAAACAAATTAAAATCTTTCTAATCAACTAAAAATATTGCCAAAATGTCTACTGTATACCTGTAAGACAGAAAAGGAAGTGGAAAAAAAAATTCCATGAGGAACTATGTTTGGCATGGTTTGGGATCTGGAGACTACGTGATCACATTCAGTTAGTTATTCACAACCTACTACATGCAGCACACTTTATAAAACCTAAGGAAGAAAAGGGAGAGGAAATAAATGGTTTCTCTCCTTAAGGTAATTATCCTTAAGGTCAAGTGGTGGGGTGCTTTTAATTGTGTGCCTAGACTTGCAAAGTGTATTCAAGGAAATGCTTCAGAGAAAAGATGGGTATAGCTACATCCCTGTAACAGTTATTAGCTTGCATTTTTGTTATGCTCACCTATCATTTAGAGAGAGAGTGTATATCAGTCTGAATCCGAAAAGGAAAAGAACAAACTCTAATTAGAATAAATCGAAGGGGTTTACAGAGCCGTGTAAATTGACTACATGGGTTAGTGCAGCAGTGAGTGGAGAGCAGCAGTAAAGTTACTGTCACTGTTGTGTCCCGGAAGGAAGGAGCTATGTGGAGAGGTATGCTTTGTGAGGAGCTGGGACTTTCCATCGTAAGAAACAGCTGTTCTTCAAGAAATCAGCAGACAAGGTGGGGTGTATGGGGAGACATAATACGCTCTTGTCCTGTCTTCTGCATGCAACCTCCAGCCTGGCTTCTTACTGGCCAGAAAAACCAGCAGTCACATTACCCAGACTCCTGGGACAGAGAAAGGAGGAGAAAGGTAGAGTTTTTACAAAAGAGCAGCACAGATTATCTTGGCCAAAGAGGCTGAAAAAACCCATCGAGTGAATGAACAGAAATGCCTGGAGTGAGTAATTGATATGAAACAAATTATGTACATTTGCAAGTTGGGAAAAGGAAAATTCTTGACTTTTTGCCTGAAATGAATGCTTCTTTGTATAACATTTTCTTTGGTGAAGGTGTGGAAAATGTCTCTAACTTTTAGTTACTATTAATATATTTTTAGTAACTGACTTGTACTGAATCTGTGTGTCCTATACACCCACTTCCCTCCAAATTCATATACTGAGGCTCTAATTTTTCATGTGATGGCATTTGGAGAAGGGACTTTTCGGAAAGAGTTATATCATGAGGGTGGAGCACAGATGAATGAGACAGTGCCCTTATGAGAGACATAAAGGAGACGATCTCCCTCTTTCTCTCTGCTGTATGAGGATGCAGCAAGATGATAGTGGTCTGCAAACCAGGACGAACCTAGGCTCATACATGGCCTCTGACTTTCCAGCCTCAGAATGGTGACAGATAAATTTCTGTTGTTGAAGCTATCCAGGTTCTGGTATTTTCTTAAAGCACTTTAACTTACTAAGACAGACATTGGTACCAGAAGTGGGGATGCTGTTATAAAAGTGTCACAGAAACTTTAAAGCTAAGTCATGGCTAGAGGCTGCGAGAGTTTTGAGTTCAAGTGAGAAAAAGTCTATATTGCTATGAAGGAGTTGTTAAAGGTAACTCTCATGAAAGCCCAGGAATAAAAAAAAGGAGAGAAAGCCTCTGTCTTCTTAGAGAATACAAAAGAAACCATGAGAAAATGTGGAAATCTGTACGGTAGAGGTCATTCTGATGAGGTCTCAGATAGTAGTGAGGAATATCATCGGAAACTGGGGAGGACCATCAAAGCCCTGGGGGTACAATCCCTTGCTCTGCAGAGCTGCAGAGGCAGAATGGCCATTCCGGTGGGTCTGGAAGGCACACCATCAAGCTACAGAGTATATCTTGGGACCAAAATTTCATGGAGTTTGCCATGCTGTGTATCAGACTTGCATGACACTCATCACTATTTCCTTCTCTCTTATTTCTCCCTTTTGGAATGGAGCATGTAATCTGTGCCTGCTTCATCACTGTATTTTGTGTTCCCCCTCAAAATTCACATTGAAGCCCTAATTCCCAATGTGCTTCTATTCGGATGTCAAGACTTTAGGAGGAAATTAGGTCATGGGAATAGTGCCATTATAAGAAGAGACATGAAAATTCATCTCTCTCTCTGCCATGGGAGGACAGTGCAAGAAGATGCTGGTCTGCAAACAAGGGAGAAGCCGAGCACGCTGACATGACACCCTGGTCTTTGACTTTCCAGCCTCTTAAGAATGAGGAATAAACTTTTGTTTAAGCCACTTGGTCCATAGTATTTTGTTAAACTAATAGAACTAAGACAGAAATCATGGAGTAAAAGTTACACACATATGATTAATGTTAATAGTGGTATAATTATTTTCCCATCACTTCTTATGTTTTCTTCAGACAAGACTAAAGCTTCATGAATAACTATTTTTTAACAGACTTAAGGAGTTATAAATTCTGAAATTTATTTGGATTTAGTATTTAAGCACTGTATTATCCTGTGTGTGTGTGTTCTTCGGTATGCAAGAGTAAGGTAAAGGAAAGAGTTTTGTTGTTTTCCTTGGTTTGCATGTCTTATTTATATTAGCAATCATAGGCCAGGTATCTCATGTTGGGTCTTCATTTTTCTCTTTGAACATTGTATTTTGCAGATGTGTTCCAGTAGCACTGTGTAGTATTTATATTTATTCTATTGCTTTATAGTTGCTTATGAGTCACCATATTTCCCTTACTCTATACCATGATGTGTGTGCTCATGTGGCTTCATTCAACTGCTGGGCTGGTTGGTGGCTGAGCACAGTAAGGAAGCCTGGGGTGGCTGGGTCTCCCTCTTTCAGTGTGGTTTTTCTATCCTCAAGGACGCTACACAAGACTTTCTCACAAGATGACTGTGGCATTCTAACAGGGGAATCTCTAAATAGTCAAGTATCTGCTTGCCTCATGTTTGCTCTCGTCCCTTGATATTAAGGGTCAAGCCTAGGGTCAACACAGAAGGGGGCCATCCAAAAGTATTGATACTAGGAGACTATTCACTGAGACCTTTATTATAACCGTCCATTATATAAGGTAATATTTTGAATAGTGTTATACCGAATACGCCATCATTTCCCACTAATTTAGAATGCTGCTTGTTGACCACATGCCTTTAGTCTATGTCTGAATGTTCTATTTATTTCATCAGCCTTTCTCCTTCAGCATAAGTTTTGCACTATTTTATTTATAGAGCCTATAAATATGTATAAATAGCCAGGAAAATGAATCTTTCACATTTTTTCCTCAGAATTTATTGGCTATTTTGTATGTATAATGTTCCATAAACTTTATAGTTTATTAAGTTATAACATGATCAGTATTTTTATCTTATGCTTGGTAATCAGCTCATCTAATTAAAAAACGTGGATATTTTGAGGGGATTTATCAAATTTATCCATTAACTAATGGAATTTTAGCATTTTTAAAAGCAATATGATATGTATTTCTACTTATTTAACTTCAATATCAATAAAAAGTCATCTTTTCTTAGATATCTGCATAAGTATTTTATGCTTTTGTTGCTAATGTTAATAGATTATTTTTTCCATTACTTGTACTGATTGATATTTGTTGGTGTATATATAAATTTGCTAATTTCTGACTATTACTCTTAGGACCATTAACATTCTAAATCATTTTATTTCTTTGTCAGTTTACAGGTGATTTTCTAGTGTTATCTATTTTTATAATATCATATATAAAGATGGATAACTTCTTAATTTCCCTTTGTAATTTTTAATCCACTTAAGTCTTAATCTTTATCATTATAGTGACTAGTACTTTCTTTTTACTTCTGAAATATAACTGTTTTGACCTAGTGGTGTTTTAGCAATACAGAAAAGTATTGGTGGAATGGAATGAAGATTTCAGAAACAGACTCATGTCACATGGGGAATTAAAAGTATAGTAAATATGCATAATATATAGTGTTGAGTCAGCTATAACAAGAAAATATATATATATCTCATGTCTGATCAAAATAATATCTAGATAGATGAAAATAAAATTATAATGACAATCAAAAATCACTAATTATAATAATATTAAAAGAACAATATTAAAAGATGAGTATGGTAACAGTATTACTGTTAAAAACACCAGATATTTAAACTGGAGAAGATGAGGCCTTTTTAAGCAAGACTCCATATTTGATAAGTCAAAAGGTGGGGCTTGATAGAAATGACTGTATTTGGAAAAAAAAATGGCTAATGCAACCTATTAATATCCTGATTATATAATGAATTATTAAAGTTAGAAAAAAGAAAGAAACAAAAAGAAAAAAAATTAGCAACAAAATGAAAGGTTATTCCTCACATGAAGGGAAACTATAATAGCTTACAAATGTCAAATGATTGAAATTAGGTGAATATTAAAAAAAAAAGAACCAAAAGTAAGATATTTATTTTACCAATCTATTGATAACAATAATGTAGTGTATTTAGATCCACCACTAGTAAGGATGTGATTAACTGTGTTCTCTTGCACACTATTGGTAGAAGCATAATTGTTTTATGCTTTTTGAAGAATATTTTGGTTTTATTTCCCAAACTAAAATATGACTCTCCTTTAATGAAGTGATAATGTCTCAGAATCTTTCCTTAATTGTGCCCATAGATGATTGCAAGGTAATCATCTGGAACGATTTTCATTGGAACACTGGCTGTAGTTATGAAAATTAGAAATAAACTAAACTTCATACAATAGAGGAAAGTAAAATAAACAATAAACCATCTACCAATTGAAATCTCATTCTGCGGTTATAAAAATGACAGCATATTAGTAATGACATAGAAGAATCTTTAAAAATGCTAATTTTTAAACAAGTATACACCAGTTTGCATTTCACAGGTGGCAATAGTGGTAATGAACTTGTCTATGAATGCAGGAAACATAAGAGATGTGGGTTTGACCCCGACTCAGGAAGATTCCCTGGAGGAGGACATGGCAACTCACTCTAGTATCCTTGCCTGGAAAATCCCATGAATAGAGGAGCCTGGCAGGCTACAGTCCCTAGTGTCAAACAGAGTTGGATATGACTGAAGTGACTTAGCACAGAAGCACGCAAGCATACACCAGTTTAAAAAGGATATTGTTTTTTTTTTTTTAAGTACTTGTATGTAATTGCTTCAATAAATGAACTGTAAGATTATTCACCAGTCTATCTTTTCTTTTAGAGAGAAAGCACTATGAGCCCTTTTCTTATTATTATATATACTTCTGTGTGGTTTATTATTTTTAACTAAAATTAAAGCAGTGAGATGCCACATTCATTTTACAAATTAGGAATACATAATGTTAAAAATGTTCAATGAAATTGGCACTTTCTTATATTGCTGAAAGTCTTGTAAGCTGCATGTAGAAAATAATTAGTAATTCACATTAAAGACCTTTCACAAACTTAAGTCCTCTTTAATAGTAATTCATATACAAGTTGACTAACCTAAGAAAACAATAATAAATATAGATAAAACTTACTTCAGAAATGTGTGCATAACATTTTATATATAGTAGCGAAAATTTACAAAGAATTTGTATTTGTATAAAAGATGATATAGCCATCTAATGCAATAGAATACACATGATGAAAAAATATTATAAAGCACTGATTTAAGATTAATGTACATACAATAAAGTCATATAAAATATCATAATATTATATGAAGAGTATAATTAAATCCTTAACCATAAAATATGCAAAGCTCTGATCTGCACTGATAAATATGCACAAAGATAAATATGCCCAAAGGTAACTTTGGTCAAGCTTAGAGACTGGATTAAATTAATTTTTATTTTGTTTTGTTTTAAATTTTGTAAATTTTTTCCATTCAGAGTATAATTTATTTTTGTAATAATGTTTAGTAAGTATATAGTATTAATTGTAAACATATGCATATATACTATTTATGTAATATGTGCATTTTATAAAAATGGGCACAATGAATGACAGAAGCGGTTTGGGTCTAATAGAAGCAGAAGATATTAACAAGAGGGATAAATAAAGTTCTTAATGATCCAGATTATCATGATGGTATGATAATCACCTAGAGACAGACACCCTGGAGTGTGAAGTCAAGTGGGACTTAGGAAGCTTAACTATGAACAAAGCCAGTGGAGGTGATGGAATTCAAGCTAAGCTATTTCAAATCCTAAAAGATGGTGCTATTAAAGTGCTGCACTCAATATGTCAGCAAATTTGAAAAACTTAGCAGTGGCCACAGGACTGGAAAAGATCAGTTTTCATTCCAATTCCAAAGAAAGGTAATGCCAAAGAATATTCAAGCTACCATACAACTGTACTCATTTCACATGTCAGCAAGATAATGCTCAAAATCCTTCAAGCAAGACTTCAATAGTATGTGAACTGAGAACTTCCAGATGTACAAACTGGGTTTAAAAAGGCAGAGGAACCAAAGATGAAATTGCCAACATCTGCTTGCTGCATCACAGAAAAAGAAAGGGTTTTCTCCCTCCCTTCCACTTCCCACACACACACACACAAATCTACTTCTCCTTTGTTGACTATGTTAAAGACTTTAACTGTGTGGATTATAGCAAACAGTGCAAAATCCTTAAAGAAAAGGGAATACCAGATCACCTTACCTGAGAAACCTGCATGCAAGTCAAGATGTACCAGTTAGATATGGACATAGAACAGAGTGGTTCAAAATTGGGAATGAAGTACATCAAGGCTGTATATTGTCACCCTGCTTATTTAACTTATATGCAGAGTACATCATGTGAAATGCCAGACTGGATGAAGCATAAGCTGGATTCAAGATTGCTTAGAAATATCAATACCTCAAATACGCAGATGACACCACCCTAATGGCATAAAATGAAGAGGAACTAAAGAGTCTCTTGATGAAATTGAAAGAGGAGAGTGGAAAAGCTGGCTTAAAACTCAACATTTAAAAAATGAAGATCATGGCATCTGGTCCCACCACATCATGGTAAATAGACGGGGAAACAAAAATTCCAGGAAAATGGAAAAAGTGAGAGATTTTATTTTCTTGGGCTCCAAAATCACTGTGGATGGTGACTGCAGCTATGAAATTAAAAGATGCTTGCTTCTTGGAAGAGAAACTATGACTAACCTAGACAGCATATTAAAAAGTATAGACCTCACTTTGCCAAAAAAGGTCCATATGGTCAATGCTATAGGTTTTCCAGTAGTCATGTATGGAGGTGAGAGTTGGATCATAAAGAAGGCTGAGCACTAAAATATTGATACTTTTGATCTGTGGTATTGGAGAAGACTCTTGAGAGTCCCTTGGACAGCTAGGAAATTAAACCAGTCAATACTAAAGGAAATCAATCCTGAATATTCATTAGAAGCACTGATGCTGAAGCTAAAGCTCCAATACTTTGGCCTCCTGATTAAAAGAGTTAACTCATTGGAAAATACCCTGATGCTGGGAAAGACTGAGGATAAGAGGAGAAAGGGGCAACAGAGGATGAGATGGTTGGATGGGATCACCAACTCAATGGACATGAGTTTGAGCAACTCTGGGAGAAGTGAAGGACAGGGAAGCCTGGCATGCTGCCATTCTTGGGGTTGCAAAGAGTCAGACATGACTGAGTGACTGAACAGAAACAACAAATATATATTTGTTTAATAGTAAAACAAAATGTAGGAACTCTAGATTGAAAGCTCAGGTAGATCTCATTATAATTACCGACCATCATTTTAGTCTTAAATATGCATTTACTAAGTGGGTAGATAAATGTATAGACTGTGATTAGTGTTTCAATAAAAAGACACATATAAAGAGTCATCTTCTGAAAACTATACTGAAAAAAAATTTAAGATACCAGAATATGTTTGGATATTAAATTAAAGGGAAATGTATATAACACAAAGCATCCTTATATTGAATCAAGAGAGGAGATGACGGAAGATTAAATTCAAAGCACAAGTAGGAAATATATAGTAAAACATTTCTGATCAGAAACCATGAAGGCCAGAAGACAATGTGATGACCTATTCAAAGTGCTGAGAGAAGACACATATCAACCAATAGTTTTTTATCCCACAAAAGACCTTTCAAAACTAAAGCAAAATTAAGACATTCTGAGATTTTAAAAGCTGAGGAAGTTTGTGCTACTATATCTACCACATAAGAAATTCTAAAAGGTATACTTCAGCCTGTAATAAAAGGATGATATAATTTGGACAAAATCCTAAAAAAAAAAGAAAAGAAAAGAAAAGAAAACTCTCAAAACTTACATAATTTGTAGAAGCCATAGGAATACCTAAAAAATCCACGTAAAAGAAGCTACTTAGGTAAATATAAAAGCAAGTATTATTGTATTTTGGGTTTCTTTTTAGTTCCTAGACAACTATATAAGCAATAATTATAAATCTGTGTTTCTGGGAGAACATTGTATGAAGACACAACTCTTGACAACAACAACATAAAGAAGGAGGGGCAGAGTAGTATAGATTCAGGGTTTTATATACAAATAAAATTAAAGAAATGTTGAAGGAAACTAACTTGTCTTAAGATGTTAATTGTAATCACCAGGACTACCACTAATAAAATGACTAAAGAGTATATGAAAAAGGAAATGAATAGGATATCAAAATTTTTCACTATAAAAAATCAGTATAAAAGAAAATATTAATGGAAGAAATGAGGAACAATAATAATACAAAATATACAGAAGACAAATAGAAGATATGGAAGAGTCGTAGTAGTAATTTATTTAAATGTAAATGGTTAAACATTCCAATTAAAGTTATATAAGGGCTAAATGGATTTTTAAAAAGAAAATAAACATGATCTACTCTATGCTGTCTACAAGACAGTCATCTTAGATCCACAGACAAAACTATGTTGAAATATGTAGAATGGAAAACGATTTTCTATGAAAAGAATAACAAAAGATCTGGGATGGCTATACTACTAACAAAAAAAACAAACCTTTAAATTAAAACTGTTATAAGAGACAAAGAAGGACATTATATATTGATGAAAGTGTTCCAAAACATGTGAAGCAAATACTGACAGAACTGGGGAGAAAATTCTACAATAACCGTTGGAGAAAAACATCACACTTTTGATAACAGATTAAGCATACAGATTTTTCAAAAAGAAAATAGAGGACTTGAACAACACTATAAAACAATCCCACCCACAAAACAGTAGAATTCATATTCTTGTTAAGAATACATGAGACTTTTCTAAGATAGTTCATATGTTTCAACAACAAAACAAATCCTAACAATTTTTTAAAAACTGAAATAATACAAAGTAACTTCTCCAACAATAGTAAAATTAAACTAGAAATCCATAACAAAAAACTGGAAGATCACAAATATGTGGAAATTAACTCTAAAGAACTAACAAGTGAAAGAAGAAATTAAAGGGGATATTAGGGAATAACAGTTTATGTTAATAGAATAGAGGAGCTCATGGTCATCAAAACTGATGCAGAAAATCATTTCAGAATATCCAAAACCCTTTTGTAATAGAAATTCTCAGTCAACTAGGAAGAAGAAGGAATCTTCTTAATATGATAAAAGATATTTGTGAAAAACTCATTGCTAACATTGTGCTCATTTTCACTGAAATCTTTTCCTTCTAAGATCAGGTACCAGACAAGAATGCCTACTTTTATCACTTTTATTCAAGATTGAACTGGAATTTATATCCAGAGCAATTAGGCACTAAGAAAATAAAATGAAAGTTATTCTTAATGAAAAGGAAGAAATAAAGGTATTTTATTCAAAAATGATTTGATATTATACATAAGAAATTCTAAAGAATACACATACACATATATACACAGTTTCTATTAGAGCTAATAAACAAATTCAGGGAAACTGCAGATAAAATAATAGTCAAAACTCTACTGTGTTTCTACATCTAGCAATAAGCAAGCTGAAAATGAAATTTAAAAAATTTTCCATTTACAGAAGCATAAAAATAATAAAGTTCTTAAGAATAATTAATGAAGTGACTGTAAGACTTTCATGCAGAAAACTACAAAGCATCACTGAAAGACATTAAAGAAGGTTTAAAAAATGAAAAGGCATTCCTTGTGTATGGTCTGAAATACATCTTATTACTAAAATGGCAATACTCCTCAAAGTGATCCATAGATTCAGTGCCTATGAAAATCCCAATGTCCTATTTTGGTTTTTTGTAGGAATGGAGAAATTGGACCTTATATTCATGTGGAATTGAAGGTAATCAAAATAGGCCATCAATCTTGTCAGAGAAGAAAAAAGGATGTAGGGCTCTCATTTCCTGATTTTGAAAGCTAATAGCAGTCTACTTTATTCACAATTATGTGTTTCTAGCATAGGAATGGAGAAGCAATGGCGACCCACTCCAGTACTCTTGCCTGGAAAATCCCATGGACGGAGGAGCCTGGTAGGCTGCAGTCCATGGGGTCGCTACGAGTGGGGCATGGCTGAGCAACTTCACTTTCACTTTTCACTTTTATGCATTGGAGAAGGAAATGGCAACCCACTCCAGTGTTCTTGCCTGGAGAATCCCAGGGACGGGGGAGCCTGGTGGGCTGCCGTCTATGGGGTTGCACAGAGTCAGACATGACTGAAGTGACTTAGCAGCAGCAGCAAAGAATAAAATTATAGGCCAAGGAATAGTATTGAGAGTCAAGAAATAAACCAATGTATGTATGGCCAGATTATTTTTTATCATGTGTCCTAAGACTATTCAGTTGGACAGGATAGTCTCTTCAGCAAATGGTGCTGTGACAAATAGAGACTCACATGAAAAGAGAATACAGTCAATCTGATTTCACTATTGACCATATGGTGATGTACATGTGTAGTCATCTCTTGTGTTGTTGGAAGAGGGTGTTTGCTATGACCAGTGTAGTTTCTTGGCAGAATTCTGTTACCCTTTTCTCTGCTTCATTTTGTACTCCAAGGACAAACTTGCCTGTTACTCCAGGTATCTCTTGACTTCCTCCTTTTGCAATAGTATCCCCTCTGATGAAAAGGATATCTTTTCTGGTATTAGTTTTAGAAGGTCTTGTAGGTCTTTACAGAACCATTTGAATTCAGTTTATTTGGCATTAGTCTCTGGGACATAGACTTGTGATGCTGCTATGCTGAAAGGTTTACCTTGGAAATAAACTGAGCTCACTCTGTAATTTTTGAGATTACACCCAAGAAGTGCTTTTGGGACTCTTGTTGACTATGAGGGCTACTCCATTTCTTCTACGGGATTCTGGCCCACAAAGTAGATATAATGGTCATCTGAATTAAATTCATCCATACCTGTCCACTTTACCTCACCGATTCCTAAAATGTCAGTGTTTGTTCTTTCAGTCTCCTGCTTGATCACATCCAATTTACCTTTATTCATGGACCTAACATTTTAGGTTCCTATCCACTATTGTTCTTTACAGCATTAGACTACTTTCACCACCAGACACATCTACTACTGGGAGTCATTTTGCTTTGGCTCAGCCTCCTCAGTTTTTTTTTTGGTGTTATTTCTCTCCTCTTTCCCAATACCATATTATACATCTACTGATTTGGGGGGCTTATCTTCCAGTGTCATAATTTTATGCCTTTTCATATGGTTCATGGGATTCTCAAGACAAGAATACTAAAGTGATTTGTTATTCCTTTTTCAGGTGGACCAGGTTTTGTCAGAATTCTCCACCATGACCCATCCATCTTGGTTAGCTATGCATAGCATGGGTCATAGCTTCATTTAGTTACATAAGGCTGTGATACATGTGATCATTTTTGTTAGTATTCTGTGATTGTGGTTTTCATTCTGTAGGCCATGAGATTTCAGCTCTTACTTCTTCTGTCTGCCCTCTGACAGATGAAGATAAGAGGCTTGTGCAAGCTTACTTATGGGAGCTACTGGCTTTGAGGAACACTGGGTCTTGCTCTAAGTGATCCATAGAAGACCATAATAATCATTAGATATAGAAAAAAACACAACAAAAATATCATCTATAAAGTTTAATTTATTCACCGGAAAGAAGTAAAGAACAATACATTTTTTACTGTATTGGAATATAGTTTATTTACAATGTTGTGTCAGTTTCAGGTATATATCAAAGTGAATCAGTTTTACATATTACCTGCTTCTGCTGTTCAGTCACCAAGTCTTGTACAACTCTTTGCAACATCATGGACTACAGCACGCCAGATTCTTCTGTCCTCCACTACTCCCAGAGTTTGCTCAAATCCATGTCCATTGAGCCAATCATGCTATCTAACTATTTCATTCACTGCTGTCCTTTTCCGCTTTTGTTTCAGTCTTTCCTAGCATCAGGTTCTTTTTCCAATGAGTTGGCTCCTTGCATTAGGAGGACAAAGTGTCTAAGCTTCAGCTTCAGTATCAGAACTTCTTAAGAATATTCAGGGTTGATTTTTTTTAGGACTGATTGGTTTGATTGTCTTGCAGCCAAAGGGACTCTAAAGAGTCTTCTCCAGCACCACAGTTCTAAAGCATCTATTCTTCAGTGCTCAGCAATTCTTCATTTTCTATTTATGGTCCAAATCTCATATCTGTACATGACTACTTGAAAAAATATAGCTTTGACTATAAGGCCTTTTGTCAGCAAAGTGATGTCTCTGCTTTTTATATGCAGTCTAGGTTTCTAGGTTTGTCATAGATTTCTTTCCAAGGAGCAAACTTCTTTTAATTTCATGGCTGTAGTCATCATCCACAGTGATTTTGGAAATCCCCAAAACAAAAACTGTCACTATTTCTGCTTTTTTCCTTTTCTATTTGCCATGAATTGATGGGACTGGGTGTCATTATCTTAGACTTTTTTACTGTTGAGTTTCAAGCCAGTTTTTCCACTCTTTTATTACACCTTCATCAAGATACTCTTTAGTTATTCATTTTCTGAATTTGGAGTGGGATCATCTGATATCTGAGGTTATTGATATTTCTCCTGGCAAACTTGATTCCAGCTTGTGATTCAAGCTTGATTCCAGGCATTTTTCATGATGTATTCTACATGTAAGTTAAATAAACAGAGTGATGATATTCGGACTTGTTGTACTGCTTTCCCAATTTGGAACCAGTCAGTTGTCCTATGTCCAGTTTAACTGGTAGATCTTGACCTACATACAGATTTCTAATGAGATTACAGGTAAAGTGGTCTGGTTTACCATCTCTTTAAGAATTTTCCACAGTTTGTTGTGATGCACACAGTCAAAGGTTTTAGTGTAGTCAACGAAAAAGAAGTAGATGCTTTTCTGGAATTCTCTTGCTTTCTCTATGATCCAGTGAATATTGGCAATTTGATTTGTTTCCTCTGTCTCTTTCAAGCCCAGCTTATACATTTGGAAGTTCTTGATTCATGAACTCCTGAAGCTTAGTTTGAAGTGTTTTGAGCATAACCTTACCAGCATATGAAATGAGCCCAATTATATGGTAGTTTGAACATTCTTTGGCATTTCTCTTCTTTGGGTTGGAATGAAAACTGACCTTTTCCAGTCCTGTGGCCATTGCTGAGTTTTTTCTGACATATTAAGTGCAGCACTTTAACAGCTTCATCATTTAGGATTTTAAGTAGCTCAGCTGGAATTCCATCATACCCATCAGCTTTGTTGGTAGTACTTCCTACAGTCTACTTGACTTCACACTCCAGAATGTTCAGCTCTAGATACATAACTACACCATCATGATTATATGCAATATTAAGATTATTTTTTGTATAGTTTTTCTTGTGTATTCTTGCCACCACTTCTTAATCCCTTCTGTTTCTTTTTGGTCCTTACCAATTATGTTATTTATGGTGCCCATGCTTGCATAAACTCTTTCCTTGATATCTCCAATTTTCTTGTAAAGATCTGTAGTCTTTCCAATTCTGTTGGTTTCCTTAATTTCTTTGCTCTGTTCATTAAGAAGCCTTTCTTATCTCTTTTTGCTATGCTCTGGAACTCTGTATTCAGTTGGGTATATCTTTCCGCTCTCCCTTGCCTTTCAATTCTCTTCTTTCCTCAGCTATTTGTGAAGCCTCCTCAGAAAATCAGTTTGCCTTCTTGCATCTTTTTTTTCTCTATGGGATAGTCTCCCATTGTATACTACCTCCTTTACAATGTTATGAACCTCTGCCTATATTTCTTCAGGTACTTTGTCTATCAGATTTAATGCCTTGAATCTATTTGTCACCTTCACTCTACAACCATAAGGAATTTGATTTAGGTCACATCTGAATGGTCCAGTGGGTTTTCCTACTTTCATCAGTTTACATCTAAATTTTGCAATAAGAAGCACATTATCTGTGCCATAGTCATCTCATGGTCTTGTTTTTGATGACTATATAAAGATTCTTTACCTTTATACAAATATAAATAATACAAATAATATAATCAATTTGATTTTAGCATTGACCATTTGGTGATGTCCATATGTAGTCATTACTTCAGCTGTTGGAAAAGGGTGTTTGCTTTAACTAGCGTGTTCTCTTGGTGAGACTCTGTTAGCCGCTGCCCATACTCAAAGCCCAAACTTGCCTAGTAGTTCTAGCATCTCTTGTCTTCCTATGCTTATATTCTAATCCCCTATAATGACATGAAAATCTTTTCTGGTGTTAGTTATATGAGATCTCATAGGTCTTCATAGAACTGGTCAGCTTCAGTATTAGTGGTTGAGGCATAAACTTGGATTACTTTGATATTGAATGGTTTACCTTGAAAACAAACTAAGATCTTTCTGCTATATTTGAGGTTGCACCCAAGTACTGCACTATAAACTCTTTTGTTGACTGTGACTACTCCATCTCTTCTAAGGGATTCTTGCCCATAGTAGTAAATATAGTAGTCATCTGTATTAAATTTGCCCATTCCAGTCTTTTTAGTTCACTGATTCCTAAGATGTCAGTGCTCACTCATGCCATTTCCTGTTTGACCACGTCCAATTTACCTTGATTCATGAACTTAACATTCTAGATTCCAATATTTTCTTTATAGCATCAAACTTTACCTTTACTCCCAGACACATCCTCATCTGAGTGCCATTTCTGCTTTGATCCAGTCACTTCATTCTTTCTGAACTATTAGTAATTGGCCTCTGCTCTTTCACGGTAGCATATTGGTAACCTTCCAACCTGGGGAGGCCATCTGCCAATGTCACATCTTTGTGCCTTTTCATACTGCCCATGGCATTTTCCAGGATACTGGAATAGTTGTTAGTCCAGAATACTGGCTACTGATAGATCCATCTACTCTTTTTTATGCTCTTTTGTCACATAGGTCATTACAGGGTACTGAGTAGAGTTCCCTGTGCTAGATTACAGGTTTTTGCTAGTTGTATATTTTATATGTAGTAGTGTGTAAAAACAACACATTTTTATACAAGTGTTTAGAATCTATTATAATCTAAGGACTCTGCTTCTACATGCCTTGGTATAATTGCAGAATTTTACTCAAAGGGATCATTTATTTATCATGGGAGTATAAGTCAAGCATGTTAAATCTTTTTATCCTTTACATTTTAAATATGAAAACAACCTAGAGCCTGTATAATATTCATTAGCAAAACTCATCAAAAAGGGAGGAAGAATGTTATAGGCAGGGAAGCAACAAAATCAAGGAAACAATTTCAATAACAGCCACTATGGAAAACAGTGTGGAGGTTCCTTAAAAAGCTGCAAATAGTCCTGCCATATGACCCAGCAATCCCACTGCTGGGCATATACACCGAGGAAACCAGAATTGAAAGAGCCACGTGCACCCCAATGTTCATCGCTGCATTGTTTACAATAGCCAGGACATGGAAGCAACCTAGATGCCCATCAACTGACGAATGGATAAGAAAGCTGTGGTATATATACACAATGGAATATTACTCAGCATTTAAAAAAATTCATCTGAAGTAGTTCTACTCAGATGGACGAAACTGGAGCCCATTATCCAGAGTGAAGTAAGCCAGAAGCAAAAACAAAAATACAGTATATTAACACATATATATGGAATTTAGAAAGACGGTAACGAGAACCCAACATGCGAGACAGCAAAAGGAACGCAGATGTATAGAACAGACTCGTGGACTCTGTGGATGAGGGCAAGGGTGGGATGATATGGGAGAATGGCATTGAAACATGTTAATTATCATATGTCTAATCAATTGCCAGCCCAGGATTGATGCTCGGGGCTGGTGCATCGAGATTTCCTGGGGGGAGGGAGGAGGGAGGGAGGAGGGAGGGGGATTCTGGAGGGGGAGCATATGTAAACCCATGGTGATATCATGGCATTGTATGGCAAAAACAATAAAAAAAAAAAACAAGTACAAGTGGAGAATCACAATTACCCATCAGTATACCCAGAAGATATTAACTCACATTTCCTTTTTTTTTTTTGGCATATGAAAAGAATTAACTGATCTATTATTTCTTTCCTTTCAATATTGCTATGAATTCTACTATAGAACAAGAATATTCCAACTCTTGGTCCTAATGTTGCTTATATAGAAAAATGTGTGTTTTTGGAGTCAAGTGGTCTTGAGTTCTTGACTGTGTGAATTGAAACAAACTGTGCAAATTCTTAAAGAGATGGGAGTACCAGACCACTTTACTTGAGTTCTGCGAAACCTGTATGCGGTGTTAAGAAGCAACAGTTAGAACTGGACATGGAACAATGGACTGGTTCTAAATTGGGAAAGGAGCTCAGCAAGGCTGCAGGTTGTCACCCTGTTTATTTAACTTATAGGCAGAGTAAATCATGCAAAATGCAAGGATGGATGAAGCACAAGCTGGAATCAAGATTGCTAGGAGAAAGATGAACAATGTCAGAGATGCAGATGATAACTACTTGTCACAGAAAGTGAAGAGGAACAAAAAAGCCTCTTGATGAGAGTGAAAGAGGAGAGTGAAAAAGCTGACTTGAAACTCAACATTAAAAAAAAACAAACCAAGATTGTGGTATTTGGTCTCATCACTTTATAGCAAATATAAGGGGGAAAAATTGGAAACAGTGACAGATTTTATTTTCTTGGGCTTCAAAATTACTGTGAATGGTGACTGCAGCCATGAAATCAAAAGACATTTGCTCCTTGGAAAGAAAATCTATGACTAACCTAGACAGCATATAAAAAAGCAGAGATATCACTGGCTGACAAAGGTACCTATAATCAAAGTTATGGTTTTTCCAGTAGTTATGTACAGATATGAGAGTTGGACCATAAAGAAGGCTGAGTGCCACAGAATTTATGCATTTGAATTGTGGTGCTAGAGAAGACTTGAGAGTCCCTTAGACTGCAGAGAGATCAAATCACTCAATTCCAATGGATATCAACCCTGAATATTCATTCGAAGCACTGATGCTGAAGCTGAAGTCCCAATACTTTGGCCACCTGATGAGAAGAACTGACTCACTGGAAATGACTCTGATGCTGGGAAAGACTGAAGGCTAAAGGAGAAGGAGGCAGCAGAAGATGAGATGGTTTGATATCATCACTGACTCAATGGACATAAATTTGAAAAAACTCTGGTAGATAGCAGAAGACAGAGGAGCCTAGTGTGCTGCAATCCATGGGGTCACAAAGAGTGAATAATAACTTCTGTGTATCAGCTTGTGAGATATTAAACAAGTTACTTTATCTCAGTTTTGGTTATTTTCTTTGTTGCATATTCTAATAATGCATAATCAGTGAAGATTAGAGAAATACATGTATGAAGTCCAGTATATTCTATACTTCTCTTTTTTTCATTGCTGCGTGGTCAGTTGTGTCCAACTTTTTGTGACCCCCATGGACTATATAGTCCATGGAATTCTCCAAGCCAGAGTACAGGAGTGGGTAGCTGTTACCTTCTTTAGGGGATCTTCCCAACCCAGGAATCAAACCCAGGTCTTCTGCATCACAGGCAGATTCTTTACCAGCTGAGCCATCAGGGAAGCCTAGTATATCCTAGGTGCTAAGTAAATTACAATTATTCTCATTAACAGTAATTGCAAGATGTCAAAAGAATATATTAAAATTATAATAATGCAAATATCAATCAGTAGCTTGCTCATTTCAATAATTTAGATAATTTCCCTGAGAAAGGAAGATAAATACTTTTAACAAATATGGTTTTTCCCCTGAGCAGGTTTTTCTAGTTCATTCATCTTTTCTGTGGTTGACTTAACAATTTTGGCCTTGCATTAAATTCCTTATCTTTCATCTACTCAAAAGATTCATGTTGCATAAAAAGGGTTAAATATCTAGAATTTTAGAGAACCAGCTGTTAATTTGTTTTGACATTGTTCTTTAAGTTAAGGTCTACAGGGTTGCCTGAGTGAGGGATGGCCTGCAAGAACATTTCTTTATTCAGAGAACTGAGCACTCAGATATTTAGAAATGCCATATGGAGAATATGTCTACTTAGTACATTCAAGTATCTGAGCCTATGTTTACTTTAAGCCTGATTCTACATCTCGATTTATTTATGAGATTTTCAATATCAGTCCTTCAACATCAAAGTGTGGAATTCTTGAGGCAGGAATACTGGAGAGGGTAACCACTCCCTTCTCCAAGGGATCTTTTCTGACCCAGGAATTGAACCTGGGTCTTCTGTGTTGTAGGCAGATTCTTTACCATCTGAGGCACCAGGTAAGCCCAAAAGCACGTATAATCTTGGACTAATAATGTGGATCTGGATCCCAAGCAACCTACCGTGTAAAGATTCTACCATGTACTATTTGTGTGGCCATCAGTGATCTATTTTCTTCATCTGCAAAATAGTGAGACTTCCCTGGTGGTCCAGTGGTTAAGACTCTGTGTTCTAAATGCAGTGATCATGGTTTCCATCTCTAGTCAGGGAACTAAGATTTAGCATACTGTATGGTGTGGTCAAAATAAGTAAGTACTAAACACATAAGTAAGTAAATAAAGTCTCCAGTCATTGACATTAAAAAAAGAAAAATAAATAAAATAAAATGAGAATAGCAATAACATCTGCTCATAGGACTTTTGCTAAGACTGGATTAATTCATGTAACACAAATGAAAAGATGCCTTGCACATAATCACTGCCATATGTCTGTTAAATAAATATTTAAATGTTTAGTAATGAATACATGAATTACTTCATGTGCATTAGTCACTCAGCTGTGTCTGACTCTTTGTGACCCCATGGGCTGTAGCCCACCAGTCTCCTCTGTCCACGTGATTTTCCAGGCAAGAATATTGGAGTGGGTTGCCATTTCCTTCTCCAGGGGATCTTCCTGACCCAGGGATCAAACTCGAGTCTCCTGCACTGCAGGCAGACTCTTTCCCATCTGAGCTACCAGGTAAGCCTAAATTATTTACTTTAGGGTAATGTATTAAGTGCTATAATTAGGCATGGCTTCCCATTGGAAAATGGACAGTTCACAGAGACTGACAGAAATTATGAAAGTTTTCCAGAAGGAGATAAAGCGAGTGTTGGAAGACAGTGGTCAGATGCAGAACAGGGAAAACCCATTTCAAATGTGGTGGTGGTTTAGTTACTAAGTTATGCCCGGCTCTTGCAACCCCAGGGACTGTAGCCTGCTAGGCTCCTCTATCCATGGGATTCTCCAGGCAAGAATACTGGAGTGGGTTGCCATTTCCATCTCCAGGGGATCTCCCTGACCCAGGGCTTGAATCTGGGTCTCCTGCACTGCAGGCAGATTCTTTACCAACTGAGCTATGAGGGAAGCCCCATTTCAAATGTAGGGAAAAAAATAAGCAACATAATCGGTGACAGTGAGTACAAGCTGCCTTGCACTACAAAAGCAACATGAATAAAGTGGAGTTATTTATTTCATTCTGCTTTGAGCTCCTTGAGAGGCGCTGCATTGGGCAGCATATTTGCAGTCCTTGTATCTATAACACAGAGCTTTACATGTAAGAGGTACTTGTCATCTCATGCATTATTCTTGAGATAAATTCCTAAACTTCTCTCAAACACGTCTCTCAATCACATTTCAATCTCCTTCATGCAGAGCTTCCAGGATAACCCACAGCACACACATAATCCCTCAAAAGAAGAGCAGCCAAGAAAATTTCAGTGTCTGCCTGTTACCGATGGCCCTGAAGACACATTACTGTTCCAGCACTGGCCCCATTTTTCATACCTTCCCCATTCAGCCCCTCTGTTCTTCCATCTAAATCATATCTATTTGCCCATAGACATGAAACAATTTTTCTAACTATAACATATATATATATTCTGTATTGCAGTCTTTAATTCTAGAGGCTAAAAAAATATTGCAGTGGGAAAAGTAGGAAAAGTACCAAAAAACAAAAGAATATGCTCATAAAGGGAAGAGATTAAGTTCCTAAATATTGACCAGTCCTTAATACTACATCCTTGAGGACTCTTTGCCCTGAAGGATCTGTCCTTGGATCAAACGCCTACGTTAGTTTCCTAACTGTTCTCTACTCCTGTCCTCTGGGACTCTAACTTCTATACCGACTGCAGTGGCATCACCCCAATGAAAATCAGGGTTTCATCTGATCCCCTCTCTTTTTAATGGATTTTGTTGTACTCAGCATACAATGTAGCCTGCTCTCCTTCTCTAAACCCAGCTCCTCTCTGGAGCCACAGTGGCCTGGGGCTGCACAGCAGACCTGTCAGAAGGATTTCTATTCAATATGTTTGAGCTCACAGTTACCTCTTGATAAGATGCTTGGCTTGATTGTTCTCTCATTTTTTTTTTCCATTTAGTATCTATTCACAGGTACCTGCTACATTATTGTTGTCAATAACTTCACATTCTAGTTTTCTCAATTTCTGATGCATTTTAGTGCGCCTGAGTAGTTGCTGGGATTCTGATCATCACTGAGTACTTGTAGATATTAGTCTCCAATCCTTGAAATTAGAAACCTGGTCCTGAATTCCGTGATCTCATCTAAGAACTACTTGGGGAAGTTCTGCTCAGTTACAGCAGGCTGTCCTTCAGTCAGCAGTATACAATTCCCATTTTTCATTCTCTATCAATGTCTATAAATTCCTTCTTTGAAGGACTATTGAGAGCACTGTAAACATTATACATAAAGTTCCCAGTCGACTGCTTGGCACAAAATATAAAGGATATTTACTGATAGAGTTATTGCTGTTTTTAATAAAAATGTTTATGTATTTGTCTGTATCATGTCTCAGTTTCAACATGCCGGCTCTTGGCTGCAGTACATACCTTCTTTAGTTGTGGCCCATGGGCTCTGGAGCATGCAGGCGCAGTAGTTGCATCACGTGGGCTTAGTTGTCCCTGTGGCGTGAGGGATCTTAGTTTCCTAACCAGGGATTAAACCCACTCCTCCTGCATTGCATGGTAGATTCTCAACCACTAGACTACCAAGGAAAGGGTCACAAGATTTCTGAACAGGAAAACTAGATTTTCCTCCTATACTACTGAGAATCTTCTTAAGGCTCCAGAACCAATTTTCTTATTTATATTGCCAGATTAATCCAGAAACCAGCTAGGTTTGGAGTTATGCCAGAGAAACTGAAGCTAGGCATCCAAGGGGGCTAGGCAAATGTATGCAGGTCCCAGCATAGCTCAGAAAATCTGAGGTTCTACATTGGGCCTTAGGGTTGCCTGTATTGTCTGCTCTTAATTTAATTTAGCTGAGTGTGTAACCAAAAAAGGAACAAAAAGAAAAAGCAGGCAATTTGAAGCAGGTATTAAGCAGGCCAAAAAAAAAAAAAAAAAGGCAAAAAAGCAGGCATTCAGTGGGCAAAAAAGAGGGCATTTCCTGCAGGAGGCCTAAATGCTATTCTTCAACACGTCTTAAGGAGTTTACTTTTGAAAAATACATCCCACCATAATGCAACACATTTATTTCTTGGAGAGGAGAGTACAAGCTTTCAAACACATGGCTTCTTAGCCAGGTGCTGCCTTGGAAAGGACCTGTTGACTGAAATGCATTGCAGCATATTACAGTCCGATCGCAGCTTCACTTATCTGTTGGAAAGGCATTTATATTGCACTTATTACCTAGTGCCTGTTAAAGCTGTTTATGGAGATCACAAGGAAGAAATAATTTTTATGCTCCTTTTAGTTTGCTATAAATTCAGAAACAATTTTGCTTGAACAGCTGATCTGTGAATTAATAATAAGGGACTATAACTTTTTTTCACTACAGTATGTCAAGTACTTCCTTTGTGTTTAAAAATTGATGAGGCTCAAAACTCTATTTCTTTACAGGAAACAAATTTCAAAGGCCTATGGGGTAATCACCACTTCCTTTATATGGAAATTTCCTTCTAAGATCACACTTTGGCTGGTACAAAATAAATAAAAAGTTTAGCTTTGAATTCAGTATGACATAAAGTATTATATTTTTTTTAAGGACTTCCTGAAAAAATTCTGTGAAAAACCATGTGAAGAATACTTTCTAGTCAAATAGATGATGCTTTATCTCAGAAATGCTGTCTATCTAAAGAAATAATTTACTGAGACCTTTCATCATGTGTATGACCCTCTCAGTTGCTTTCATTGGCTCTGCTTTTGGATTTTCAAACTACTATTGCCAAAGTGAAATGATTCTCTGTCTCATGTTTTTTAATTCAGTATTATCTTGAATTTTTCAAGACTAAGACACTGGTGAAATGAACATTCTACCACTAGTATCATTAACCAGATACAGGCCATGATGAAAATACCCTCTTTTGTACATAGACACATGGCAGCTGAACCAAAGTCAACTTGAAGGTACCCAAGGCAGGAAGCAAGATTTCACCTTTTCTAGTATTTTATATGGTTTATCATCAGATGCAGATGTTGTTCAGGAAAGGGAACAACACTTTTACCAAGGTCCAAAGATTGTCCAGATTATTCATGTAGTAAGACTAACTCTTAAACTAGTCTTAACATAACTATCTTGACATTGGAAATAGATTGTTCATGTGTTCAAAACATTTACTTACTTTTTACTGGAGTCATATGGCATGAAATGAATAATACAAAGTCCTGAAGGGAAATAGTCTACCCTTTTTAAGGTTTTATTTTTGAGAAGCAGTGAGAAAAATTCTTGAATAGAGTCTGTAGGAAGCCTGAATTTTCCTTTATATAAAGACAAGCTTAAACCTCTTTTTCTCCACAGTTTTTAAATTAAAAAAAAAATGCTTTCATTTTCTTTTCCCATTTTAACTCTTTATTTTCTTACAGAAAGGGAATCTTGCTTAGTCCCCGTTTTTTTTTTTTTTTTCCTAGCACTCAGTATGCTGATAAGATTTTCTAAATATCCACTATCTAAAGGTAGAGATTAGAAGTTAAGTCAGAAAGGGGCAAAAACACTTCTTTGGATTTTTGCAAATACATACTCTGCAAGTAAGCTTCAATATTGAGCAGTTTAAAATAAAATATATATATATATATATATGATGTTGGTAGAGTTTTAAAAAGCAGACATTGAAGTTAGAAAGTGTATCTAGGAAAGAAATATTTTTATACCATAAAATGTTGCTATCTTGACTAGTGTTTAAGTTTTCCATATTTAGATACTAACTATGTTACATTATGAAAAATATCAAATCTAATGATCATGAGATGTGTCAGCTTCTGGCCTAATGTCACTCAAACAGGATACGTTTAGGGTTGATTTGTCACTAAAACTGTATTTGGTAATGTGGTGAATTGAGCTGTGTTACCAATACCACAGACATTTGGATGATTATGTATTACATTTTAACAGCTATTCATTGCTGAGGAAGTCCTTATTTCAAAGAACATTTGTCCCCTTTGAGAGAATGATTAACACTTGGTAGCCCTTTTATCTATACAGGACTGCATGGTGACTACAAGCCATTAGAGAGAAGAAGAGCACAGAGCATGAGGCTCTGGTTTAAGTCAGTCTTAAGACCTGAGAGTTTGCTTTGAAGCTGGAGGGACTTTGGAGATGATCTGGCTCAATTCCTTCATTTTACAGATGAAAATCTTGAAACCTAGTGAGATTAAAGGATATACCTGAAGTCACACAGTTCACTTATTGAAGAGCTTGGACTGGAGCCTGTGTTCTTAAATTCTGTTCTGCTCCTGTCGCAGCAAAGGGATGTTAACAAGCAAAGCTTAAAACTACTGTGGGAGATATTTTTTAGAAGATTGGCTGCACTTCATTTTTATTTTTTGAGGTATAGCTGATCTATGATGCTGTATTAGCTACAGGTATACACCCAAATGATCAAACCATACACACATATATCATATATCTATTCTTCTTTAGATTCTTTTCTTTTAAAGGTTAGATTATTTTCTTTTACAGGTTATTAGTAAGTGTTGAGTATAATTTTCTGTACTATACAGTAAGTCTTTGCTGATTACCTCTTTTATATATAGTAGTGAATATCTGTTAATTGCCAAATCATAATTTACTCTGTCACCCTCCTTTCCTCTTTGGTATTCACAAGTTTGTTATCTATGTCTGTGGGTCTATTTCAGTTTTGAAAAATATGCTCAACATCACTAATTATTAGAGAAATACAAATGAAAACTACCATGAGCTATCACCCCACAAAATTCAGAATGTCCATCGTTAAAAAGTCTATAAATAACAAATGCTGGAGATGGTGTGGAGAAAATAGAACCTTCCTATATTTTTTGTGGGAATGTATATTGGTAAAGCCACCATGGAGAACAGTATGGAGGCTCCTGGAAAAAAAAAAAAAAACTAAAACTATACCTACCTTACAATAACTCTCCTGGGCCTATAGGTGGAAAAATTTTCTTTTTTTAAAAATTTAAATTGGCTGTTGTTATCTAGTTGCTCAGCCATGTCCAACTCTTTGCGACCCCATGGACTGCAGCACACCAGACTTCCCTGTCCTTGTCCTTTTTTACCCTCTATGTATTGGCACAAAGAGAGTAAAAATAAATGTTAACTATTTTGGAGTGTTGAAAATTATAAACCATCAAAAGGTGCAAGAAAAAGTACTTAAAGAAAAAAATACACTATTTTCTAGCAAATACAATCTATATTTGCTTAATATTATTTTCTTGTGTAACTTATAACTTGTATAAGTATTTGTATTTGTAACTTGTAATTTGTGTATCTTCATATACTTCACTATATGCAGAGATTCAACTTACTAAAATGAGTTAACTATATCTAGTAATTCTGTTCACATAACATTTATTTAATAACCATTGTCTAACAGGTAGTATATAAAGTGAAAGGTTTTACAAGTTCTACTAGCTTACCTCAAGAAGCTTACCATTTAGAGAGAGTGTAAGGATAAACAAAATCCTCTGATTAAAAAAAGAATGTAATGTAGCTTTAATGGCTATAATCATAATCAGTTTTGAGAATTTAGGACATGCACAGAGAATTATAGATACAGTTAAGGGATAGTCCAGGAAAAATTTGGAAAAATTCCTTAGAACTAGCAGGAACAATTCGATGTGGGCCTTCAAGGAAAGGCAGAACCTTGTAGTCAATATGAAGGTGGATATTTTTAGCACAGAAATTACTCCAAGTTCATTTCTGTGACGTTCTCCTTTGCTCTTCAAGCTTGAGAACATAAATCTTTAAACAGAATTAAGCAATCACACTTTCTTTGATCTCTAACTATGAGTGACTTTAAAATAATTTTTAAAAATATTTTCAGTTGCCTAATGGTCTCTAGAAGTAGCTTAGTCATTAAGTAGTGCCCACTTCTTGTGACCCCACAGACTGTAGCCTCGCGGCTCCTCTTCCATCAGATTCTCCAGGCAAGAATACTGGAGTGGATTGCTATTTCCTTCTCCAGGGGATCTTCTCGACCCAGAAATCAAACCCAGGTCTCAGTTAAAATGGTTGCCAGCTGTCTCAGAGAATTCAACAAAATGTAGTTTTTGAAAGGACTTACATTCTTTACCAAAAATTATGTTAAGAATAAACTATGTCAAGATTTTAAATTAGCTTTTAATGTTATTAAATGGTGTATATATATTATTGAGGTTAAGGTACAAATAGTGTATTACTATAGAAAACCAAGCTTCACTACTAGGGAGACTTTATAAATATGCATGTATAGTTTAGCTAGAAATAAGAAAACTCCTAAGTTAAATGCTAAATGTTTAATAGTAGAAGCTGACTTTAATATTTCGCACAAATTACATCAGACATGAGAGTAAGATCATCAGTTCTACTGTGGGGAGTTTAACTGACTGAAGACTCAGTTGCTTTGCTTTGAACTCTACAGCTGCCTTTGTGAAATGATCATGTTGTCCACAGGCTTCTCTGAGCCTATGGCTGAGTACAGTCCTTATAGTAGTAAATCAGGCTCATTTCTACTGATGTGAGCCATCGCTAAGCAGGGGTTTTGGCTCCAGGACTTCCAATGGCATTGTTAAATCTTCCTTAGGCTCTGTGGTAGTCTAAGATGCTTCACCCAGGCTAATTTTCTTTCTGACCATTCTTCTTCACTCAGGCTCACAGATGCCCCACGGGGAGACATGTGCCATGATCAGCCATGGACAAATGGACACCGTGCACAGATATGCACCATGAACAAACAGACAGAAAGGATGACACAGACACAATGGACAGACAGAGATATCACGATCAGATGTCTGCCATGGGCAGATAGCTCTCCCAGCCCTGCCTGGCTGTCTCCCCACTTGTTCTCACAAGTGTTTCTCCTAATATAAATTTCTTGCACAATGCTACTTTTCAAAAGACCCAGAATAAGACACATGCATAAAAACTTTACATAAAGATAATCTCTGATTATAATAAGTCATATCACAAATATGACAAATTTTCAACAAAAGCAATGAGTTATTATTATTTAAGAAGTTCGGTCTTCATAGTAAACAATCAAAACTGGCCCATTTCCTGGCAACTCTTAGAAATGCTATTCAAATTGGTCAATGAGTACAACACTTAATACTTCTACCATACAGAAAAAACTGGACTTCCTCAAAGGAGTCAGAAAAGCTTTTTAAAGTTTGTTTTATTTTCTGAATTGTAAAATAGGCCTCCCCTGTTTTGTTACGTATGCTTCTGCACGTGCTCTTTCCTCTATCTCAAACAACCTCCCTCATGAATCTCCCCTTGTTTGGCTGACAACTGATGAAGATTCAACTTTTTGTTATGGTCTCAAGGCAATTATGATTAAGAGAAATTCTACAACGAATGCAAGAAAAAAGATGTTTACTTGTCAAAGGAAGGAAAAGGCTTAAGAACATGTCTGTATGGGGTCAAAACTTGATTCAGAGGACACAGCAGAACGCTCCTAGTTGGTAGGGCAATTCTACCAGCCCTCGGGTCCCCATAAGAACATGCAGCTGATGGTGATAGCCCTTCAAATCTGATACAAATCTAGAAAAGTCCTTTCTTCTGTTTCTGCTTTTCATTCTGAAGGGATCTGCATTCTTTCCCAGATTCTTCCAAGTCTTTAGGTAATTTTGGCTATTGCCTCCTTGCCTAGTGTCAGAAACTAAGCATTTTTTCATGGTTCCTAGAGGAGTGAGCTTATGTTCAATTTTCCGGGCAAACTACCCATCAGCATTTTCATGTCGCAAGCTTTACATTCTGGTATTCCTTCAGAACCCGCTGTACACACTACTGCGACTGCCTCTTCTTCCCTGATTTCTCCAGAATGGTTGCATCCTGTCTTCCTCTTAGAAATGTCTTGATGCCCCATCTATTACAGCACTTACAAATAATGCATCAGACTATGCTTCTATATTAAACTCTTCTACTAGGCTTGGGAGACTTGGGGGTCAGTCCTCATTAAAACATATGTGCTAAAGTTTTCTCTATCAACTCTGTCCATCTCAGCCTGTCTTTGCCTACAGAGGATCCAATTGGGCCTGTTAAAGAATTGGGGCATTTTACTCTTTCTTAATAATTAGAAGGATTAACTCTTACTTGAGACAGAAAGAAAGTAAAAGCTTTCCCTGAGTAATTTCAGTCTTGCAGCAGAAAGTTCCTGAAATAGTTTCAAATAACTTCTTTTCATTAAATTCAATCCTCCCCTTACTGAGCATTCTGAATTGGCACCATGAGTCAGGCAATGAGCTAAGTCTGGAGTAGGAATACAATAACAGACAATGATTCTGTTTCTCAGGACCTGACTCTGATGGTGAAGACAAATATGTGAACAAATAATTTTTGAAAAATCACTTCTGCTATCATAAAACATTCATGGAATTCTATGAAAGTATAATTTTGAGGGGCTGGAATAAATTTAACAGAGGAGATTAGGTGTAGAGACAGTGACACATAAGAGAGCCTAGCACAGTAGAATCCTAGTGAGCAGAGTGTCTAAAGCACGGGATGAGTATTAGGAAGTAGCAGTTAGCAAGGATGAACAGAAAAAAAATGGAAAAGAACTACATCATAAATGGACATAATCCAATAATAACAATTTCTTTTAAAGTTAATGAGCATTATCACTATCCTGAAAGCATTAACTTGGTTCTAAATGCAATATAGTAATTGAGACAATTAGACAAATAAGAATATATATTTTTGGCAGCAGAATTTAGAGCTTGTGTTGATCTTGTGAAACTGAGGGGTGACATGGACAGTGAGATGTCCACATGGAAGCAGAAATCACTGCAAGATTTGGCCTCCAGAGGAATTGTTGCTCAGGCTGAGCTTAGATTCTGTGAGATAATAACAAATAAGACAAGCTTAAAGGGATGCAACTGAGATGAAGAAGTATACATTGCTAAATGGGGGGCTTCTTTTTTTCCTCATGTTGATTTAGGGCCAATGACAGTGAAGGCAAATAGCTCCCTCCAAGGCCCTGACACATCAAGGCTGCTCAGAATGAGAATGCCAGGCACATGAGCAAAAGTTGCCTCAATAGGAGAATGTAGTCTCATTAGAGGCAAGGATGGTGCAGAACAATGTTGGTAGAGGTCTGTGGATGTAAGGAAATTTAACTCAAATAAGCTGTTTATAAAAGTGGGATAACATCAAGGCATCTGATGTAATTTTCTGCTTAGAAGTCCATCTGAGATTTTTCACATTTGTCTTTAAGTGGACCTAAGTCTCTACTTACTTTTTTTTCCCTCTTATCTCTTATGTTCATAATGCACCAGAGAGAAAATAAAAACGGCGACTTTGAAATCAGTGAGCAGCTCATTGAACTGTTTGCATTGGTGGTGAAAATGAATATACCATTCAACAAAACACTTTATCTAAAATCTTTCATATGGAGCCTTCTAACTGCCCTTTTATTTCTTGTTGATGATAAAGAAAATAGGCTGCCCAATTAACATTGTATATAGCTATATAATGATAGTTTTACAAAGTCCTATGAAAAAAATTCATAAATGTCTAACTAAGACCAGGGGTTATTTTTCAGTTCTGCAATTCATAAATGTAAATGAACAAAAGATAACTGAATTGGATTAAAATATATCATTACTGGACTTAGTATCAAAAGTAAAATTAAATTGATGGATCTACATTATGAATTAGTTACTATACTCCAGATGCTTGAATTTTTTACAGAATAGTTAATTATCATATAGAAAGCAAGGCTTTGAAAGAGATAAGCAGTCTACTCTGATAAAATAGATTAGAAACAAAAATCTGTTTTGCAGTCATTCCTTTCTCTCCTACTTGAAATGTATCCTTTCTAAGGCTTATGACAGTAACACCTCATAGTGAGGACAAATATTATTGATCACAGAGTATTTAACACACTGGTAGCTATGAAGGAATCTCTCAAATGATGATGAAAATAGGGAATGACCAGGCTTGCTTTCTACTGGAAGTGATTTAAGCATTAAATATACATTATAATCACCATAATTTAGTTGATTAAGTATAATTGAATTAATTGATTCAAAAATCCCCCCCCCTTTTTTTTCAGAGAACACAGCAAGAGTGATTACATATCTGGATATCTTGATAATGTATTTGTTTTATTTCTCCCTATATTATAATATGATATTCTTTTACAGATTAACAAAGAACATGTCTCCAAAAATGTCCCATAAAACAAAATGTCCCATAAAACAAGTATCAGAAATGTATCTAAAGTACAAATAATAGTTCAACATCTCTCCACAAAATGGAACAAGAAGATACTAGTAGTAAGTAAAGGTAAATTGCAAATAGAGGTCAGTGTGTGTATATGAATGTTGGGGGAGTGGGTGGGTAGAGGGCATGGAGTGTCATCAGTCAGCAGAACCAAGTGTTCAAAAACACTCAGACTCAGCATTCAAGCAATACTGTGTCCATATATAGCCCAGTTCCAAAATTTAATAGCAGCATAACATTGAGAAAGCATACAAAGGATGAAACATTGCCTTGCAAAATTAAATGTTAAATAAAGATCAATTATTTGTGAAGTAATTTAAAAACTGTACGACAACTGATAGCACAGAGGCACCAGTCTGTTAGAACACATGACAACCTATGTAGATCTGCTTAACAGAAGCCTTGATTATTTAATATGCACACAGCCGAGCTATGTAAAACATGAACACACAGGGTAATTGAAACGAATTGACATTTTCAAATTTGTATTAATCAAAAATTAATTTAGATATGCACTGGGTTGCAGAGCTATCCTTTTGTGCATTAAGAATTGCATAAGGAAAGTTCTCAAAGGAATGGACAAAATGAGTTGGTTCTGACATACATTCTACAAGTGATTAAAGATGGATTATTCCAATTTCAGAAGCTGCAGGTCCTGACAGATACAGATCATGCCAAACAGTACAATATCTGCTCATATTATTTGTCTTGGCAAAGAATAAGGTGACTTAGCAGGTCATCTCACAATGACAAGGCTACTTTTTATTTTATTTTTTCCTTTTTATGTAGCAAAAAGAACAGCTAAATGTTCCAGAGAGCACACTGCAAATGAGCATGTCATTACTAACTCTGAAGTAATTCACCAATGTACAGATCTTTGTTCCTTCCATTGTTCTGCAGAGAACACAGCAAGAGTGATTGCATATCTCGGCTCCTTGATAATGTATTTGTTTTCTTTCTCCCTCCACCCACAGAAAGTCTCTGATAATCTCTTTTATGGACAGAATGGGTTCTGTCTTGTTATCCTCAAGCTGTTCTGAGTTTTCTAATGAACGTCCTTCTATGCTGGTGATTTGTTCCTTCTATTCAAAATACTGACCTCTTTCAGGACCTGCCAGATGTCACATCTTGATGTCTACTTATTTTGTAGATTCTTGCCTTTACCACATTTTCCTTTCAGACTTGAGGAAATGAAGGTCTCTATCATGGCTGTGATTTTAACCACCGCTGCTGCTGCTAAGTCGCTTCAGTCATGTCCGACTCTGTGCGACCCCACAGACAGCAGCCCACCAGGCTCCACCATCCCTGGGATTCTCCAGGCAAGAACACTGGAGTGGGTTGCCATTTCCTTCTCCAATTTCAACCAATAATAGTGTTTATTTTAAAGGGTCTGAGATGTCTTACACTAATGGATTGATATTTACGGTGGTGCATATTGATCATAACAGAAATAGCTGTGAGAGCTTATTTTTTTTTGCTTGAGGGACATACTGATATTCCTAGTCAAATGAGTAATATATTTTGAGAATATTCAAGCCTTTGCCTGCTTGGTAGTCATTACATAATAGGCATGCAGATTTATCTTGACTACTTTGATAGTAACATTTCAAAAATTCTCCAGTATTCCATTTGACAAGTATTTATCTAAAATTCTTCTGTGTGATCATTGTTACAGAATGTTTTCCTCTAAATTTTTTTGGCCAAAGATAAGACTCTCAACAGAGCTCACAGCAGTTGTATAAAGCATCATTGCTCATGACTGACAAAAAACCAAAAAAAAACAAAAACAAAACCCACAAAAAACAACAAACTATTCTTGGTTTTGAGCCTCTATTTCCTATTTGCTAAAGAGTATGATTTACTCTCTCTACAGCACCAATATTAAAATAAACAAATAAGGCTTCCTGAGTTTTATAAGTCAATTACTAAATACACTAAATGTCAACTGCAGATGACTTTGTTCTTCATTGTTTTACAATTTGATAAATTCCATCTTAAAAAAAAGAATTACTCTTTTTTGAAAAATATTAGTCAAAGGGTAGGTACATTCTAATTTACTTATAAATCTTATCAGTTATTCAACATTGCTGTATACTACATTGATGCTAAATTAAATCTGAGGAGTCTAATGAAATATCAATGAAATATTTCTAATTAATGATATTTCTAATGAAATATCAACTCCAATATGCACGCTTTAAAGCAAAAAATTTATTGCATAAATGTCTCTAGAGCATTTTCAGAGTGACATGAAAGACATAAATCTCAAACAAACAATCTAGGAGATTTATAATGAAATCTACCTGAGAGAGAAGAAAGCAAAAAAAGTTTCTTGAGACCTTAGAAGAATGACAATATGTCCTGCCTTCAAAGTTTCTTCAACCACGTGTTTTAGTCAAATCCTAAATGACATAAAGGCTTCCCTTTAAGAAAGGTCCTAGTGAGTTTTCTCTTCTTAGCACTTAGAGAAGATGTGGATTTGTGCAAGCTGTAAAGATGGATGCCCAGATTGAATAAGTGAATCGCCCCATTTATAACTGCCATAATCTAAGGAACTCTGAGAAAAAAGTCTCAGATGGCAATCTTATAGGTTTGGTGTTATCCTTGAGCTGACTCAAGTAGTCAAAAAATTCTTCAACTGAGCTGTCTGCACACAATGTTACACAAGTAACTGGTATGTGGTTACTCTCTTCCTCCATAGCACCTAAGGCCATGGGGAAGTTTTCAGCAAGCTACAAACTGGGCACATTTTTTCTTTTATGAGGAATCACCACGCCAGATAGACACTCAGAGAAACATTATAAGTGCAGCATTTTTTAACAAATGTTTACTGAGTGCTCATTAATGTAATTACTTTAGGAGATAATATGACAAAAGAAAAACATTCATCATCCCAAGGGAAAAAGAAACAGCATTTGTTTATCACTTACTATGTGCCAGGAACTACGGAAAATCTTACAATCAACAAAACAGTGTGAAGCAGGTAATATGTGCATTTTAGACATAAGGAAATCCAATATTAGACTTTCATTTTTAAATAAAAATGGATATCCAATACAAATATTTTAAATGAGAAAAAAAAGAGCTCTCATAGAGGAAATTCTGGAACGAGCTCAAATATAGCTGAAATTTGCTCTATAGTAATGTAATCATAACTCATTTTTTTCCCCTTAATCTATTGGTTTTGCATTTTCTCTCTTGGTTTCAGGTCTAAGTTTCATGTGGTGTAATAATAGCTATTGTAGCTCTAGATCCTCTAGACAAATGTACACAAAAATCAGAAGTCTCTTTCTCAAAAGCCCCAGCAAAACAGATGAGTTCTGAGTGGGTTACAAGCCCATGTTTGAATTAATTATTGTGGCCAGAGAGAATTCAGGAATCTATCAGTCTAAGCCTCTGTCAGGTGCTTCACCTGACCAGTTAGTAAGATAAAAAACTTATGCAAAATTGAGACCTACTACGAGGGCAGGAAGAGCTTCTAGCAAACTAGTGTGCTTAGACTCACTCTGCAGTAAGTGTGATTCACTAAATTGGAATCTATGTTCTTAAAGTTTCAAAGTATGAGTTCTTTTTAAAACAATTTTTAAAAAATAATACATAAGCACATTTACAAAACAGAAACAGAATCACAGATTTGAGAAAAAAAAATGTGGTTACCAAAGGGGAAACATGGGGAAAGGAGGGATAAAGTAGGAGCTTGGAATAAACATACACACACTGCTATATAAAAATAGATAATTCACAAGGATCTACTGATTAGCACAGGGACATCTACTCAATATTTGGTGATACCATATATATATAAAGAATCTGAAAATGAATAGAAACATGTATACGTATAACTGAATCACTTTCTATACACCTGAAACTAGCAAAGCATCATAAATCAACTACATTCCAATAAACCTTTAAGACAATTTAACTTTTATTAACATATGTATAAATGAAACAAAATCTAGCCGCAGTTTCCTATTGGAGCATAGAATAGTGTCCGTCATGTGAATAGTTGAAGCTTAATACAACCACATGAAGTAAATTAATAAACTTATTGTGAGGCTGAATGCCTTTAACAAGAAGTACATTCTGCTTGTGATTCTGGCAGCTCCCCAAAGTCTCACTTGGGGCTGGAGTGTGCATACTGAGGCTGCTGGAGTTTGTGGTGTTGGTTCTATTTGCCATCACACAAGCAGGCAAAGTAGCCAGGCTTTGGCCTCGAAATCACTGTTGAACAGATGTGCTGTGGAAGGCGAGACCTAACCTTTCAGTACATCTACAGTGTTGGCTCAATTGCTACATGAGATGTGGACTTGCCTGATTGATTCCTTCCTTCCAGAAGACTTCAGCATTGTCTTGGGAATAATCAACATTAAATGGGACCGGGTTACTCCTGCTAACAACGTCTCTCACATCGTGGCCCTGCCTCCTCTCAAGGCTGGTTATTTCAGCTTCACCTCAGCAACTATTCCTCACTTGACCCAAGCGGATAGGGCCATAGTGATGGACTTCACCAGTGCACCTGAACGGGGAGGAATCCTGGCTCAGCATGAGTTGAACTGGAGATTTCCCCCCCATTTTCTGGACTGGGTAGCCATCATGACTCTCCCTTCAATGGGCATCCATCCCCCTGCAGTCATGGCACTCCAGCAAGAGGAAATATGACCCCTCCAAACCAAAAAAGAACTGAGTGGGGCTTCCATGGCCCTCCCTTCCCCAGAAATCCAGGTGCTTTCTAGACTCCCAAGGGTAGCTCAGTGCCATCTCTTCTCCCTTAATCCTTGGCCACCTTCTCCTGGGTCCTGCCTGCTCTCAACCAGAGTGAAGGATCTTGTGGAAGTCTGTGAGAGCCTCCTTGGTTCCATCATGAAGCCATACAAACAGGAATGCATTCAAAAACTGCCTTGATCCTTAGGCCCTCTGGTATACCACTGATGTGTCATGGGGTATGTTGCTGGCAATGTGAACTCTCTCAGGGGTCCAGGAGCAGGTGCTTTGGAGACTGCCTGACACCACCCCCATCCCCTGCCCTCCATTGTCAGAAGAGAGTGGAAGATAGAGGAAAGCTGTGGGACCCTAGGAGGCTACCCAGTCTCTGTGCTGGCTTAGGAAAGCTCTAACCATATGGGGTATTCTAATAAAAACAAATGCTGCCATGAGGAGAAAAAACAAAAAAACAGTAAGTAAATTCTGAGAAGAACGCCATCATAAATGACAAAGGAATAGAAAAAAATTGTGTGGATTAGAGAGAGTTTGAGTTTGGCCAGGAGATTGATATAAATTAAGAGGATCCAAATCGGGATCAGAAAGAGCATTTTAGACAACGCAAATAGTTATATGGAAGATATAATTACAGATTCTTTAACTTACAATGTGGTTATGGAAGTAAATACCACAAGTCAAAATGAATTGAATAGCCCTAACCTACTAAAAAGTATAGCTTAATCTGTGAGAAGGAAAGTGATAGTTGCTTAGTCATGTCCTACTCTTTACGATCTCATGGACTGTGGCCCTCAAGGCTCCTCTGTTCATGGTCATCCAGGCAAGATTCCCAGACAAGAATATTGGAGTGGGTAGCCATTCCATTCTTCTGGGGATCTTCTTGACCAAGAGACTGAACCCAGATCTGCACTGCAGGCAGATTCTTTACTGTCAGAGCCAGCTGAACTTAAAAGGATTCAGAACGCTTAAGTTTGACCACAGTTGGGCAAAGTCACCTCACAAAGCCTATTTTATAAGATTGAATATCTTATGTAATTAATCAAATATTATACTGGATGTGAAAGAGAGAGTGGTTGCAGAATGGTTATGAGTGTGTGAGTTGTTTACCCTCAATGATGGTGGGAGCTACAGCATCATGAGAGGGGATTACACCATGTATCACGATCCTGGGAAAAGAGAAACACTTGAATTATGTTTTCTACTGAATTTCTCTCACTTTCACCCCATCTAAAATGGAAAAATTGTTAGTCAGTCTGGATAGGGGTTCCCTTAACTGGACCATAGTATGTGAGGAGATCAGTCTTAGGAATTAAGCCTGTTGAAGGCAATAGATACAACATTGTTCGTTATTGTTGTTATTATTATCATTGGCCACACCTTGTGGCAGGTAGAACTTCCCTGACCTGGGAGCAAACCCAGAGTACTATAATGTCTTACATTCTAAAATAGACTTCCTCTGCAGAGGAAGCATGAAGTCTTAACCACTGGGCCACCAGGGAAGTCTGGCTTCAACATGCTTTGAACTTAAACTGTATGCAATAGAAAATATGTTAAGGTTGCATTTTCCTTCCAATGTAGAGTTGTATCAACAAAGCTCTAAAGTTAGGAAGAAGACTCTAGTGGTTCTCTGGTGAATTGAAGTATGGAGAAAATAAATGTGGAGAAATAGTAAAGGGTAGTAATTTCATTAGCAAGGTGAGGGGGATCAACTTAGGGCTGAGTCTAGAGACAGAAGAACATGTTAATAAACAGATATTACAACGTTAGACAAGAGCAAAGAACAAAAAGCAAGAGCAGGGTCTGCAGAGCTGAGTTTTGTTGTAACAGAGGTACACAGAAGTGAGGGATGGGGATGTTTTATAGGTGACATTAGGATAATTTGCAGAGCATGTTAGCTAGATTTTACTCAGAAAGTGAATAAAGGACTTGAGTTCTATAATGTATTGAGTGCTAAGGCAGAATTTAGACAGAACAGAGTTTATAGCTGGTTCCAACACTTATTAGTTAAGTGATTCACCATATGTAGAATAGGGATAAAGTTTATGGAGCTGCTGGTTTTAAAGGGAGTGCATAAAAATTCTTACTTCATTGTCTGGTTTATAGTAAATGCTCAGTGTTTGTTAATTACTATTAAGATATTAGACAATAACTATAGAAACAGAACAAAACTACACCTAAGCCATACAACCTGAGGAGGTGTACATGATACAGCAACTCAGCCAAATCCAGAAAATTATACTGTAACTTCTATATAAAATAAAAAAATATTAGAAGGAACCACTTTAAATGATTCTTGTACATAGGACAATAGGAAAGTTAGGTGTTACTGATGAAACTGTTAAACAACATGAATAAATGGTAGTGGATTTCCTGCATTTCTAGAAAATTTCTCAAATGTCTGTTCCACTTCTCCTTAACATTGTTGTTCCTTTATTTCTTGCTAAAATTTGAATTCATTTCAGTGTATGCCTTAGGAAATCATCTGGAGTTTATCAAAATAAAAAGTCTGAATATTTTTAGGTTATTTGCCTCAAAGACTTAAAAAATTAAGATATTTTGTATTTCACTTGTATAAATACAGTAATGAAAACTGTTTCTCTAATGAATTTACAATTTTAATAATGGCTTTATCAATCAGAATAAATATAATTTATCTCCTTCCTATAAATCCAAATGCTACAGTGGTTCCAAAAGTGTTCTCAAATTTTAAAAATGGTAAAAATGGATCACTTTGAAATTAGATAAGGGAGAGAAGTACCAAAAAGATTATCAGCATATCTTAATTTCATGTTGGTAAGGCACGGATTGGATTCAGGAAATAAAAAATTTTATTAAATAGGTTAATGTAACTATTTTCATGAGGTCACTGATAATGATGATATCCATGCAGCATATTTATTAATTCAAAAAACATAAAATATTAAGTTATGGAAACAATGTATATCTCAAATGACTATTGCCAAATGGTTTATATTCCACTCTACTTCTGTTTATTAAAAAGTCATTTGTGTCCAAACAAATCTCTTTGAACTAGACCTCTTTACTTCTCATTATAAATAAAAACTTGGATGGAATTGGAGAAGGAAATGGCAACCCACTCCAGTGTTCTTGCCTGGAGACTCTCAGGGACGGGGGAGCCTGGTAAGCTGCCGTCTATGGGGTCGCACAGAGTTGGACATGACTGAAGCGACTTAGCAATAGCAGCAGCAGCAGCAGAGGTTTTTAAATGTCAAAAAATGACAAGCAAATTAAGTTTACATAAAATCAGGAAGGCATATTTAATCAATATTAAGATACATGTGCTGCAGTCCATGCGGTCACAGAGTCAGACACCTAGCAACTGAACAATAACAACAAAGATACATGTATCTATGATGTATTGAAACATTTCTCAAAATCATTTTTATATTGACTAATCATTTATGTTCAAATTATTTTCAGGTATAAATTGTCCATTTTCTTTAATTAAAAACTATTCAGAGATCAAAATATTCTGTTTATTTGATATAAATTCAACAAAGTTTTAAAGCAGGATTTAAACAACATATACTTTAATTAAACAAAAGCAATGTTTCCTTTTAGTCAAATTGATGAATAATCTTGATTTATATTATTAAGGAAAAAAGTCTAGATTTTTTAGCATTTTCTTGGCTTAGTTACATAAATCAACAGCTACTTTCATAGCATACACAAACTCTGATTCCCTTTTGTTACAAAGACACTAACAACTATATTTACATTTCAAAAATCACATAAATATCAAAATAAGCTTCTACATCATGGCAAAAAATAAAATTACTAAAATTTTATATTGGTTTTCTTGAAAATCAGATGTCAATATAGAATAAAAATATACGTATTTCATTACCTGTCCCCCTCTCAAAATAAAAAAGGCAAAAAAGGTAATGTTTCCATAGTATAGAAAAAAGTTCAGCTAAATACAGAAGAAATATTAAGTGTACTAAACGGTTTTAAGAGTCACTTAAGGCAACTATTACTATTTCCCTTGAAGCTGTTTTTATTCATCTTGTGAGCCCTGTATACCCTACACCATGCCAGTGTAGACCCTGAAGAATAAAACCCCTGCCGTTTGATGTCTGTGACCTACCATTCTTCAGGTAAACATGTGGTTATGTGAACATGTCTACTCAAGGCTGATGACAGATCAGATTTAACAGAAGATTATTCCATCAACTAATTTGGTAGGTTCTTTTGTTATAACTAAATTTTAGGGCTTTCTGACATCCTTTTCATGTCCCTCAGTTCTTGCTTGAATCACATCTCAAAGAACTTTAAAAACTCACATCTTGCTGAATGATTTTTTTTTTCAAGAAATAGAACACTGTAACATAACAAGTTAACGTTAACAAGTGAGCACCTTTAATTTGAAGGAAAAAAGGAATCTATTTGTCTATATAGTCTTTGACTCACTAGTCAATTTCTTCTTCCTACACAGGTAACCTTAGACAGGCTACAGTTACAGATTTAAAACAAAATTAAATGGGTACACAATGTTAAAGTGAATTTACAGGGAATAGTTTTTGCATAGTTAAAAACTCTTGTAAATAGTTTTACAGCCTCAAATTATTGTAAAGATAATATCAGTGCCCCTGGTGCTGTCCCTCTACAGAACACCTACCACTGCCACTAATTTACATTTAAAATAACTTTGCTTATATGGCCGAAAAAAAGAGAAAAAAAAATGTGATGTATATATGAAATAAACATTTTAGCAAGATTCCCAGAAACTTTCTAAAATATTTAGAAACTTTCTAAATTTTAATAGCTGTTTAAATAAATTTAAATTGTTTATTTAATAAGTATTAAATTATTTATTTAATAGTTTAAAATTTAGCCTATATTTTATTTATTTAAAAGCTGTGGTTTTCTGAGCCATAGTTGGAGTCTTTCATTCAAAAGGAAGTTTTTTTTTTATATGATACTTGTATTTAAAGTTTTAACATCTAAAAACAATATTCCTTCAAGTAAAAATTCATGAATTCATAAAATTAGATGCTATGGTAAAATATATCATTTTGCTTCAACAGGAAAATAATACATCCCTTTAAAAATATAATTAAAAACCTTGATTTTATTTTCTATACACATTTTATAAGAACTAGTTAATGCTTTTTTTGCTTCATTCAAAATATTATATTCTAATCTATTCCTTTTACATATGAAATTAGTTCAGGCGATGTGTACATTAGATTTGCAGAAGAAATTTCTTAAGTTCTCAGGGTGAGCTCTGTCCTCATCTTGTGATGTATTACATTGTATCATTACTTGTGATGCATTTCTTCATGTATCTTAATGTTATTTGAGTCTGTTTTAACCGTCAAACAAAGAAACCCAAGAAGTCTAGATAGACTATTGTTTACTTGTTAATGGTAAAGTAAGTTTGTTTTACCATTTCCAGAAAAACCTCAAATCATATGGGACAGAGGGGAAAAGTACGTGGAATTGTGCTATGTATACACCACAGCTGGACTGCCCTGTGTTTTAGGGATCACTGTGATGAGTTAGCATAAGGATCTCTGAGGGAAGAAGCAAGAGCTATTTTACTTTGCATAATAAAACTTGAGAGGCAGATCTGTGATGTGGAGTGTTTCTAATTACAAGTTATTAGTGCTCCATTGATTTCTTCAGTAAAAACTGCTGTAGAATGAATCTAGTCAGAGGCTTTATTAAAATCTAGAGCTTGGAGTCTGCTAATCATACCTGTACAAAACTTTCCCTTTTTAAAAATAGTGAAATACTTATATTTCAAATATACTTTGCCTTTAAATCCAACCTGGGATACTCTTGTGGCTCATCTGGTAAAGAATTTGTCTCCAATGCGGGAGACCTGAATTCGATCCCTGGGTTGGGATGATTCCCTGGAGAAGGGAAAAGCTACCCACTCTAGTATTCTATGGACCGTACAGTCTACGGCATTGCAAAGAGTTGGACACCACCAAGCAACTTTCACTTTCACTTGTTTCCCATATGGCAAAAATATTACATATACTACTAAGGGACAAATATTACATTACATACTAATAAAGGATAGTAACCTAAGTGAATATTCTGTCAAACAGGGGCTGGCCTATTTGGTTCATCTATCTTGGGCTCTTTCCTTACAAGACTCAGAAAAAGCCTGTTAATAAGGGCCAGAGACCAAGTAGGGGATCCGACAACATGATCTCACTCAAGAAATAATGAAAATAGCTAACTGAACACACACACACACACACACACACACACACACACACCACTTGGCTGCAAGCACTCAGTAATTTTCTGTCTTAGGCATTTTATACTCCATGTGTGGGTTTACCAATATGCCAACGAAGGTGGGAAGTACTGTTTAAAATAAAACCAAATCCAGTGAACCAGTAGTGTGTTTACTCCTTTAGAAATAAGGCGAAGAAAGTTATCACACGTTTGAGTAGAAGAGTAGAGCCCTAGTAAGAATCCTGGCGCACAGGCCAACAATGAGTTGCATGCATGTGTGTGTGTGTGTGTGTGTGTGTGTGTGTGTGTGTGTGTGTGTGTGTGTGTTTGTGCGCGCGCGCGCGCGTGCAGTCGTGTCTGACTCTTGTGATCCCAGGAACTGAAGCCCATCAGGCTCCTCTGTCCATGGGATTTCCCAGGTGAGAATATGGGAGTGGGCTGCTATTTCCTCCCCCAGGGGATCTCCCCAGCACAGGGATTGAACCCACATCTCCTACATTGGCGGGTGGATTCTTACCACTGAGTCACCTGGGATATGTAGTATTGAAGGTACATATTTGTTTAATAAACAGTTTATGTCTAGCTTTCCTTATTTGGTAAAGAAGAAATTTGGTAAAGTGCACTAGGCCCTGAGAATTTAAGAATTCAAGAAGTCCTGACAGTCTAGAGTTTCTGTTTTCGTAGAAAAGATGGGGAAGGAAGAAGCAGCTCAGAGAAGCTGAGAAAGCAAAGGTCATGATTTCAGGATTCTAAGTGTTTCAGATATTCACTAAAAGCTAAGCTAGATAGAAAAAGTTCCAGCTCCTGAAGATCTATAATACTTTCTGTTAGTTTATTTCTTTGTGTGGGAGGAATTAGCATATAAGAAGGAAGGGAGCAATAGAAAAATTGAACCTCACTGAACTCTGATTTTGCAAATCTTTATCTAGGAACCATTTGTTGGAAACAATTTTAACTGCTGCTTTTCATCCTGCTGGCATACTTTTCCTAAAAAGGCATGGAACAACTGATATTTTCAGTTTCTGATGTGTTTGGCTTTCGATGTAACCAGACAATTTTAGTGCTAAAACTGTGTCTCCATACACCTTGCCTATCCGTGAATCAAGTCACAAGTATAGAGTTCTCTTGATATATGGCCAGCCAAATTATATAAATAAAATTATTTTCAAATATATATATATATATATATATATATATATATATATGTATATAATTTTGCTTTAACAGATTTGATAAAATATGAGGGAGAATGATATACTTTAACTTTCACAGAATGTTTATTTTTCCCTTGGAGAAGCTTTAAGGAAACATATATCGAAATCAATCCTTTCTTAATCATTTTCTTGCTGTAATTTATAAAGAAAAAGAGTGCTATAGACCTCTCTGCAGACTACCAGAATGGTGCCTGCTTCTTGTTATTTAATTTTCCTTCATCCCTTGAGTGGAGCCACAGCCATTGGCTGTGCAGAGATTATGTCAGATCTAACTCTGGATACGCCCTTAGACTTAGCGCCATATTTTTGCAAGCACTCATTCAACTTTTCAGTGACCTAAAAGAGAATCTCTAGTTGCCACCTTCGTCCTTTCCAGCCCACACAAAGTGGACCTTCCCTGAAGTCCACGTTCATAAGATTCCTGAACTCTCTATCCAAGCTAAGACATTCACTGGAATCTGTTTTACCCCTGGGGTATGTGATAGGGAAGTGAGGAGTATCAAGGAAATTTAGGGAAGATTATTTGTTTATTTGTCTGCTTTCATTAGAAGGTCAAGTCCAGAGGAAGACAAAACTTTGGGAACTGTAATTTTCAGATTTTTATGTATGTGCTGATTGCTTTCAAGGTCTGCCTCTCACTGTGATGCACAGATACACTCTGTTCATCTTTTTGTTTGTCATGTAATCCTTCATTGAAATACACACACAATCACACACCCCTTCCAACTCTATCCATTAATTCTAAGACTAACCCTAACCCAATCACCCCTAAACTGCTCCATTTTCCTCTCAAGAAATAGGAGTATTTTATAGGTAGATTTCTAAAGAAATGTAATCCAAACAAACAGGAGAAGTAGTTTGAAATTCTAGGAAGTAAGTTCAAATGGTGGTATTAGGGATGATTTCAAGCACAGACAAGATTTTAAAAACGTCTTGAATAGCAATAGATAGTAACCTAAGTTACTGCCTTCCCTTCTTTCACAGAACTAGTCCTGGGGTACATACATAAATCAGAAATGATTTACTTCTTATATTACTCTATGCATCCTCTGTGCCAATTGACATTGCCCTATTTGAACCAGTTGGGGTTAAACTCTAGCTGCCCTCCAGTTTGAGAGAGGACAAGAGATGGGAGAGGTATGATTTGCAGATGTTATGAGAGTCAGACTGTAAATACATCTTTTATCATTAATTGAAATTTGTTTTCAATTGTATCAAAGGTACTATTTTAGTCAGTGAAAATATTATGAATTTCTGCTTAGAGCTCTAAGTAGCCCAAATGTTAGCTGTGCCCGTTTAGCTAAGTAAAAATATTTTGGCAGTGATCTTAATTCTTTTTTTATTCTTGACAACTCAATCTTCTCAGAAAGAATTCTGCTTATTTCTGTATCTGTTGTAGCGTTACTTTCTGATCTTCTCAGTGTCTTGCACTAAGCTTTGTCAAAGTCCTCTGTTCTGAACTACACTGGCCCCTTGTAGTTCTCACTTTCACCTCCCATCTACTATCAAAAAAAAAATCAGTTTTGGAAAAATTATCTTAGATTTTTCATAGGAGATCCAGTGGAAATATTCCTTCACTCATTGCCTCTCTGCCACTTCATTAGTTTTGCCTTCTATCATGTCAATTCTCTTTACCTTCAGTTTTCATTCAGAAATTTTAAAAAATATGGTAAATGATAAATTACTTTCAAATTTATTGTTTTTATTTCTGGTAGACAAATTCTAGTAGTACTTGCACAGAAAGCTGCAATAATTACATATACTATAACAAGAAACTGACATTTAAACTTTTCTGTCTCCAGAATGGCCCTCCAAATAAAACATAATCAATTATGTAAATATCTATTCTCTCTGAGATTTGATATGTAACCCAGTCATTGTAACACAACCATTTTTTCTGAAAAAAAAACTTTTATTTTTAAATTACTTTTTAATTTATAGCTAATTAAAAAATTGATAACAAAAGTTATTAAATTCCCATGCATTGGCCATATCATAAAATATTAAGAGTAGTAAGCTATACAATTCAAATGTATATATAATGATATAATAACTTAGTTCTTTAGGTACAATTATAAGTAAAATAAGAAAACATTTGCTTTACATTTGTAGAGCACTGTTGATTAAAAAGATAATGAATTATAATTTCAATTTTTATGGCATTAAATAGACATAATTGAATCTTCTGAGAATTACACACACATTTTCATATGTAATAGTCTCTTTTAATTTTTTATCTATCTGGACATTTGTATTGAGTTCAAATTGAAATTCCTCATATAAGAAATTTATATTTTTCAGGTCATTACAAAATGTACTTCTTAGAACTACATAATCTTTCCAACTTTAGAACTATGACTCATGGTTTGTTAATGACTTGTTGAAATTTAAGGTTTTTAAAGAATATTTTCTATTAACTGCCAGTCTAAAAAAATGAATGTCTATTTAATATACATTGCCAGTTTACTGAAATGCTCAATGAATTATTAATGTGAAAAACATGTCATTTGTTGAATATGTTATTTTTGCAAAATAACAGAACATGGGATATTAAATGTTTTATTTGTAAGTGAAAGTCGCTCAGTCATGTCTGACTCCGTGGGACCCCATGGACTGTACAGTCCATGGGAATTCTCCAGGCCAGATAACTGGAGTGGGTAGTCTTTCCTTTCTCCAGGGGATCTTCCCAACCCAGGGACTGAACCCAGGTCTCCCACATTGCAGGCAGATTCTTTACCAGCTGAGCTACAAGGGAAACTTATTTTATTCTTACTTGAAAGCAAAAGGCATATAATTGTGGAATAATTGAAATCAATATATTTTAATAAACATCAGAAAATCATGTTTTATTAATTAAATTTCATGTCATTTATATTTTCTCTAAATATTTGGGAGATGGATTAACCAAATATGTATTATGGAGTTTTAATAACCTTTAAATAATAAACTTATAGTCAAAAAATGTTAATCAGTCCCTTTCAAAAGCTTAGGAATTACTTTACTGGGGAAGGCAGAAGTGTAACCTGCTCTCTCTATCTTTCAGGAAGTTTAGCTCAACAAAACTATATTCACAACTAGAGCTAATAGATACAAAGCATATAGAATGGCTACATGCTTCTCTAGAGTTTTTTCCACCATCTCCTGGACAAGCACTCACATTCAAGAAACAGACAAGAATGCAAGCTTGGTTCATTAGCCAGAACACAATACTTTAGAGACCATTTGATTTTAATCAACTGTATGTAGTATTGGTATTTATGGTTTAGTCCAGGCACAGGTTAATCTTTTGATTTTTATAGAGAAATAATGGATAAATGAAACCCAAAGAAGGTATTTTCAATAATAACCTCTTCTAAGGTCTCCTGCTATAGAGTAATATATGAATAGAAATAATAATATGTGGCCTGGGTAATGTCACTCAGAATGGGGTGGAACTCAGCTAGGGAATTGGATGAGTGAGTGGTACCAGATTTCACTCTTAGGCATTTATAAAAATGAAAATTAATCTCCTGAAATTCAAATTCCTCAGGCTACTAGGAAACAGACCTACTTCAGGCTCTGAGGAATTTTTAAAGTGCTGAGAACTTCAAATTGTCTTAAATGAATGATTTTCCAAATTTTATGAAGACTGTTTAGGTTTTTTTTTAAACTTCATGATTATAAGTATCAATCTTTTAATATAAATTTAGGAAGTAGTTTTCTCTAAAGTTCTTTGATTTTTATTTACTTTACAGATGAACGAAGCCTGAGAATTATAGATCAAAAGAGAAAATAGGGAAGAAATCAAGCAGAGAAGAAACAACAAAAAACTTTTAGCAAAACTGTAGCTAATCACAGGGCAGCCCTTGCTACAATATAGATTATGAGTAGTCCTGACATTTCTATTATGAGCAATGGAATATTCACACATTATGTTGCCCCATTTCCTAGAAAGAAAGCGAGTAAGCCAAGTTAACAACAGCCAATGGGAAATGGCATTGCTGGGACAATCAGGCTGGGATCTGTCAAGAGACATAAGTTCTTCTTACTGCTACTTACTGCTTCCACACACATGACCATTCCTGTGTGCTTGATGCTGTGCCCACCACCTGTCAGATATTGTGTTAACTGCTGAGAAATCAGGTGCATAAGAAACACCATCTTCCCTCAATACCATGTAGTCAGTTTAGGAACAAGTGTAACACTTACTTACTTCTTTATTTCTATTCTTATGAGAAACATGAATTAAGTGCCTACCAGATTTTAAGTGCACAAGTCCCTGTGTCTCTGTCTTTTAAACACTGACTCAAGAGTTAGTGCTATTTGCTCAGTCACGGCAGACTCTTTGTGACCCTATTGATGGGCTGGCCAGGCTCCTTTGTCCATGGAATTCTCCAAGCAAAGATACTGGAGTGGGTAGCCATTCCCTTCTCCCAGAGATCTTCCCAAACCAAGTATCCTTCAATGTAGGCAGATTGTTTACCATCTGAACCAGCAGAGAAAGGGAAACGTGAAGATATAGAAACAAAGAATAGCTGTTGGGCCAGGAAACAACAATTTAGACCATAAATTAGCCACATGGCTGAATCACCAAACTCCCAGTTTCTTGAAAGATATAGATAAAGTCCTGACACACACTCCTAAATTGCTTTTACTGGAAGTGAATTCCAGCAGATGAAAACTGCTGATCACAAGAACACAAACCCTAGACTTGTTGAAAACAGAAGATTGACAACGCTTAAAACTTTACATTGTGCCAACTAATATGGAATTATTCACAAGCTGATCACATCCTGGTCCATGAACTCTATAAAACTCCTCACTACCCACTCCAGGGCAGGGCACAGTCTTGAGGACATTAACTTGGTGTGGCCTCCTTTGCCTGACAAATCAATAAATAAGAATAATTCCCACAATAATATTTATTCACAATTATAAATTTTTTTACTTCACCTTTTTTTTACTTCACCCAAATCTTTGTTTCCACATTTCTATTTAACACTGGTGAACAGGGGTCACGTTTCGACAACAGATATAAAATCCTGACACCTGTCCAGAAGCTTTTCAGACATGGAGAATATAAATAATTTGAAATGAGAGAGTAGCTATCTGAGAGAAAAGTGAATTGGTATGATGATGAAACAGATCAGGACCCTATGGTCCTTGCCCCCATGTCCTCAGCCTGCCTTTTATCTGTGGAAAAGCTTTAGCCAAAGAATAAGTTTAATCAGAGAAGTGAGAAAAAAGCAGAAACAAAAAAACCCATCAAAAGGGAACAAAAAATAATAGCTTACACATTAAGCATAGTCAAGGACCTCGAGTGCCTCCTCAAAATAGAGACAGAGCCAAGTTGTATCGAACTCTTGTGACGCTATGGACTGTAGCCCGCCAGGCTCCTCTGTCCATGGGATTCTCCAGGCAAGAATACTGGAATGGTTTGCCATTTCCTTCTCCAGGGGATCTTCCTGACCCAGGAAATGAACCCAGGTCTCCAGCATTGCTGGCAGATTCTTTATCAGCTGAGCTATGCAGGAGCCCTTCTCAAAGGCTATAGATAATATTTGGAGCCATATCTGTGACCTATCTTATAGATACTGAAACTCCCACCAGGTGGAAGAAGTTAACAACGTAAGGATCAGACTGTAGTAACCGTGACATGAGCTGCCAGGATCCCAAGAACTGACCTCAAAGAAATGGGAATAAACTGACCCTGGAATTAAAGACTAACTGTACTTAAAACAATCAAGATGACCCTGGTTAGACCATCAATGACCAATATCAAGATGACTATCAGAGCTGATGGCGCTGTTTCTTCTTGTACTCCCCTCCCTCTGTCTATAAAAGCTCTTGCCCCCTGATTGTTAAGTTTGGGCAAGGGAATTGGTCTTTGGACAGGCATCCATCCTCTCCCCTGGTTGCCTGCCAGCATCCAAAATAAAGCAAACTTTCCTTTCCACCAATCTGGCTTCTTTAATGGATTTTGAGTAGTGAGCAACCAGACCTGGGGTTCAGTAACAATGAAGGGTCAGAGGAAGAAAACTAATATTAACTAAATACATATTATGTGTCAGACCTTTATGTATCTGGCCTAGAATTTACACCAAATACAATAGTCAGAATATAGTTTCAAATTCTGAAAAATACAATTCATAAAAAGAGCAATCTCATAACACAAGCTACATTTGGGTAGGTTAAAATGTGTCATGAATTGCTAGGAGAAAAGACTTTATCCTTCAGGTTCTCTTCACATGGAATAAATCCTCATTATGTTAAAAAATTCTTTACATATGTAACAGTTTATTTTTGGAGACACATGCTAATTTTTACTCTTCCTCTTCACTTTAGTAATAGTGATAATTACTGTGAAATGTAATAGGAATTATGATGATCATTCACATTCCTTAAATTGGGACTCTATATACTGGTGGAGCTTCTTGGTGACTCAAGAGCTGGTGGCTCCTGTAACACAGGAGACCTGGGTTTGATCCCTGGGTCAGGAAGATCTCCTGAATAAGGGGATGGCTACCCACTCTGGTATTCTTGCCTGGAGAATCCTATGGACAGAGGAGCCTGGTGGGCTACCGTCCATGAGGTCACAAAGAGTCAGACACAACTGAACGACTAAGTATGCATGCATATGCTGGTAGAATTGCTATAATTTAGAATTCTTACAAGTATTGGCAAAACATCTCTGTATTTGACTATGTATGTATTAAAAAAAATAAAGGAACTTGGAAATATCCTCAAGCATACTTTTCGGTGTTTCTTATAAAATGTAGAAATAACCAAAAATTTTTGCTTTACATGTGTTAACCTTATTTGCATACTCTTCCAATAATTATTAGCTCTAACTTCAGCTATGTAGTCATCACTCTGACCTTAAAAAGATATGTTCTGACAGCGTATCAATTATACATAAAAACACAGACTCACACACGGTGTTTACTGCACCCAGACAAAGTTAAACTCCTAACTCTGGTAGCTATTTTATAACTTACTTGCTATAGGGAAAAAATACACCAAATGAAATACTATTAATCATAGTAGTGTTATAGATAGGAATTTTGACTCAAATAATTGTGTTAATAGTGCACTTTAAAAAATAAGCAAAGTTTATAATAGTATATTAAACACAATAATAGGGAATAGGATAAATGAGAAAAATAAAAGTAAATGCTGCATATTAAATGATTTACTAGTAAAAATTTATCAGCAACTTGAAGATAGCAAAAGGATGTTTATTAAACATAACACTCAATGTCAATTAAATAAAATTTTGTCCTCATCAAATAAGGATGAAAATATTACATGTTTTTAGGTATTTCAGCAGGTGGGATCATTTTCAGTTTCTATGCTGATTTCTTCGTCTCTGAACTCTTCCAGTGCTTTAAGTCAGACCTAAAGGTTATTTCTTTATGCAAATGCTTTTCAAATATGCTGAATTTTCATTGAGTTCTACTTAATTTCCATGAGAACAATTAATAAATGTGAAGCACATTAAATCACTTTATTGCTGAGCACATAATAGGCATTCTGAAAATAATAAACGATTGCTTGACAAATATATTAAACTCTTTTAAATGATCACTTGGCTGCCCAAAGAATAGTTTCTACATAAAACCTTGACTATGAGCCCGCAGCTGTTATTTATGAATTTCCCTTTTTATTTTTGCAAGTTGAATTTTGTACTGTTTCAGAATTCTTAAACTCCAACTTTTAGACAAGATAATGTTCACTTTAACTCAAGGGGAACAAATGTACACAAAGGTCAAATAATGTCTCATACAAAATATGTGATGTAGTCTCCTCCCAACCAAATTCCCTTGAAAATGATAATATAATATTAGTTTGGCTCAGACTCACTAATATTGCTGAACAATACTTTATAGTTCTTCAATAAATCAGTAAAATATGTAGTTTTAGAAATTATAAATGTCCAAAGTCTCCCACTTGAAACATTTAAACCATTTCTGTGATACTCTAAAGTGATGTCATTAGAAGTATTTACTTTTTTTCTTCTTGTGAATACAGAGAGACTGAATGAGTAAACATGTTTTCTCAAAGTGCAGACCTTAAATATTTCATTTCAACTTACTGTACATCCTGAGACAATGTTATATTTCTTTCTTTATGGGCAAAATAATACAAGAATGTTATAATAAGTTGAATTGGTTTTGCTGAGAGTGGTTCTCTTCTCTGAGATGAACTCAACCAGGATCAAAGTTTAGCATCTTGCAAAAACCTAATTGGAAGAACTTAAAGACAATTTGCAGAAATATTAAATGTAAAACTGATTTAAAAATGCAATTATACCTTTATAAATTCACTTCTCCACTCTACATAAGAGAGAGTAGAAGACAGAAAATTCATCACTAATGTTGATAAGCAAAAGTTCATCAAGAGATGAAACAAAGTTAATCAAAGAGCAGTTATGTGTGTATTTGCTGTATAACAGAAGTTTTCTCTTGGTGCTTCCCCATGACTTTCAATCAAAATTAGAAATCTAAAAGTTGATGTTCATCCGATCACTCACCTTATGTGGGTGATGAGGAGTGTGGTGGTAGGAATGAAGAAATCGTCCACCCTGTCAAACTGCTTCCCCACAGGCTGGGTGTGGATGGTGTGGTGTGGTACATTCCCACTGGCCAGGGTTATCACCTAAACAGAACACTGTGTTTAGATCTTGGCCAAGCATGTCCTTAATAGGATCAGAGATGAAATAAACCTTTGGCATTTGTTTGCATAGACTGTTTATTTTAAACCTTAATATTAGTGTATTATTAAGCAAATTGGAATTCTGTTTGCTTATTTCAATGTAGAAACTTCTCTTTCTAAAAAGGAAAAAATGGAAAACATTTTTTTTTGAACAATTTCTGCTTAAAATATAAAATAAATTTTCATATTGATAACTTCTATAATATAAAAATGTTACTGCTTTAATAAGAAATATAAAGACAAGCACACCTATGAGGCAAATTATTAAATTTGTTTCTTTTTCTTTGTTCCTCCCTTTTTCTTCCTTCCTTCATAGCTTTATTGAGGAGTAAATTATTGTAAAAAACTCCCCTCCTACAGAACAGAGTTGGAAACATTGGACAAAAAACTCCAAAATATATCATTTGAAATATTTTTACTATTAGAAATCTTAGGTTGCATTACATTTTATTTTTTTCCTTTAATAAACTGAAAATAATAGATTTAAGCAAGTTTAATCAAAGAGATTTTTTTCAAGTATTCACCATTAATTGATTTTAAAACTTTTATAGTTCTTTAAAGAAAAGATTACTACATTTAAGCTCTTTTATCCCATTTTACATCAAATTATTTGTTTTTCCTTCTGACTTCTCATACCTCCACATTTGTCCTACTGTCTCTGCTTCACAGCCATAGTTCTGTATGAGCCTTTTTAATGTACTTTCTTGCCTTTATTTTACTTCTTTTAAACCCTTTCTACATACAGTTACCAAATTAAATATCCCAAACTATTGACTGCCTAACAGACTTTCTTCCCTCAAAACTGAGTGTCTTCCTTTGGTTTTTAAGACAACCAGAATTGAAAGAGCCACGTGTACCCCAATGTTCATCGCTGCATTGTTTACAATAGCCAAGACATGGAAGCAACCTAGATGCCCATCAACTGACGAATGGATAAGAAAGCTGTGGTACATATACACAATGGAATATTACTCAGCATTAAAAAAAAATTCATTTGAAGCAATTCTACTCAGATGGACGAAACTGGAGCCCATTATCCAGAGTGAAGTAAGCCAGAAGCAAAAACAATATAGTATATTAACGCATATATATGGAATTTAGAAAGACGGTAACGAGAACCCAACATGCGAGACAACAAAAGGAATGCAGATATATAGAATAGACTCGTGGACTTTGTGGATGAGGGTAAGGGTGGGATGATATGGGAGAAGGGCATTGAAGCATGTTAATTGTCATGTGTCTAATCAATCGCCAGCCCAGGATTGATGCTCAGGACTGGTGCAGCGAGATTTCCCGGGGGGGAGGGAGGAGGGAGGGAGGTTCCGGAGGGGAAGCATATGTAAACCCATGGTGATATCATGACAATGTATGGCAAAAACAAAAAAAAAAAAGAAAAAAAGAAAAAAAAAAGACAGAAGTAAATAGCATTTTTATTTTTAGTATTTTTCCCCTGAAAGGTTAATTTTTCTTCATTGCAATTGCAATGAGTATACTTTCATTGAGTTCCACTGGAAATTGCCAAGTTCAAGAAAATAGATTAATAATTATCACGATCAAGCTAGGTTCAGTCATGTTACAATCACAAACCAAAACAGAACAGAAACAAATCCTTAAGTCTTTACTACTTCTTTATTTTTTAAAAATAAACATTTTGTTTTATACCTGTTACTTTCCCAGAGGTCTTTGGCAGGGTATCTATTGCTTTTAGTACTTTTATTTTGTTTCCCACTAAGAAAGAACAGCCAACTACTTTGAATATTTTCATTCATGGCAGACTTATTTTGCCAGAACTAATCATATGACTCCACCCAACCAAAAGAATAGCCCTCTCCCCTGCCATGTGCCCAGGAAGAGAGAACCAATGTATGTGATTAAACTTTAAAGACATTGTACCATTGTATTCATGATTATCTTATTGAGTATCAGTGAGAAAGTCCTCACTGGATTTCAGCCACTTATAATAATGTCTACAAGACTATAATAAAACTCAACAAGGTTATAACAAGGAACTCTCCAAAAATTTTCCCATTAGGTTGCAGAGAGGCATATATTTCTCAGTATGCATGTACATGCATTTGAAATTAATAATAGTACTGACTGATACCAGCAATAATAATACTGAGAGCTTGCTATGTGTTAATATGTTCTAAGTTGCCTACAGGCATCACAGAATTTAATACTCACACTATAATGTGTGTATTGCATCCCACATCATTCACACTCCTGAAGGCCTATTAACTGAACCTCTTTTCTGAACTTGTCATTGTCTTAGATTGTAAAATATGCAAAGCCATACCCCCAGTTCCCTTCAGTCTGGACTTTTTTCCCTGATGGGTCGAGGCCCTTCTTGCTCCTGGCATTGAGCTGGAAGTGGTGACTCGCCAGGTTCGGGACTAAGTCTGCTGACTGCCAGGACACAGACTGATCTGGGATGCACTTTGATCAATAGGCGCAATCCTGCAAAAATCCCGGCTCATTTCTCAGAGTGTCCTGCTGCCTGACTCTCTGTGTGCGACGGCTGCAGTAAACTGAGACACTCCACTTCTCACTGTCACCTCGTCTGACTGGGCCTATGTCTTGGCCAACAGGAGACTGCAAGGACTTTATTCCAAGTTGTTCACTGGAGATATTTTCTTGTCCAATTGTTGTGTATTTGTAGTACAGATATTATATTTATGTCGTAAAACTGCAGATGACTGACACACGAGTTTTAGAATTTTATGGACTTTCTTAAGTTTTCATAAGACATAAATGCCCATTACAAAGAAAAAAATAACTATGATAAATTTTTAGAACAGTAGATGGAAAATTATTGTCTAAAATACTTAAAATTGTGACAGTTTATGGCTTTATATTAATTACTTATAAATATCACATAAAATAATACATAATAAATGTTGCTTTCAGACAACAAAGACATACAGATTTAATTATATTTTCAACAGGAAAACACAGAGAAGGCTTTCAGATCCTTGATAAAATGCTGTGCATGTTCAAGTTTAAGAGGGTAACATTATAAGATACAAAACATTAGAGCAAAACAGTACCTTCCTAGTCTTAAACCCTAGCGGTCTCAAGATGTGAGTCTTTCGCCATCATGGCACAGGGACACTAGCAAAAATGAGCGCTTAACCATGGTTTTTGGTTTCAATTCAATTTTTCCAAAGGAAAATCAGTTCTCTTTTTCAAATAAATCTTAAATCCCATTTCTTTGGAAGAGATTTCCTGATAATCTTATTGGGAGACAATTACCCATACATATTTGGACATTTCTGCTGAGTCAGGTCTTTGTGAGCAAAAAAAGTTTGGTTAAAAGATGATGGCATAGCAAAAGTGCCTTTGGAAGCTGGAGATGGAGTATCACTCCTGAGAGATTTAGGGACTTAAAATTGTTCTGAGACAATTACTACATTTCCGGGATACTGACACATTCCTCCACTCTAGGAGGAGATCTGTACATATTTCAGAGTAACAATCTCTATTTCTCACATGAGATGGTGGACTGAGGTGCTAGCCACCTAAAATAACTTAGAGACTCATGATCTGAGTCAGTAGGACTGTGCTAGTTATTCAGGGTGACGCAGCTCTCACCGCATCACCCCATGGGGGTGCAGAATAAACGCTAACAGGTTCCATGGGTAAGAGACAGTCTGTTCTCTGATTCAGAGATCCTGTGTTTCCTGTCAGTGTATTGACGTATCTGTTTATCTATCTATCACCAACTTATCTATCATCTATTTATATATCATCTATCTGTCTTATACATACATAAATATACACATACACTCTTGATGTAAATAAATTTTGTTGCATGTCATATTTTAAGAGTAATTTTCAAATACTACATTTTATTTTATATTTTTAGATGTGAGACTAACCTTTCATTTCTACCCAGCAAATATTTTAAAAATTTACTAAATCTTAGCATGTTTTACTAGATATTCAGGGGAAAGTAACCCATTTTTAGATGGTTAGATAGTGTGTGGAATGATTCTTAACACCTCTACAAAAGTCATTGTCAAACTGTGTGTGTGTGTATATATATATATATATACACACATCTGTCAATTTCAAATCATAAGCAAATTCCACAAAAATGATGGTAAATATTCCCCAGTTAGAAATGAACCAGCATGCAGATAGTAAAATCCTGTGTGTTTGGAGAAAACTGAAGCCCTGCTTTGAGATTCTGTCTAACTCTCCCGGGCTCTACTTCACACAGTCCCCATATCCCTTTCTGAAGAGATGAAAACAAGAAAATTCGAGGGAAGATGGAAATTGCCAAATAATCCATCATGATTCCATGCCGCCCCCACCCCCCACCACCAGTGGTTTTAACTTTGTAATTATAGGTTATTCCTTTGGCATATAAATTTAATGTTTGGAACATCTACACTAAAATATTTCCTAACCAAAAATGTATTTGTGTATCAACATTTTTTTTCCTTTCTGTGAAGATCTAGTTCAAAGAACATCATTGTTAAATGGTTAAATGCCCAAATAAATACTGCAAGTTCTAAAAAAATCATCATTTTCTCAGACACACGGAGAGAGACTTACCTGCAGTGTTGGCGAAGTCTTTTCCATTGTACCCCAGCTGAGCACCCAGACCTGGTCATGAGATCTGTCATAGTGTAATTTAACCGGGACAGGGTCTGTGTTTATTGCCTGTAACGGAGAGGGGTTGAAAAAGTTTTCAGACCAAAACATTAGTTTATAACTTGGCCAGAAATTATGTAAAAATTCAAGAGCTTAGATGTAGGATTAATAAATGTATATTGCCTATAGATGGACCTAGAGATTGTCATACTGAGTGAAGTAAGTCAGAGAGAGAAGGAGAAATATCACATGACATCCCTTATATGCAGACTCTAAAAAGAAATGGTACAAATGAATTTATTTACAAAACAGAAACAGACTCACAGACTTAGTGAATGAATTTATGGTTGCATGGGGGGTAGGGATAGTTAGGGAGTTTAGGATCAAATTTACACACAGCTGCATTTTAAATAGATGAAAAACAAGGTCCTACTATACAGAAACTGCTCAATGTTATGTGGCAGTTTTGATGGGAAGGGAGTTTGGGGAAGGGTGGATAGATGGATACGTACGGCCAAGTCCCTTTGCTGTCCATCTGAAGCTATTACAATGCTGTTAACTGGCTATACTTCAATATAAAATTAAAAGTTTAAAAATGCATGTTGCCAATTAATTTCCTAAATCTTATATTGATTAATTTGGAAATATGATACCTTACTCAAATATGTTTTTATATGATTCTATATAGTCTTATATTTTTTCATTACCTATGCAAATTGTGTTTAACAGAGAAGCTATTTAGAAACTCAAGGTATAAATGATTAATATGTGCATTTTAATCAGTTGTTGAGTACAGGTAAGAACTGTATTTATACTATTAGATTTTTCTATCCCAATACTAGTTATAGGATTTGATTGTTTATAATGCTAAAACACCAACAACCTAATATATAGTTGCAACTATAATGACAAATCACCTAATTTAGTTTCTTTAATGAGAAATCTAAAAGCACAGAAAAAAGAGAAGTGGCTTTTTGTACTATACTTGATATGATAAATGCATTTTTCTGCTAATATTTATACCTAGCATTTACGGAAAACAAAACTTCCAAAACATAAATTGCTGCCAGGAAGTTATTTCACTCACCTTAATTCCAAGCCATTGATATTATAAGCCAACACCTCATTGCAATAATTTCCTATAATAGTTACATATTTTCTAATATAATACATAAAACAAATTGTATTCAATAAAACAACCCTTATCCAATATTGAAAGCATTTTTTCCCCCAGAACTCTACTGAATGACCTTAGAGAATTTCCTAAGTTAGTTCATAATGTAATCCCCTTCTCAATGGGCTAAAAGTAAACTATAATTGTTGAGTATATAGAGATTCATATTTTAACTATCACAACAGCAACTTGGTTTTACTGAAGCATTTCTTTTCTAAAATGTTGGCCTGTATTTTAGCTATTTAAAAATTTCAATACATTGCACTTTAAGTAATTATTAGATTTCTGAAAAGATCTGGTTAAACATTTCTGTGTTAGTGTCTTCAGCCCTTTTTTTCTAGCTAACAGAGGCATTAAGACACTTTGGTTTCAGGTGGGCAGTGATGTTGTTGGGGAATGTAGTCCACTTGGAAAGCAGCAGAGATTCAAGTCAATGACTAAGCTTGTTCCCCTTTGACAATTGTGAATTTCCCAGCCTTCCTAGAGATGAGGGGGGTCACATGGCATATGCTAGTTAAGATGATTAATGATTTTTGAAAATAAAGCATTTCCATGGAAAGAGACAATAGCAGGAGGAGACTTCCATACATTATACTTTCTTTTCTTCCTGCTTTGAATGTTGTCATTTGAGGCTATTAATCCTCAACTTCTGTAGACTTCACACTCCATTTTATGCTAGTATAGCTCAGCAGGTAAAGAATCCACCTGCAATGCAGGAGACACAGACAGCACACTTTTGATCCCTGGGTTGGGAAGATCCTTTGGGGAGGAAATGTCAACCCACTCCAGTATTCTTGCCTGGGAAATCATAGAGACAGAGGAGCCTAGGGAGTTACAGTCCATGAGGTCACAAAGAGTTGGACATGACTGAGCAACTAGCACGCAAGCAAGATTCCTTTGATTTTTCATATTTTCCCTTTATATGTTAAACTTGATCTATGTATGATTAATAGTCAGCCTACTTTGCATGTAACTTAAATTGGAATAATATTTAGGCTTTTAGCAACTGAGCTGTGAGGGAAGCCTGAAATAGTTCAACAGGCAACAATACCACAATAACAAAGACCTTGTTGTTATTCAATTGTTAAGTTACAGTTATAAAAACAGCAAAAATCATTAGCTACCTTTTATGTAGTAGGAAACAATCTAAATAAAATTTTTTAGTTTGCCAGCTCTTGTAAGTTTCTTTTCTTTTCACCTGGCCCTTCATAAATATTATCTTTTAAAGGGTATACTGGGCTTCCCTGGTGGCTCAGTGGTAAAGAATATGCCTGCTAATGCAGGAGATGTGGGTTCAATCCCTGGTTCAGGAAGATCCCATGGACAGAGGTGCATGGTGGACTACGGTCCACCGGGACTCAAAGAGTCGGACATGACTTAGAGAACAAACAACGAGAAAGCGTATAATAGCACAATCCATAGTTAATATCCATAGTCAACATACAGTCCATAGTTAACACAGTTCTGTTAATATCCCCATGAAATGGATAAGCAAACTGAGGCGTTTGTCTCATCAGTAGTCATCCAGTAAGTGATCAGCAGGCCTGGTATTTGGGTCTGTGTTCTTTCCCAAAGTGGGGACCTCCCTACCTAAGAAACAGCAGCCCCTCTTGTTGACAAGATTCATTCCTGATAATGTCTGGATTGGATAGGTTGCCTTCCTATTCATGCTTCATGGACAGGAAATATTCTTTTTTTTTATTTTTTCTTTTTTGGAAGGTGAGGCGAAACCCACAGGGCCCAAGTACATGAAGTAGCATTTACATAAGCAGTATATTCCCAGGGGAAAAGCATCAAGCGGCAGTATACACCATGTTTGCCTTCATGCCAAGTTGCTTCAGTTGTGTCCTACTCTTTGAAATCCTAGGGACTCTAGACCACCAGGCTCCTCTGTCTGGGATTCTCCAGGCAAGAATACTAGAGTGAGCTGCCATGCCCTCCTCCAGAGGATCTTCCCAACCCAGGGATCGGATCCATGTCTTTTATGTCTCCTGCATTGATAGGCAGCTACTTTACCATTAGTCCCACCTGGGAAGCCCCATATACCATGGTTATGAACATGTATTCTGAAACTGGCTTCAGATTTTAGTGTCTTCATTTAAACTGAAATAACAAGGATGAAAATAACACTTTGGGAAGTCACTAAACTTACTGTGGCTCAGTTTCCTCTATAATAAAATGGAGACATAATAACACCTACTTCAAAGGGTTCCTGTAAATATTAGGTAAGGTGGTAAATATAAAGTGCCCAGGTAAGTCTGGTGAGTGTTAAACACTATAAAAATACCTCTGCTACTACTACTAGTAAAAACTAACTGTACTAGAGTACATGGCAGCATCATAGTGTTTCAGAGAAGTAATGCCTTTAGTTAGCAAATGAATAACTTAATAATTAATAATCACAGTCTTAGTCCTGGAAGAGTTTACAGGTGACAGGGTGAAAGAACTTAAAATAACTAGACACATGTCTAGTTAATAAAAATACAGGGCAATTGCTGTGGAAGACCAAAGGAAGATGTAAGAACAGAATGAGGGAGAAGAGGAGGTGATGCTTTCACTGAGCCTTAAACTACGAACATTTTCTTTTATAAATGGCAAGCAGAGGCTATTTTTAAAAGTTAACTTATGAGAATATGTTCCAGGAGGTGTCAGAAGTTGTTCACGATTAATCTCCTTCAAATAAGTTAAGATATATGTTTTTGAAGGAAGAAAATATAAATTTTCAAAGCAACTTCAGAATTTGAAAGATGTATATTCAATGCCCTCCAAAATGTGTGAACAATTTTTGTTTTCAGCATTTCACAGGTTTGGTATTAAATTCAGTTTATTTTGCTTTTTGGTAATAAAAGCTCACCAGAACTAAAAAAGACAGATAAAAATGAAGAAAAGTACTTCTGACATACTTTATATGGAAGGTGTTTAACTCGTAGGAAAAATCTATTTATAATTTTCAATTGTGCAGATATAACCCATTTTACAGAGGAAACATTGACATGGTTTTCAGCAATGAAGTCATACAACCACGACAAAAATATTTCCAAACAACTAGGATAATCATAACGCAATTTTGAGTCAAAAAACTAATATTTTCCTATTTATATGGCCAACCTTTGAAAGGATAAATTACAGGTATTGGATTTTATTAATTATTTGCTAGTCCTCTTTGGAAATTACTTAAACCATCAGTCAGTTTAGACCATTAGCTTTTGTAAAAGAATAGCTCTGTATTTGACACTTAAAATTCTTGCCACAATTAACCCTATATGCCTCTGTGTTATAAAGCAGTTCGTTTCTTCACAGTTTCAAAGAAAATTGTACAGATTGTGTTATATTTGACTGTCCTCTTTCTCCTCTACTTCCTGTTACCAGGACCTGGCTGGATCTGCGTTCCAAAGACTGAACTTTTGCAGTTCCTGCCCTGCTCTGATCGCACAGGGGAGCCTCTGCCATCTCCAGTCTCACTCAGAATTTCCACCTTTTAATTTTCTACTTGTCGCAGTCTGGATAGATTTATCGGAGTGACCTGGGTTTTTTGCTGCTGCTTTTTGTTCATTTTTGGTGAGTGTTAGATGGATCATGGCACCAATCTGGCCAAAACATGGCAATGTCATCTCATTTCCCTCAGAGTAAAAGCCAGAAATCCTTATAATGACTTGTCACTCTGGTCTTCTTTCTCAGACCCCTCACTTCCCACACTGCCCCTCATTCCTGCCCATGTATCTGATCTAGATGCTCCAGCCTCCTTGCAGTTCATCCAACATGTCAGTCAGGCATACTACTCCTATTTGGGGTTTTTCCCCCAGAACCAATCTTCCCCAGATACCCAAGGGTCTGCTTCCTGTACACACTGGTTGAGAGCTCACCTTGTGGGTAGGCCAACAATAACCACCCTGCCCTCTGTCCTTAACTTTCCCAATCCCACCTGCCTTGTTCTGCTGCTTTACCTTTTCCAATAACACTGGCCACTTCCCATATTGCAGGATTTACATATAACCTTCTTTTGTCTGTCTCCATCCACTCGGGTCTAGGCTCCAAGAAGGCATGGCTTTTGAGTTTGTTTAGCTAGGTGATATCACCTCATGAACTTAGAATAATACCTTGTAAATAGTAGCACTCAATATATAATTAATGTACCTCTATATCTACTTTTCAAGAGTCAGGTAAGGTGGTCTGGTATTGTCATCTCTTGAAGAATTTTCCACAATCTGTTGTGATCCACACAAAGGCTTTAGCATAGTCAATGAAGCAGATGTTTTTCTGGAATTCTTTTGCTTTTTCTATGATCCACTGGGTGTTGGCAATTTGATTTCTGATTCCTCGGCTTTTTTATCCAGCTTGAATATCTAGAATTTCTTGGTTCACATATTTTTGAGCCTAGCTTGGAGAATTTTGAGCATTACTTTGCTAGCATGTAAAATGAGTGAAATTGGGGAGTAGTTGAACATTCTCTGGCATTGCCTTTCTCTGGGATTGGAATGAAAGCTGACCTTTTCCAGTTCTGTGCCCACTGCTGAGTTTTCCATATTTGCTGGCATATTGAGGGCAGCACTTTCACAGCATCATCTTTTAGAATTTAAAGATAGCTCAGCTGGAATTCTATCACCTCCACGAGTTTTGTTCGTAGTGATGCTTCCTAAGCCCCTCCTGACTTCACGATCCAGAACGTCTGGCTTTACCACATCATGGTTTTCTGGATCATTAAGATCTGTTTTGTACAGTTCTTCTGTGTTTTCTTGCCACCTGTTCTTAATATCTTCTGCTTCTGTTAGGTCCATACTGTGTCTGTCCTATATTGTCCCCATCTCTGTATGAAATGTTCCCTTGGCGTCTCTAATTTTCTTGAAGAGATCTCTAGTCTTTCGCATTCTATTGTTTTCCTATATTTCTTTGCAATGATCACTTAGGAAGTCTTTCATATCTCTTCTTGCTGTTCTTTGGAAATCTGCATTCAGAGGGTATATCTTTTCTTCTCTCATTTGCCTTTCACTTCTCTTCTTTTCACAGCTATTTGTAAGGACTCCTCAGACAACCATTTTGCCTTTTTGCACTTCTTTTTATTGGGGATAGTTTTAATCACCTCCTCCTGTACAATGTTAGGAACCTCGCTCATAGTTTTTCAGGCACTCTGTCAGATCTAATCCCTTGAATCTACTTGTCTTTTCCACTGTATAGTAGTAAGGGATTTGATTTAGGTCATACCTGAATGGTCTAGTGGTTTTTCCTACTTTCTTCAACTTAAGTCTGAATTTGGCAATAATGAGTTCATGATCTGAGCCACAGTCAGCTCCCGGTCTTGTTTTTACTGACTGCATAGAGTGTCCTCATCTTCGGAATATAATCAATCTGATTTTGGTACTGACCATCTGGTGATGTCCATGTGTAGAGTCAGCTCTTGTGTTGTTGGAAAGGAGTGTTGGCTGTGACCAGTGCGTTGTCTTGGCTAAACTCTTTTAGCTTCTGCCCTGTTTCATTTTGTACTCCAAGGTCAAACTAGCCTGTTATTTCAGGTATCTCTTGACTTCCTCCTTTTGAATTCCAGTCCCCTATGATGAAAAGGGTTTTTTTTCCTGTGTAAGTTCTAGAAGGTCTTGTAGGTCTTCATACACCACCTTACCTGCCTCCTGAGTAACCTGTATGCAGGTCAATAAGCAACAGTTAGAAGCAGACATGGAACAACAGACTGGTTCAAAATTGATAAAGCACATCAAGGCTGCATACTGTCACCCTGCTTCTTTAAATTATATGCAGAGTATATCATGAAAAATGCCAGCTGGTTGAAGCACAAGCTGGAATCAAGATTGCCAGAAGAAATATCAATGATCTCAGAGAGGCAAATGATAACACCCTAATGACAAAAAGCAAAGAGGAACTAAAGAGACTCTTGATGAAAGAGAAAGGAGAGTGAAAAAGCTGGCTTAAAACTCAACATTCAAAAAAATGAACATCATGGCATCTGGTCCCATCACTTCATGGCAAAGAGATGGGGAAACAATGGAAACAGTGACAGACTTTATTTTCTTGGGCTCCAGATTCACTGCAGCCATGAAAATAAAAGATGCTTGGTCCTTGGAGGAAAACATAGGCAGCATATTAAAAAGCAGAGACATTAATTTGCCAACCAATGTTCATATAGTCAAAGCTATGGTTTTTCCAATAGTCAAGTATGGATGTGAGAGTTGGACCATAAAGTAGGTTGAGCACTGAAGAATTGATTCTTTTGAACTGTGGGGTTGGATAAGACCCTTGAGAGTCCCTTAGTCTGCAAGGAGATCCAACCAGTCAATCCTAAAGGAAATCAGTCCTGAATATTCACTGGATATTTTGAAGGTGAAGCTTCACCTATCGCTGAAGGTGAAGCTCCAATACTTTGGCCACCTAAAGCAAAGAGCCACTCGATGTATAGAATAGACTCGTGGACTTTGTGGATGAGGGTAAGGGTGGGATGATATGGGGAAAAAAAAAAAAAAAAGAAAAGAACCTGATGCTGAGAAAGATTGAAGGCAGGAGGAGAAGGGGACAACAGAGGATGAGATGAGAGAACGGCATCATCAACACAATGGACGTGAGTTTGAGCAAGCTCCAGGAGATGGTGAAGGATAGGGAAGCCTGGTGTGCTGCAGTCAAAGGGGTTACAAAGAGTTGAACATACTGAGCGACTTAACAACAACAACATCTACTTCACTGGGGAAAGTAATTTGCAAAATTGAACATCATGCCCAATAGCATTATAATTTAATCATTTTATTGTTTTATAACATATATGCTTAACAAGACTTGTTATGAAAAAAAGTTTTTCTCTAAATATATTACAAATGCAATTTTTTTAAACTTCATGAAAGTCTGTCTGCTGATGTGTGCACTATTGCTATCTCATTTTTATAGATAAAAATAAACCAAAGACTCATTGTGCCAATGTCCATCCCCCCAAACCATAAAACTTCCACTTTCTCTCAAATGCTCTCATGCTCATCATCCAGGTGGCTTAGTGGTAAAGAATCTGCCTGCCAATGCAAGAGACATTCGTTCTATCTGGGTTGGAAAGATCCCCTAGAGAAGGAAATGGCAACCCAGTCCAGTATTCTTATTGGGGAATTCCCATAGAAGGAGGAGCCTGGAGGGCTCCAAGGAGCCTTGCAACTCCAAGGAGTTGCAAATAGAGTCAGACATGACTTAGTGACTAAAACAACAACCAATGTCCACTCTTTCCAACTGTAAAATTCCCACTTTCCTGCCAAGTACCCTCATACCCACCATCCAAAATACAGATGAATGCAGGTCTCCATTATTATTCCATTTATTAAATATTTTTAAAAGTCATATAATTCTTTTTACTAGAATAAAAAAATATAAAAGATGTTCTGGGATTCCCTTCTCACATCTATTCACCCTCAGTGCTTTTTTGTTGTATACACTCTGTTTGGTATACACTCCATTTGGAGACTATTGATGTATATATATTTTTGTTTCTGCAGCCACCAAGCATATCTCAGCAAAAATAAAAGTCAGAATATAATGTTCAGAAATATAAGATTGGGAAAAAGGATTATACATATGCTTATCTTTCACTTCAAGATTAACTTATGCACATAGAATGCTCAAGTATTCCCTATTATGGTTTGCAATTGCCTACCAATATTATTTTGCTAGAATAATTGTTTTCAAATTTTAGAAGCTACAGAAATGAGATTTATTTGCAGCAGGTGATTCAACTCCCACCACATTTATAGAACAAAGGGGATCACTTTTGATATGTTGAATGGTTCTGTGGGACTTTGTTTAAATAAAATTTTCTAACACTATATGTTGGAAATTTCTCTCTCATCTCATAAACACCATTCTTTTCTGTATACAGAAGCCTTTGCTCGTCTTGGTGACATTCAGATAATTAAGTCACCAAAATCCTTCTTCCAAAGATTTATTGACTTATTAGACATATTCAGAAACATCTTTCAAATCACAATGTTTTATTATTGTAATTAATTAATAGTAGTTATCTACATATACAGACCCTAAAATCCATATTTCATAATTTCCCATGTAAGCATCTTTTCAGACTGTTATATTATCATGATGAAGTAACATCTTATTCATTTGTAAAAAATGTGTAGAATATACTACATAACACAATAACAAACAGCTTTACTTGTAGTTTTATAAACATATTGGTATTATTTTTCTTTAATATTTTAAAGCATTGTTTCAAACATCGAATAGGATACAATTAAAGTATGAAGGTTTTCTCCACTGTAGATCAATAAATTTTAACACCCTCATAATTCCAATATACCTAGTGAGATACACATTTATCAGTACTTCTTGAAGCAGTACACCAATTACAGATAATTTAAAATTGATGCTCTATTGGTTAAGCTCCAGTTGTATCAACTTCTATAAAGATGGCATGTTTAGTCAGAGTGAAGTTCTGAGAATAGCAACCAAGATACACAGAACTTGGAGCTTAGCCTTGACATGAAGGAACAGTGAAGCACAGCTTGTTTATCAGTTTGACAAGGAGAGTACCAGCTGGCTAATTAAGTGAACCTAATTTAAACTAATGATGTAGATTCTCAGGATAATGTGCTAACAGCTAGAGGAGACTGCTGATGACACTTAAGAATACCCGAGGTGTTACAATAAGCCACTTCTGCATCCAAGCAGAACCTGATTTTGTTCCACAGAACTCAAAATGAGGTCAGTTGTTCACTAGTTAATCTCTTATGCAAGAAAACACCTGCACGCCATTCTTACAAAAATTATTAATAAGAGAAGCAATAAACATTTGACATTTAAAGCAATACCAAGGTTATAGATTCCTTTAAGAATTTGTGAGCTTTCATTTTTAAGCTGCAGGTAGAAATGATATTAATGTAAACACTGAAAGTTAATATATCTCCATGGTAAGAGTTCATCATGAAGTTTCTAAAAACAAATCGTATCAAGAAAATATTTGCCATTTTAACAAAAAAATGTAGCAATGTTATTCAAGTTTTTTTAACATTTCATCCTAAGATTACATATTTAATACCAATAAACAAAGTTAAACACATGCAAAACAAAAAGAGAAAAACTCAGAAATTATGATTTCTTAGAGAAAGTCAGTATAAAACACTAGAACCGAAAAACAAAACTTGAAATATTAAATTTAAATAAGTATAGTGTTAGTTTTTTTCTCTTTTATTTTCTTACTTTCCTTTTCAAAAGTAAGATAATTTGATTTGGACTTCACTCTCACATCACTCTGTCCACTCTATAAAAAATCTATAGTAGTTTCTATCACGTTTGGGAGGTGATTAACTAAAATTTGATTACAATTATTATTCTTAGCTGCCACTGTATAATATACTCAGGTTAGAACAAAAGAAATCAACAGAAGGACAGCACAGAATAAGGAAGGATAACTTCATTAGGGGACAAAAGGGGTCAAATTGACAACAGTGCTTTACTTTTTACATGATTAACTTGACAACCTGCAGCTGACTTTGAGCGCACTCTGCCCTTGGATATAAATAAAGATTGGAAATCACAAATGAAGCTATTCACTTTCAGTTTTTGAAGTAACTAGAAATACTATTTCTTTTACTGGTTTTAAAACTTGAATTACTTGGATTATTAATTTATAAAACAGACGTTTCAATGTCTATGTCTATTAAATCTATTATTTACATGTTGTTTATTAAACTGGGAGAAATCTTGAGAGAGTTCAGAATTCTAAGAGATGATATATTTTCCAGTATAAAAGTAGAGTCATTAGTATATTCCTAATTCATCTTTAAACATGTTCTTTTGAGGACTAAAATTCACATACTCTCAGGTCATGTTAAGCAAATATAAGGATGTGTTATTTCACCAAGCAGTCGGAAGACTTATGGAATTCACCTTCTAAAGAGGTTCACAGAATGAAATTATGAATGGTTGAAAACAGGAGAATTCAAACAAACTCAATGATAGAAAATTAGAATTTTTGTAAAAGATAATTTTATGGGATATATATCTAAAATTTTAGGTTGATAGTTTAGTAAACAATATGCCTCAAAGAGTAGTGTTTTATCAGAAATAAGGATAGATTGCACGTACTTAGTATGAAAATCTTCACTCCCTAAATGAAGGTAGCCTCTAACTTTCTATAGAACAGATCTGTGCAAAATATCCCAAATCATTGTAGCCACTGTTTCACACTTCCTCTTCCCAGGAAGGAATTTGTAATAGTGAGGAAAAAATCAGACTCCATATTACATCTATTCCTTTCAATGTGGTTAGTCATGCTGGCTCTGAATCTTTTGTGAAAGAATGTTGCCTGTTGTTCAGCCACTAAGGCACTAATTCATGTTCAACTGTTTATGACCCTAAGGACTGCAGCATGCCAGGGCTTTGAACCAGCTCTGAATTAGGAATAGGGCCCTCACCAGATTGCTATCATGCTTGCACCTTGATCTTGGACTTTCCACATGCAGAAACTTAAGAAATAAATTTCTGTTGTTTATAAACAATGCAGTTTGCTGTATTTTTGTTTGTCTTTCATTTATTTAAATTATAGCAGCCTGAATGGTGATATGAAATGATAGTGAAAATGCATAGAAAGTGAAATATTTAGTAATAAGGCATATTTAACCATTAGTGGATGCAAAAGTTACTAATATATCCCTTAGTTCAAGAATAGTCATTAGGATCAATTTGTGTATCATATTACGTTTGTCTGTTGATTTATCAGATATTACTCACTTTGATCATATGTCAATTTTTTCTAGTAATATGATAATAATCACTTTACAAACTTGTAAGCAATCATATATGTTTCCCTATTTTAAATTTTTTAGTTAACTTTTTAACTCATTAAGTAACTTGCTTTAACTAAACACTTTGTGCCTTGTAGTCCCTTTTTGAAATGTGATGTTAATATTGTTACATCAGCTTTTATGTTTTGCTGTTAGTTTATGCCTGCCTCACCTGGGACTCTTTTTTCTTTCATTTTGGAAATGTATCTAGTATAATATGCATATGATTCATTATTCAGTTTATTACTTTTTATTATAAGCTAGTTACTTTATTCCATTTTCTGTTATTGTAAGTATAAACATATTTGGTTGTATTCTATAACTTTTTTGTTTTTTTTAATTTTTGTTGGAGTATACTTGATTTACAATGTGCTAGTTTCTGCTATACAGCATAGTAAATCAGTTATATATATATATCTCCACTTATTTCTAGATTTTATTCCCATATAGGTCATTACAGAGTATTAAGCAGACTTCTCTGGGCTATATAGCAGGTTCTTGTTAATTATCTATTTTATATACAGTAATGTCTATACGGCTTTTGTTTTAATTTTTGAAATCATGCCCCCCCTTTTTCTCTATAATTTTATTTAAAATTTTGGCTTCATTTTTTCAGTTTAATATGTTCTCTTCCTTATTTCTTCTTTTCCTATTTTATTTATGAACAGGCTGTGCCTTTATTTTTATTTTATCATAGACAGATACAATATTTAAGACATACTTTCTTGAAGTATTAAAAACATATTTATCATATACATAATAATCAGCAATTATTTCCAGTCTTATATGATACAAGAAATCTTAATATAAATAATATCAACCCTTCCCCCACTTACTTGTTTTTGTACACTATTTAAACACTTAAAAAAATTTTTTTTTGCTATTTTAGTCCTTTGTATTCACTCTTAAAAATGTTGACCTTAAATTCAGGGAATACCATTATTACCGACAGTTAATATTTTATAGATCCTATGTTTAACAATTTAATTGCTCACTATATATCATATTTAATAGCTTAGTTTATTTTCCTTATTCCTACAGTGAATAGTTTCAACTTTATATAACTTCATTTTGTTGACGAAATTTTTCTACTGACCGTATAATATCAGAGTATATTTTATTTCTACTTAGTCCTTTAATAATATTTTTTCACTTTCTTTTGGTGTTCATTATAGCTATCAAGAAAATTGCTACTATTCTCATAGTAACTCATCTTCCATTTTTTACGTCTTCCTTTGATTTTATGTTTAATTGTATCATGTCAACATATTTAGGTATTGATTTTTCTCTAAGTTTTGTTGCCCTTTCTAAATCTGAGAGTTTAGAGTATTTTTAAATAAATTGTACATGTACAATAAAGAATAATACAAAGTATATATATATTATGATATATAGTAATATAATAATATATGGTATATTATAAACTTAACCCTTTTCTTTCTATTTGGTATATTATCAGATTTCTCCTTTCTTTCTGTTATCTCCTTCTAGAATTTATCCTTTCTATTGTTAGTGTATAAATAAAGTCTGATATATATATATGCATATATGTTATTAAAAATATATATATAATTATTTTTTATTAGAGTCTAGCTGCATTACTTTTCCCCTGGAGAAGGAGGGAATACTCCAGCATTCTTGCCTGGAAAATCCCATGGACAGAAGAACCTGGCAGGCTACAATCCATGGGGTCGCAAGAGTAGGACACGACTTAGCGACTAAACCACCACATAGCTGCTTTACAATGCTGAGCTAGTTTCTACTATATAACAAAGTGTATCAACTATAAACATACACATATGTCCCAGTTTTCTCATTTCCCCTCCCATTTATGTCACCACAGAGCACTGAGGAGAGTTTTCTTTTACTATACAGTAGGTTCTCATTCGTTACCCTATTTTATACATAGTATCAATTGTGTATATATATATCAATTCATCTCACCCCTCTTTTCCCCCTTGGTGTACATGTTTTTTTCTTTATGTCTGTGTCTTTATTTTTGATTTGCAAATAAGATCATCTGTATGACTTTTCTACCTTCCACATATATGTATTAATATGACATTTTTTTCTCTTTCTGACTTACTTCACTCTATATGGCAGTCTCTAAGCCCATTTATGTATGCACAAATGACCCAACATTTTACTTTTTAATGGCTGAGGAATATTCCATTATATACATATACCAAGTGCCTCCTTGTCCAACCTGAGCTGGAAACACATATGTCCGTCTGGCCACACATTTCTCCCCACTCTGTAAAGTCCCTGAATGACTGCAATATACCGTAAGTACTGATTTTGTGGTTCTAAATAAATTCAAGAGAGTAGGTGAGTTTTAAATACAGAATGAGCAAACAATGGGAATCAATGTAATTGATTTCTCTGCAGCAAAAATGAAAGAATAACACTTGCTCCAGGTAAATGAAATGACCTCACAATTATCTTGTGCAGCCAATGTAGCCAGACACAGACAACGAATATTGTATGTATTTCCATCTCTGTAAAATAAAAATCAGACAATACTGACTTGTGGTAACAGAAATCTGCATAATGATTACCTTTCGATAGGTAATGACTAGAAAGAGTAATAAAGCATAATTATTATTATTTTAATACTAAGATCACAGGAGAATCCATTTAGACTAAGTCTGAATTTTCTAACTTATAAAAGTGTAAGTTTTAGATTCTTTGAAAAACACCCACAATCATAATTATACTATAGTTTAATATTTTATCCTTGTATGTCTTTTTCATTCCCCTGGTATTTTATAGTCATTATAGTCACTTTGAAAATGATATCATTTATGTGGTTTTTAACATTGCCTGAATTTTCACTATTGATATTTTATATTAATTTTAAAATTTATATCATTGTCTGAAGATATAATTTATATGAATAATAAATGATGTTAACTTTTCTCACTTTCAAATATCTAGTATGTTATACATATTAAGTTGGTGTAGGTTTCTGGTTTGAACACTGAATTTAAAGACCAGCCTGATTATTCCTGAAAGAACATCTAATTTTAACCTACCAGCTAAAGACTCTTGATAATCCTTCACTAATGCCTATAATTCGCTGGCCTACATTGCTGCTGAAATCAAAGTAAAATAAACCTGGTCAAAAATCAAGCAGTCTCAAAGACAGACACATAGAATATGAAATATACAGAAAAATATGGTCTCCCGGTAGACACTGGACCATTAGATAGACACCCAGTAGACAAGGGTGCACATAAGAAGTAAGGAACCCTGGAGGCCTTAGAATTTTCTAGTGGACAGTTATTCATCCTTTCATGACCCTACTGTTCATTCTCATATTTGAAACTGAATCACAAGTTTATAACTCTGTAGACACCAGAGCTTTCAAACAGAGACACTTTTTATTTATCTGTAGTACCAAGCACATCTTACAAAAGACAATTAAAAAATGCATACAAAAATGGATAGATGATTGGATGAATTCATATGAAGTTGTTAAAAGCTATTATAGTGAGAAGCATGATTTTGAACTTCTTAGAATATTTTTTTGCTCTAGTCAGGAATCAATATTAAAGTTACTAACAGCTACTTCAAACCAATATTGATGCAAGGAAAAAAAACTATAAAAGTAAGAAATGGTTAGACTTCAGTGTCTGTCAGAATTTTGATAGTAAACCAGTATATAGTGCATATACCAGGCCCTGTTATAAACACTTAAATGTTTTTATGCATTAATTGATATAATCCTTAATATAATGTTATGGGAAATGTACTCCTCCAAGGTGCTGCAGTGGCAAATAATCTGCCTGCCACTGCTGGAGACACAAGAGAGATGGGTTCGATCCCTGGGTTGGGAAGATTCTCTGAAGTAGGAAATGGCAACCTACTTAAATATTCTTGCCTGGGAAATCCCATGGTCAGAGGAGCCTGGCTGGCTACAGTCCACGGGGTCGCAAAGAGTCAAACACAACTGAGCACACACACAAAATGTGTACAGTTATTATTCTGATGTAATACATTATATTGATACATATCTCAGGATGCTATTTTGTTTCCTCTGAGCTGAGAAGCTATAGATCCTAACAGGCAAAGGTTCGGAGGCTGGAGCCAGGCTGCCAGGAGGCAAATCCTATACTTCCCCTTGCTTGCTGTATGACTGAATTCTAGTAGGTGGTCAAAGTTGGATAGTCTTGGAAAGAGCAGGAGATAAAATAGTTGATGACTCAAACCAGAATAGTCTCCATAACCATAATCATGGCAACATGGAAAAATTACATGACAAGATTGGAGATTTTTTTTCTCTGTCATAGACCTATGCACATATTATTTGTTTTACCACTGTGGTAAAACCTACTAAATTATTATTATCCAGTAATTCTATCATTGTCCCAGCCTTTGTTATGAATCAAATGAGAAAGCTATAATACTGTTTCTGTGATGGTAACTAGGATACCTTAATTGACTGTGGACCAGGACTCTCTTTGCTCTATACATAAAAAGCAAGTCTGAGGATGATTTCTACATAAATGGTCATGTTGGGATTATGAAGTATTTTTGGAATCTAATTGTTGAAAACAAAAGCTCTTTCAATTACTCCTTTAATTGTTTAGGCTCAAGTAGCAGAGTGAGAGGAGAGTTTGCAGAAAACTCATGCATTTTCTAGTTATACAAGTAATGAAACAAGTTATCAATGACAACCAATCGACAGGTTACCTCGTAATGACTATTACATTAAATTAAATTTTCTTTCAAACTACTTTCGCTTTCAAAAAGAGGAGTCATTCATACCTGAACAACTTTTTGAGACTGCACGTCAACAACAAGGACTCTATCCAAAGTTGGCTGTGCTACATAGATGAACTTGTCCTTGACATTGACAGCTGAGGCCCACACACACCTCTGGATTTCATCACCTTCAGCCTTGGGACAGACTTCATCCTAAAATTTAGAAAATATAAAATTAAATGAATATCTTAAACTATAACATGGACATGGACATATGACCAGTAACGTTAATGTTGGACACTTTACTACTTTTGTCATAGAAAGTTATATATATTTATATGTGTGTGTGTGTGTATATATATATATATATATATATAAATATGGTAATATATATTTATATCAAATATATAGAGTTAAACAAAACAATATACAGTACATAGTTAAGTTCATTAAATGTGTATAGAAACTAGTATATTCTTTAGAATATATTTTCTCAAGTTTTAATTGCTCATTTCTAGTTAATATATGAATATTACTATATTCATATAGTCCCTTCATCTATCCCTACCTGCTCATAACTCAGTAACTGCTAAAAAACATAATAAGTCCAATGTTTCCACCCAAATCCTCCAGTCTCAAACTTCTGTACCAGACATTAGAAACCACACTAAGGACATTTAGAGCCTCTCCAAACCCATGGTCCATTCATTGTCTTTTCATAAGCTACCAAAACCACTGAAAAAGAAGAGTCTCCTAATTTGCGGAGAATCAGGAACTTGGAAAAAATGATAAGTTTTTTTTTCATATTTATTTTATTTTTGATTTGGTATCAAGCTCAAATTTTACAAAGTCCTTTATCTGTCTGAACTTCTCTTTTTTTTTTTTTTTTCCATTTTGCTCTATTACCCTAGAACTGGTTTTTGGTTGAATATTATATTGTTTGTGGTAGATATTCTATTTCATCCTTCAACATTAAATAAATGTTGAAGGTATACTTATTTCCTTCTGATTTGCATCTGCAGATATTGAAAGTAGAAGAATGTCATTTAGGTCTTTATTTTTGCTCCAGGTTTTTCTTTTATTCACTGGTATACTGGAATTGTTTTTTGGTGGCTCAGGTGGTAAAGAATCTTCCTGCAATGTGGCACACCCAGGTTCAATTCCAGGGCTTGAAAGATCCCCTGGAGAAGTGAATGGCTATCCACTCTATTCTTGCCTAGAGAATTTCATGGAGAGAGGAGCCTGGCAGGCTATAGTCCATGTGGTCACAAAGAGTCGGACATGACTGAGTGAAACACACATGCATTGGGTTTGTAATTCTTTCAATTTATTTATAGTTAGAAAAACCACTAGCAAGAGAGCTCTACACAAAATACATGTATAAACATATACTTATCTAGTGACAATAGAATGATAAACTGATTCTAGTGTGTCATTTTTTTATGAGTTAGGCCTGGTCTCTGAGTACCACATCTAATATTGATTTGTATACTTGAGGTAGTAACTCCAAAGCTCAATTAAAATACTCTCCTCTTCTTTAATTTGAAAAAAAAATCAATTGTTTTTCTTCAGAGAGCCCATCCACCATTAGTATTTAATAATCATGAAACAGAATCAATAAAATGTTCATTATCAACACCACCTAAACATTTATTTCAATAAAAAGATAATACTGACAGTAGATAAACCATATCTGACATTTAGTAACTAAAATGAATGCCATAATAATTCTTCCCAGGCAGCACAACCACAGAAGGTGCTTCTCTTTCTTGCATAAAATTTGTAAAGTAATGTATAAACCAGAGCACTTTGGAATGAGCAGCTCAGTATATGCTCTGCTGGTTTTGTTCTCCACCCTTAGATCTAATTCCGAAGAACTGGAGGGCCCACTCATGTTTAAAATCCAGTCCGGAAGTACCAAGTTCACCAAAACACCAGGGGCTTATAACAGTAGTGTTTTCTGTACAGTGCAGTTGTCCCAGGCTTCCAGGACATAAACAAACAAAAGGAAAACTAAGTATCCAGTGTATGTTTCTGGTAGTTATAGAGGGTTGCAATGAACACCATTTTATAGAAGGTGCCGCAATAACATTAAGATGACCATCAGCAGTGAGTGTCGATGGCGCCATCGGCAGGCAGCACAAGCCAAAAGGCAGAAATCTGTTCTCAGCACATGTCCAGAACACGGTGCAGGATTTTACCTTCATTCATCAATTTTCACTGAAACATTATTTTCTACACCAAACATTTTTCTTCAGAAGAATCCTGAACATCTTTGACAAGGACCTATTTCATGAGAACCAAACACTATATAAAATATGTACTTGAGAAGCACGAAAAGGTGGGGAAAAGTGGGACCTAAGGTTGATGAAAGTTTCTGAATATAGGGAAGTTGTTTACATATTCTTTTCTGTTATGTAAAAATCTCACAATGAAACCTGCCAAAATAACAGAAAGCATGAGTGACCCGACACGAAACTGTCAGCCAAGCAACTGTTGAACCAGGAGCAATCTCCACCTCTTTGCTACAAAACTGTTCAACAGTAAAATAAACTGCTCTGCTGGGAATTATTTCCTACTTTGTATGCTGTCACTATAAGATGTCCCTGACCAGACTCACAATCATTTTTACAAAGCCATTAAAACTTTCCTGACAGCCATCCTAAATTTTCTTTGCTGTGCTTTATGCCATTATTTCTGATTATAGTCTATTAGGTCCCTTTTTACAGTAACAGTCCTCTTTTTCCAGATTACATAGATGAATACTTATTTCTGAGGATAGGAATAGTAGGGGGATATATTTCACATGCATTAGGCATTCAGTGGGATAAAAGAAGAGCTAAAAAATATCAGAGATGCAAAAGCAGATTAAGATAATACGTACTGATGAGGAAAACTGTCAGGAATTATATTAAAAAGTATCATTCAATCATCTATAGAAATGTATACTGCCATTGAGAGTAAAAGGGTTAATAAGATTTTAGAGCTAATAAGAATGAGTAAAAAGACAATTCTAGCTCATAATTAATACTTATCTATTTCTCTGTGGGTCACTTACATATTTCATTATATATTTCCTGTGTATGAATTATCTTCTTTCAAAAGTTTAAAGGAATATACCATTAGTGATAATGGAAATTTTAACTTAGCAATTAAAGTAGTGTTGATGCTTCCTGACCTGCTAAACCAAAATTATAGTTCAAATACTTGAATATATTTTGAATATGCAAAATATAGTTTGAATATATATATATATTCATCTTCTATAGGATTCAGTCATTTTCATTTATTGTATTGATTACCTATTAAAATACTTTGCTCTTTTTTTAAAAATTTTATTTACATTATCGTGTTGGTTTTGCCATACATTGACATGAATCCGCCATGGGTATACATGTGTTCCCCTTCCAGAACCTCCCTCCCACTTCCCTCCTGATTACTTTGCTCTTAAATCTCCAATCTTGTATCTTTCCTCCTTTTCTTCATAGTCACTTCTGTGCCATTCATAGTGAGGATGAAAGGATTTGTTACAAGCACCTCTGTTTCCCTTTCAACCAGCTCAACAGGATTCTGGCATTATTCTTTCCTCCCATCCTCTCTCTAATCATGGTTTGTCCACTATCCTTTGCCTGCAGAAACAATCTGGCTACATTTAATCAATGTGCTAAGTTGCTTTAGTCATGTCTGACTCTTTGTGAGCCCGTGGACTGTAGCCTGGCAGGCTCCTCTGTCTGTGGGATTTTCCAGGGAAGAATATTGGAGTAGGGTGCCATGGCCTCCTCCATGGGATCGTCCCGATTCAGGGATCAAACTCATGTCTCTTATGTCTCCTGCATTGGCAGGCAGGTTCTTTACCACTAGCACCACCTGGGAAGGGCACATTTAATCTATAACTTTAGTTATGCTGCATTGGAACATGTACATGCCTTAGTAATTTAAGCAAACAATAATTGGATTCATCTGCTTTCCCTTCCAATAAGCAATCTAATTCTCTTTATATTTTGAACAAGTTTTCGAGAATCTTAATTTCATTTCTTGACCTTTCATTCTAAATTGTTCATACTTCAAACTGGCATTTGAGAGATCCTGGCTCTTCCAAAAGAGGTCTTGAAAATTCATCAATGGCCTCAGAATATACAATCATTGGTCTTCTTGTTGGGGAGAATTTATTGAACATTTTCTATGTGAAAGATATCATGCAGAGCTACGTTTGGAAAGAAAAACATGAATATGAGTGAATGCCTGCTCTCAAGTTGCTTATCATTTCTCTCATATCCAGCTGTTTCAGAAATTTGGTTCTTGCTGGATTTTTTTTTTTCATTGTTGTAAGACAGAATTAGCAATCATTGGCCCCAGACCAAATTCAGTCCACTGCCTATTTTGGTATGTGGCTTAGGAACCAATAATTATTTTTTGGCATTTTTTTTTAATGGTTGAAGGAAAGTCAAAAGAAGAATACTATGTGGTGACTGGCACACATGCAATATAAGCCTAATCTTAGCTAGATTATATAGATAGGTACCATGTATCTATCTATATTATCTGTGTATCTATATCTAAATAGCTATCATTCATGAACCTGTTTGTGTGTTCATATGTGTGTATGTATTCTCCTTTTTAAATTTATTTTCTATTTAATTTTGGAATCAAATTTAATACTTTCTTTAATACAGTACACTTTCTTTCTCTCAATTATGTTTCTATTTCAAGTTGCCTATTCAATCTTTTTTTTTTTTTTGGAAAGACAGGGAGGGAGGAAGACCTGGTAAATGGCAAGGCCAAATATTAATTCCTGGTTGTCATCCAAGCATGATAATAATAAGGCAAAAAGAATGAATAAACTCTTAAAGGAATTGAATGTAAAATAAATAGAGCAGAAAAGCAAAGTCTGAGACTTGACTTTCCTGAAGTCACCAGAAGGGAACAGAAGATAAAGAAACTACTAAAGGTGAAATTTAACTAATAGGATTAAGTGACAACCAGGTTAAGTTATAGCCTGGAACCCATATTAGAAAACTTTTATTCTTCATGGTCCACATAGTAAATAGCTTAGGCTTTGCCGTTCATATTACCTTCATCTGCATGAAAGCACAGACAACATATATTTTTCTTCCAGATTTACTGAGATATAACTGACATACAGCACTGTGTACATTTAAAGTGTACAACATAATAATTTAACTTCCATCATGGAATTATTATCATACTAAATTTAGTAAACATCTATCATCTCATGTAAGTGCAAAATACTAGACAAAATTGTTTTCCCTTGTGATGAGAACTCTTATTGGTTACTCTCTTGACAATATTCGTATATAACATGAGGCAGTGTTCATTAAACTAGTCATGTCATCCATTACATCCTTAGCATTTATTTATCTTATAACTAGACGTTTGTATCACATTCAGGTAATTCTATCTTTCCCCATTCTCTGCCTTGGGTAACCTCAAATCTGATCTCTTTTCTATGAGTTTGTTTACTTGTTTGTTTTTAAAGTATAATTGTCACTATGTTAGGTTGCTGTGCACAATGTAGTGATGTAGTCTTCCTATATATTGCAAAATGATCACCACAATAAATCTAATTACTACCTGTCACCATACATAGAAACTACATTGTTATCGACTATATTCCCCTGCAGTATACATTTTGTCCCCACAACTCACTTATTTTGTAACTGGAAGCTTGTACCTCTTAACCTCCCTCACCTATTTCATTAACTTCCCCACCCCTCCTCTCAGATATTCACCTTTTTGTTCTTTTTATCTGTGATGTCGTTTCTGTCTTGCTATGTTTGTTCACTTGTTTTGATTTTTTTTAGATTACATATATAAGTGAAATCATACTGTATTCATCTTCCTCTGATTTATTTTAGTTACCATAATACCCTCTAGGTTCATCTACATTGTCAAAAATGGCAAGATTTCACTCATCTTTATGGATGAGTAATATTCCATGGTATACATAAAACAAGTCTTTTTATCCATTCATCTGTTGATGGGCAGTTAGGTTGCTTCCATATCTTGGCTATAGTAAATAATGCTGCAGTGAACGTATTTTTTGTTTTCTTCATAAAAATACTCTGAAGTGGAATTCCTTGATTGTATGGTAATTTTATTTTTAATTTTCTTAGAAAGCTTCATATTATTTAACATCGTGGTTGCATCTATGTACAATTCCACCAACTTGGACAGATTCTTTACAACTGAGTCACCTATGAAGCCCTTGACTTATATTCTGGAAGTTTAAAAAAACTCAGCAATTCTACAAAGTAATAAACTATGGGGTAGTAAATAAGAAAGTAATTGATAATAATAATTATACATAAATCTACATATAGAACATTAGTATACTCAACATGTAAAATAGCTTGTTTAAACAAGTTTAAAAGTAGACCTAACAGTCTTTGGGATGCCAGGCCTAGGAACATAGAGGGGGAAGAAAAAACTGAAAACACTGAAAAGGCAGGCTGATTGAATACTTTATAGGCTAGGGTTCTCTAATATATAAAGAAGGCAAATATATGAACTTCTGCATAATTTGGATTACAAATGAATTCTATCATTTGCATAGCTGTGAATGAAAACACACTGGCAATAGCATTATAAAGAAGGCAGAAATTAGTATGCAACAAATCAGGTGACCTAAGCTGTATACACTCAACTTGGGTACCACATTGTGGGTTCACCCAAGCGTAGAATATAGATGCTTCTAGATACAGAGTGAACTACTGGGAATGAATTTTGAGTCCAAGGTGGAGACAGAGGCTTTGATATTTGATAAAAATGTAAGCATTAAATCTGAAAACACCTAGACATATTGTCGACCTGATTCTCTCACTGATCAGACCATTCACTATGAAAATAAATTGGTTTCGTATATAAACTACTATGTAGAAAAGAAATCAATGAAAACCTCCTGTGCAGCACAGGGAATTCTACTCAGTGCCTGTGGTGAACTAATGAGAAGGGAATCCAAAACAGAGGGCATATATATATAGCTGATTCACTTTGGTGTACAGCAAAACTGACACAATATTGTAAAGCAACAATACTTCAATTTTTTTTTAAGAAAATAAGATTTCAGCAGTTCTCCTGGCTTAACATTACTGCTTCTCTACCAGTCAGATTCCTAAGACTGGCAGGAGAGTCTGCTCCCTTGGAAGTAGCTGAGAATTGGGGAGAAAAAAGGTTTTGCAAAAAGAATAAAACTAAATCTTACTAAAAATATGTAATGGTAATTTTATTATTTTCCAACAAATGACCTGTTCTCCAACTAGATTGTTCTCATCAAAATTTCATAGAAACGAATAATTTTCCACAGTGACTAAAGAGCATATCACACATTTCATTAATCAAATTCCTTTTAATCTGCATTTAGTAGCCACATTTCCAAAATCTATATAATTCATCCCTAATTACTATGGATCATACTAATTTCTTTTTGTCTGAATTTTCATAGCATTTACATTTGGTGTAACATGATTTGGCCTTTAATCACATATTATCATTCCCACCTAAAATGTTAGCCTTTGCTATTCCTGTATTTCTACATTTTTCAAACATACTGGAAAGTATAATATTACTTCAGCAAACACATGCTTAAATATCACTTATTGTAGCAAAAATAAAGGGAGTGGAACCAAAGAGTGTGTATTTCTCAAACATGATGTTAAACCCTATGCCATGTTATCTGGAATAATTGAGAAACCAAATTTTAGAGCATCTTCAAATTATGGTCTCTGGATGGCTGCCAGTTGGCATATCATTTATTACCAAGTTGAGAAGAGTATAGAAATGGAAAATAATAACTTGGAATCTTTATATATACAAATATTTGCATTTAAATTTGAACTATTTATGAATACTCTATAATGTATTCCTTTTAATCTTGCTTTGCTAAATATAACTAAATATATAAAAAAACCTAGATTTTACAATAACATATTAAACAATTTTATATCAATGGTTATTTCCCTTATTGGATTTTTTAAGGCAATGAAGTTAAAGTACTTTCATCAATTTTTAATCAAGATCACTGCTTATAACACGTTTTACAACTGCTATTTTCTACAATTAGATATATTCAATTTATCTAATTCTTGTTGCCATTTCACTTAAGAAAATGTCATAAACAGTCTCGTTCATTTTATTAGTCAAAGTATAGGTAATCAAAGCAGTTTAGGGCCGATTTGCCTTAATTTGGCTTATCAAAGAAAATTGCTAAACAGTATTATTTTGATTCTAGGATATCAAAGTTACTCAGACCACATAGGAATAGAAATAGAAATTTTCATCCTTTATTTTAATATAAAGTTAATGCATATATGTCTTTCAGTGATATAATAAAAATGGAGCAGATGACATTAGAGTATCATAAACTGAGGACTGGTTTCTTTTTAGAAACAATGTATTACATAGATTAAAAAATAGGCTTTGAGGTCAACCAGACATAGACGTAATCCAGTTTTATACTCACATTAGCTGTATGAATATTCCTCTTAAGCTTTATGTCATCTGTATAATATTATCAATCACATAGGATTAATATGTGGGTTAAATGAGGTTATGTTTGAAAAGGTCAAATAAGCAATAAATGTTACCTGTTATTTTCATATAGAAAATTCACCATGGGCTACATTTCATGAAAATTATAACACTCTATGAATTTTTCATTATCTTTTTTTCAGTTTCCAAAATGCTTTGGAGGGAAGTTGCGTATATTTAAAATTTCAGATAGGTGCTGCATACATAGTAAGACGAAAAATTTTCCCTTTATCATTTTGCAGTTCTATGATATTGAACTGATTATCTTTTCTCAATCTCCTTATCTAGAAATTGAGAGGGTTAATTAGAATTTGTCCATTGTTCTAGAAAAAAAAACACAAAGCTATTTGAATTACTTCTACTCTGCAGAAAATATTTTATTAGTTTTTAGAAGTATTAATATTATTATATTAGGTCCATCCATGTTGTTACCAATGGCAGAATTTCTTTTTTGTTTTGTTTTGGCCATCCCATGCAGCTTGTAAGATTTTAGTTCCCCAATCAAAGATTGAACCTGGACCCTTGGCAGTGAAATCTCAGAGTCCTAACCACTGGATCACTAGGGAATTCCCAGAATCTCATTCTTTTCCATGACTAATATTCTATTGTGTGTGTTTGTGTGCAAACCACATCTTTAACCATACATCTGTTGATGGACAATTGGGTTGCTTCCATATCTTGACTATTGCAAATAATACTACAATGAATATAAGGGTGCATGAATCTTTTCAAATCAGTGTTTTTACGTTCTCTGGATTTATATCCAGCAGTGGAATTGCTGGGTCATATGGTAGTTCCCTTTTCAGTTTTATGAGGAGCCTCTGTACTGATTTCCACAGTGGCTGTAGCAATTTCCATTCACACCAACAGTGTAGGAAGGTTCCCTTTCCTCCATATCCTCACCAGTATTTGTTATTTGTAGAATTTTCAGTGATGGCCTCTCCAGAGGAGTGAGGTAAATAACCAATTTAAAAAGAAATAAGTTTGTAGAGTATTAAATTTCAAATGTCCACAGAACATACGAGATGAAAGAACCTTAGACATTTTGTGAATCCAAGGCTAAATAATTTGTTTGTTGGTTATCCTGGCTTGGGGTTGATCCAAGTTTCAGTGAACACTGAGAATCCAGGGGCTGGGTCTTAATGTCTATTTGGAAAGGCATAAATATGAATAATGGGGAAATCAAATTAAATGTCGAGACCATAGGTTTCCCTTTAGATACAAGAACCAGTATAGTTCAACAAAATGTCCTTTGAACTGAAAGCTAATATTAAATGCTAAAGGAATTAGACAAATATGAGGGATATCAGGACATGTGAATTATATGGAGGCACAAGGTTCATGATGGATCAACTCAATTAAATGTAGTGTAGATAGTTGGAATCAAAAAATTAGTTGTATTTCATTTCATTCCCCAAAGTGATGCAGATTTGATTTTTATAAAGGTGATTTGTACAAAGGTTATCAAAGACCAAATGTGTTGAACTTTATTTAACACAGCACAATTGGTAAGTTGGTTAGACAGAGTGAATGTAAATTACTTACAAATTATTTTTTTTCACCTGATAACACATGGACTTAAGTTCACACAAAAAATAATAATAAAAAAGATGAAAGTTACTTCTTTGTTTTGGATTCTAATTTTTTAAGTAACAAAAGAGAATATCTGTTTAAATGATCATTTCCAAGCATGGATTAATAGTAAAGATTAAAAGGACTATAAGAAGACTCTGTTTGGATTAATTTACCTGACATTTCATTTGAAGGATTAAGATATATTAATCCAAATAGATTTGTTTAAAATGTATTTTGTGCATATGTTCTTAGTCATGTCTGACTCTTTGGGACCCCATGGACTGTAGCCTGTCAAGCACTTCTGTTCATGGGATTGTCCAGGAAAGAATACTGGAATGGGTTGCCATTTCCTCCTTCAGGGGATCTTCCTGACCCAGGGACCAAATCTACATCTCCTGTGTCTCCTGCATTGGAAGGGGAATTTTTACCACTGAGCCACCTGGGAAGCCCAAAATGTATTATAAACTCAAGCAATTTTACTTCAATATATTTCATTTCCCTGTGCTCTTATCATATTACTAAAGCAAATGTAGATTCTTAAATACATAATACCTGTGAAACAGATTATCAGGCAGTTGAAGGAATGACTTCTACAAAACAGGATTGAGGCTAAAAGCTTGAAGTTTACTTTGGGAGATCATAAGCCACCCTAACAACTATCTTTAGCCATTTAAGGGGCTTTCATATAGATTCTATTCCTTGATGCTTTCTAGTTCTTTTATAAAATGGAGTAAATTAAAATAGTTATTATCGGTATAAATCCATAGGATAAAAAGGAAACAAAGCTAAACTTTTAATGAAAAAGGTCAAGCAATTTGAATGAGATGGTATACCAGAAAAAAGTTCCCTTACCTTTCTTTAAATGCATGAGTTTTTTTTTAAAGCTAATTTAAAGTTTCTCTTTTGGGGGAAATTAGTTGATGAGCAAGACATGTTTTACTGACTACTTTTCTAAGAATATATATGTCATCTCTCCCTCTGAGTAGCTTACTCTGTCTAGCAACCATTTAAAAAATGTTGACGTAGAGAAGTGTAAATTGAGGTAATTTTATGATTGTTATGTTCTCTACATCTGTTCAGAGAAGGCAACGGCACCCCACTCCAGTACTCTTGCCTGGAAAATCCCATGGATGGAGGAGCCTGGTGGGCTGCAGTCCATGGGATCACTACAAGTTGGACACGACTGAGCGACTTCACTTTCCCTTTTCACTTTCATGCTTTGGAGGAGGAAATGGCAACCCACTCCAGTGTTCTTGCCTGGTGGGCTGCCGTCTGTGGGGCCACACAGAGTCCAACACGACTGAAGCGACTTAGTAGCAGCAGCTGCATTTGTTCAGTACAGTGTAATATCAATTAGGAATTTGTTTTCGGAGTAAAACAATCTCACAATGCAAATGGCACAGGATCATCTTGATGGAGTCTACTGTCTCCCCATATTAACTGGCAGAGGAAGCTTTCTGCAGAAGGCAGGATCAATTATTTTTTTCAAAAAGTCATTGACTGAAAAATATTATTTTGAAGTATGGTAGATTTATCTTCAAAATTTACAAGGCTGGTGAGAGGATAATTATACACATGTGTACTTCTGAACTGTGTTATAATTCACACATTAATTTGCTATGCATAGGAACACCTATAGTGAGTATCATTGTACCTTACTTTTCTGGTCAACATTCTTTAAAAGTCATTTTAGCAGGATTCATGTTATTAACTAGTTAATGACTATTATTGCCAAAAACTTATATTCTATTTCTCATAGGTATAAAGTGAGTGGGTACTGGCCAGATAATTTAAACATGTATAAAGTATTTTGCTATGTTTGTACCAATTAATGTAAAAATATAAACTTATGCCCATTTTAAAATCAAATGTTGTAAACCTCTAAAAATAAATGTTACATTAAAAATAATTTACCTCTGCACCTACCTTCTTTATGGGTAAGAGGACAGATAAAAAGTACATTTTTTTTGTATTTTCTCTTTAAAGCTGTATCTTTATTATATTGCCTGCAGAATTGCATTTGGTCTTCTCCCTTTTTACTGACAAATCTGAAAAGGTTCTGCCACACTATCCAGCTCAGGAATATTCTTAAGTAATAACGTGAAGACAATATGGAATAAGAATTCACCAAAACTGCCTCTGTGATTTAGTTCAGTGCAAATCCTTTATGTATGTAGATTATATAATCCTTTTTTTTTGCATCTTTAAGCTTTCCGAAGAATTTCAAAAGTAAACTATATGACATAAGATAATTTTTGCACAATTATATTCACTATATCTGTACACTGAAAGTTACATATTTTAAAAAATTTAGAAAAAATAAAACCATTTTATGATTAATTATATGGAGAAATACTGAATCATCATTGTAAACTTTCAGCAATATTTTAAAAATTTGTGATTTAGTCATTTAATAAAATAAAGACATTAATTTACTCTATTGTTTTCCTTCCTTCAAATTATTCAAACTGAGACTAATGACCTATCTAAATATGAAAAGATATTAATGAAATGACAAGCTTTCAGTGTTAAATTAATATTTTGACAACTACTGTGGAAATAGAAAATGTTAGCAACGGGAAATCAAGCAAGAGATTAAAGTTAAACATAAAGTTTAAGAAATGTCAAGAAAATTGAGGACTAAAATTAGAATAAATCATGAAGATCATAAATCTAATCCCCAAAACATTACAAAAAATATGTAGTTTTCCTGGAGCCCATTATCCAGAGTGAAGTAAGCCAGAAGCAAAAACAACAATACAGTATATTAACGCATATATATGGAATTTAGAAAGACAGTAACGAGAACCCAACATGGGAGACAACAAAAGGAACGCAGATGTATAGAATAGACTCGTGGACTTTGTGGATGAGGGTAAGGGTGGGATGTTATGGGAGAAGGGCATTGAAGCATGTTAATTGTCATGTGTCTAATCAATCGCCAGCCCAGGATTGATGCTTGGGACTGGTGCAGCGAGATTTCCCGGGGGGGAGGGAGGAGGGAGGGGGGTTCCGGAGGGGAAGCATATGTAAACCCATGGTGATATCATGACATTGTATAGCAAAAACAAGTAAAATAAATAAATAAATAAATAAAAACAAAATACAAACCTCAAAAAAAAAATATGTAGTTTTCAACATATTAAGAAATGATGAAAGTTAGGGATTTTGTAAGCAATATTATCCTTCAGAGAGAAACATCACAAGAAAACATGTAACACTGATGATTCTAGAAATATTTCTGAGCACATTAGTTAAAGTGATTAAACGTAATTAACTACATAAGAACAGACTGGGGATGCACAGAGTAAAAAACTACTACTTTTTAATCTAAACTTTTTGTATTATTTTTTTTTTACCATGACAATCCGTTACTTTGAATAAGCTAACTGGTACTTTTTTGTGTAAATAAAGCTAAATCTGAGATCAGAAACAGTAATTTAAGAGCCATAGACTGACTTATGTAATTTTGTAATTCTCAAGTAAAAACGTTTCATGTTTAAAGAAATTTGTGTGAATGAATGATTTTTATACTGAGGTCTTCAATTTTAGCCTCAAGAAGTCTCTATCGAAAAATCCAAATTCCTATAAGCCCATTTCTTTCTCAAGGACAAAAAATGTGCTGTTACGCGTATACAGTGAATCCTTACACCTCATATAAAAAATGTGCAGGCAATACATTGTCTGAGACACGTACATAATTCTGATCACATCCAAATAACTTGGCTGGTTCTTATTAATAATCTCTCAAAGACATAATATGTTATTTTAGATAAAATTACTTGACTCGATTAATATGCTGTAGAACTCCACTGAAATACTGTTGCACAATATACATGCTTCCCACGACTGTCCCCTAATGTTAGGCTTGCATACTTCAAGTGCATTAGAGGCACAATTTGAGAATTTCGTGAGTGTGATTTTTAATGAAAGATTAGAAGGCCTCTTTAAATCCACGGCTTCAAAGCCCAATTTCATAAATTTATTTCTTTTAAAATCTAGAGCATAATCTTATAAGAAATAGTTAGAGGTAGTTTACATTACTCTCTTTAGGTAGCCTTTGCAGGATACTATTATAATCGCAAAGGGATGAAAGCTTAAATTTTTATCATTTTGTAACTCTTTGTAAATTAAGCCATGTTTTAATAGAAACCCACTGAGAACAGAATAGTGGGGAAACATTTCGATTACCTTTCTGAAATATACAAGTGGTATTGAATTCAAAAGTTTGCTCAATGACTTCATGGGGAAATGAATTGTCTGCATGCTATAAAGAGGCTGATGTTTTAACAATTATTTTTGTGGACAGAATTTGAAGAGGTAATAATTGGATTAGAAACAGAAGGAGATGCTGGGAAGGGAATTGAGAAATGCTCTAAAGTCTGAGCTGCTCTTGGAGAGGGAAACACCAGAAAAGGGAGAAATACAGACATAGCAAAGGGAGGTGTGTTTTCCCATTTCTAATCTCAGTTTCAATTTCTTGTTTCTTGAGTATTCTGCACACTATGGACAAACTGTCCCTATGTACAAGCTCCATTCTAATAGGATGTTAATCATATTATTTATAAAGACAAGGCAATTTTCTTATGTGGAAATTCTAAGCCTAGATAATAGACATATTACGTCAGACTTTCTGCAGAAAATATGTTCCCCTAGATTTAAAGTTACATCAATAATAGGACTAAGATCTTCACATCCCAAAATATAAGACCCATGCATGATGAGGGCCTGAGCCACCAGAGGCTTCCCTGGAGGCTCAGATGGAAAAGAATTTGCCTGCAATACAGAAAGAAGATCCAGGTTCCAACCCTGGGTTGGGAAGATCCCCTGGAGAAGGAAATGGATACCCATTCCATTCTTGCCCTGGAAACCAGACAAGCCTGGCAGGCTACAGTTCACAGGGCCACAAAGAGTTGAACACGACTAAGCAACTCACACACACACACACACACACACACACACACACAGTAAGATATATGTGATTTTCTTTCAAGCTCTTCTAATCCCCAGAAAAGAATAAATAATACCAGTGGCTGAATGAACTGAAGCAAAAAAAAAAAAAGTGTTGAAGATTAAAAGAATTGTAGGCATGTAGATATGTTGACAAAATACTTGAAAACCAGAAGAGTGAAAAAGTTGGTAACCTTGGAAAAGCTTGTCATCCCTGAACCTATAATTGAAACATTTTTCCAAACCCATTTAGTTTGAGTTCTGAAGTTACAAGTCTGGGATAGAATTCTATTTGCTTGAAGTTCACACTTATTCTGGTGACAAGATGAAACTACATATACAACTAGGATAAATATAGCCAGAATCCTATCTAGTTAGGCTACATCACAAAAAAAAAAAGAAAGGAAAAAAGAGAAATGAAAGTATAAATAAAAGAATGTTCTATGAATCTTCAACCAACTCACTATCAAAAGCTGAAATCTGATGCAATCTGACATTGCACCAAAATTGAATTTTTATTTAGAGCAAGCAAACAGCATCTTCTAAGAGATTTCATCAAAAATTCTATACTCTAAATATTTCAGTTTTAATCTAAATGTTACTGGTCAATGAGTTATACTGGGGGTTGCACTGCTCTTCTCTTAATATCAACAGTGACTTTGAAAAATATTATATCTATGCTTAATCTTTTTTTGTCTGTGTGTGGGATAAATGATTCCAAAAGCCTTATTTCCTCTACTCACACTCAAGAAATTTATCTCCCCAAATCCAGAAGAACCGGATTTTTTTCTATATTAGTACTCTGACCTATCTTGAACTGAGCATCTGCACAGTATATTTTGACTGTGTGATTCTGAATTAATAGACCCAGGAGATTCATTGCTGTGTGTGCGCTAAGTCACTTTATTCGTGTCCAGACTCTTTGTGAGCCCATGAACCTGCCTGGCTCCTCTGTCCATGGGATTCTCCAGTAAAGAAAACTGGAGTGAGTTGCATGCTCTCCTCCAGGCAATCTTCTTGACCCAGAGGTTGAACCCACATCTCTTACATCTCCTCCATTGGCAGGTAGGTTCTTTACAACTAGTGCCACCTGGGAAGCCCAGAGATTATGCTTACCCAGAACAATTCAATGATCATTAATTTTATGAAACAGTTTTCACAAACACAATAAAAGAGGAATGCTGTTATGTGGGAATTGTAAAGTAAGGAGAAATAGTAGGTTGAGGAGAGAGTTACATGCGTAAAACTTTAAACTCAGACAATGCATAAAGAATGAAGAGTCTAAGGCTATACGCAAAGGAGTTTTCAATAAATGCACTTCATAAATGTTTTTGCTTACCTGCCATGTGTAAGACAGCAACTGAAGTACCTGTATTCCCACGTACACTGGGAATAAAAATTTTAATCCAAGTCTTGACTAATGGAGATAGTAAGATGTGGTGGATTGTATTCTCTGTCATCTAGGGTATGGCTAGGCTATGTTGCCCAGTTTCTAGGTCAACAACTTATCTGATAGAGAATGGATAAACAACAGAGTCCTACTGTATGACACAGGGAGCGATATTCAGTATCCTGTGATAAACAATAATAGAAAAGAGTATGAAAAAGAATACACACCACACACATATATATGTGTGTGTGTCTGTGTATGTGTGTGTATGTAAGTGAATCACTTTGCTGTATAAAAGAAACTAATACAATATTATAGATCAACTATACTTGAATAAAATAATAAAAAGAACTAGTCTGGTGTCTCTGTGAAAGTGTTATGGGTGTGATTAGCAATTAAAATTAGTTGGCTCTAATACAGACCTAAGACAGATCATTCCCCCTATGATGTGGGTGGGCCTCATCCAGTCACTGAAGGCCTTCAGATTTAAGATTGAGATTTCCCACAGAAGAAGAAATCCTGCCTTAGAAATTGCTGAATTTCTAGTCTGGCTATAGGTGTCAGACTCAAGACACCAATATTGACTTGTATCAACAGTCTGCTGACTTAGTTTATGATTTTTGGATTCTGTGATGAATATCAACTTATATTTGAATTTCCTGCTGCCTGGTCCCCCTACAAATTTGACAGACATATCATTCTACCAACCATTACCAGAGCTACTTGCTTAAAATTAGAATATGGAGCCAAAGTTAGTGATGGAGAGATATAAATCCAGATCTAGATATAAATATTAATTCTATGGGTTCTGTTTTTCTCTGGAGAAAAATATTCTTTTGGCATAAGACCCAGCAATTTTCCCATGAAATTAGTTTATAGTTAGATATGTAAATCTAATAGAAAGTAGCACCAGATAGCTTTCATCCTCTGAAATTAACATCTTCTTGTATTTAAGCAGAAAACAAAATAGATTCACATAAGAAGTAATATTTAATTTAGCATTTATTCTCAGAGCATAACACCATCAATTTTTCTTTTTTCTTCTTCTGTTTTCTTGTGTATCATGAAAATGTCTCTGTATACATATTCCAATTATTTAAGCTTATCTCACATTAAGGAGAAGGAAATGGCAACCCACTCCAATATTTTTGCCTGGAGAATCCCATGGACAGAGGAGCCTGGTGGGCTGCCGTCTATGGGGGTCACACAGAGTCAGACATGACTGAAGTAACTTAGCAGCAGCAGCAGCACATTAAGGAATAACAAAATAAAGCAATATGAAATAAAAAATTTTCAACTCTAGCCTTTATTTCACATATATTGATTATAAAAATTTCATAAGAAATTTCTCTTTTTGATATAAGCAAAAATTCCTATATTCTGTATTTGACAATTATAAACAGGATGTAATTTTAGCCAATTCTCCATTCTCCACATTATTCTTCGTGCTTTACCAAATATATTGGTCAGTTAAAATGTATTTGTATTTTAATTTTAATTTTCATATTTCAGGAATGTCATCAACTTAAACACACACTATTTGATAGTTTTCCTGAAAAATACAAATCTAACTTTTCCTACTCTTTTTGCTTGCTTTTCCATTAGCATACAGAAATTTTGTAAATGTTTGTTTTATATAAGATAAGAACACTTTCTGTCCTTATATTTTTCTGTTTCACAATGGGCATTTCTAGCCTTAATTCCATGTGTACGATGACTGTAAGGTTTCCAGGGTCTATGATTTGAAAATTCTGAACCCATCAATTAGTTCATATAATCAATTAACCCTGATTTGTCATTGGAGATGTATATAGCAGATGTGGATTCTTAGGCTGAAGGATGCGAGTTAAGGCGGTCATCACGGATGTCTGGTTTCCATCACCTCTTCAATTTTTATCTTTCTTATAGAAAAATATACATTTTGTGTGTGTGTGTGTGTGTTATTTATAGGTGCCTCAAAAGGTAAAGAATCTACCTGCAATGCAGGAGACATGGGTTCGATCTGTGGGTTGGGAAGATACCCTGGAGAAGGAAATGGCAACCCACTCCAGTATTCTTGCCTGACAAATTCCACAGACAGAGGAGCCTGGTGGGCTATAGTCCATGGGGTTGCAAAGTGTAGGGCATGACTGAGCAATTAACATTTCACTTTCACTATTTCATGCACACACTTATATACATACAGAGAAAGAGATCCATAATTCTATGTGCTTTCTACTTCAGTTGTCTTAGGAGGAAGTCTAAGTATCCAGAAAGGCTTAAAAAAGAGACATTCAGTTAAATAAACTTTATATCCTTATTATCCAGATATGTCACAAAAATAACAAAACAATTTTTCCTTGCTTTTTTCAGCTTTAGATTCCAAATAGTTAGCTATAAGTGCTAATTCTGTAGGAATCTGAAAGAAACATTCCTTTGTAAAATGATTTTGTTTGGATTTATATTATAATTTGGATGCCACATTTCTGATATCTGTCTGTTAGACCAGATTTATCATTCATACTGTTTTTTAAAATAGCTTTTATCGTAGTTGATTTATAATGCTATGTTTGTTTCTGCTGTATAGTTGTATATATGCAAATATATACATATGTATATATATTTAGACACACACAAACACACACACACACACACACACATACATACCCTCAGTTTTAGATTCTTTTCCCATACAGATCATTACAGAGAATTGAGTTCCCTGTGCTATACAGTAGATTCTTTTTACATGTTTTTATAAAAATATAAATGTGCTATAAAATTGGGTATATTGCTTTCTCAGAAACAAATATTAGTATTTTTATATGTGTTTATTTATTTACATACATGCACATCTTATTCAAAATACATTTAGTCAGTACTGATTTGAAGTGATTATAAAAGTAAAGTGCATGTACAATTTCAAGTGTTTTCATACTTGCTAAACTGATTAACAAAAATGGTGATGATTCTGTTTATTAATTTAGCATATAAATCAAATAGTTTTAAATCAAAAATAGTTTTATTTGTTTTAAATATTCATACACATATTGAGTTAAATTATTTCCTTTCTTTACAATAGGACACATTAGGTCACTTTGTCCTAGAGTGTCTGAAAAGGTGCTGGCCTAACTTATCTCATTCTCAAAATTTTTCTCCTTTTTATCCTAGGATATGGCTTTAAGATGTAAACCATTGTTTCCATAAATTAACATATGCTAATTTATGCAACACTGGCTACTAGTAAACTGGAAACAGGAGTTGAAAATAAAGGAACTAAGCCAAGGCATTAATATATACTTTGCTCACATCTTGAAACCATGCCAAACTTAAAATAAGTATTAAGAGAGGGTTGCATTCTGAGGTCCACCAATTTTTATTTTTGGATGACTGCACTTGTGTGGGAACACAGAGGTAATGCAGGTAGGTACCTTCAGTATTGCATATTTTGATGAACAAACATATATTTATGTAGTCATGGGATTTCAGTGGTAAAGAATCTGCCTGCCAAGCAGGAGTTGCAGGTTTGATCCCTGGGTGAGAAAGATCCCCTAGAGAAGGAAATGGCAACCCACTCCAGTATTCTTGTGGAAATTCCATGGACAGAGGAACCTGGTGGGCTACAATCCAGGGGGTAGTAAAAGAGTTGGACTTGACTTAGCAACTAAACAACAACAGCAGAATATATAACTATACCAGTATAAACAAAATTTCTTATTACCTTGCTCAAAATTATACTCCCTAATATGTAAAATCAATACCAATTTAGTCAGATATTCTTTTATTTTCTGAATGCTGTATCAAAATTTTATACAAAACAATTATTTCTGTGCAAGGTAAGGTTCAGACAGATATCAATAAAGGAACTGATGTTTTTCCATCTAAATCTAAGTTATTCATTCCATTGTGAGCTCATGAAAAAATAAGATGTAAAACAAAAGGGAATTCACATTTATAAAGCAGCTAATATACCACAAATTTCATCGGATTATATACAGTTTATTTTTTTTTACAGTGTAACCATTGTCCATCAAAATGGAGACATTGTAAATTAAAGAGCCAGTAAAGTTATGCTCTGTTCATTTTTGGTATTCAATTCTAGTGCTTTTATTTTGATTAAAAATAAGTAATTAAGAATACACAATATATTATTTTCTTCTTCAAATATAAAACCTGAAGAGAGTAACAGATAATATCATAGCTTTAATATTGTCCTCCCAAAATGTCTCAGATATGGATAGATTTCATTGTATTTCCAAAATACAATTCTACTTAAAATTGCTGCATTAAACTATAAAGGAATTTTTAAAATACTTGCCTGAAATCCAAGGAGCTTTTCACTCGGCTTAATGTGCCTCTGAAATTCACATTCTATGGGTTGTATCACTTTGATTCCATCTTCATAAAAAACATAGAACATGTTCCCAATTCCCAGACCTTAGGAATAAAAATACATTCAAAAGTTCAAAATAAAATTATCAGAAACCTTACGACCAAAACTCAGTGCCTGTCATATTGCTGGCGGGAGATCAGTTTGTGAAGTCGTGTAATGTTAATAAAACAAACCATGTGAGACCTTTATCAAATGTCCAAGTAAATCTGTGACATTATGCAGAAATTCCACTTCTCCCTAATCTCTACATCAGTGCTTTCTTTGTAAGTCAACAAATGTTTCAGATATTTCAAACAAATTATAAAGGGAACTTATGAACTCTTTGATACACAGATCATGTCTGCTCCTTCTCACTTAATTTAGGTATTGATTAAGATATAAAAGTATTTTCTGAAGAATCATATTTATCTTATTTCTTATTTGAGTTCCCTAGGAAAAATAAACTGTCATTCTTTGCAGGAATTTAGAAACAAATTCTTTTTTTTCTAGAAACAAAAAGACCAAGTCCTCTAGATTTTGGAGACTATGTACTGAATATTTTCCAAAAATAACATTTGTACATGTAATCCTGCTAGAGGTCTTACATGTCAGTTTTCATAATGATAAATTTTGGGGTTAGTTTCTCCACTTTAAAACTTGAATTAATATAAGGTCTTGCAAAAATCTCATTTAAATCATACTATTAATATTTTTTACACTGCAGGTTTGAGTCTGTGACATCTTAGAAATCCATCTTACTTACATTATAAACCCGCTTCTCATGGGTGCAGGATGCTACAGATTAGTCATCTGAAATGCCAGTGGGAATTAACGGAGGTCTGCACCTGGGGCCTTGTCATGTCTAACTGCACACCTCTTCTCTTGGTTTCCTCTGCTTCTACCTTGTTCCAACATGTCCACACTAAGAGCATGGAGTCCTTTCTTTCCTGATCCTCTCCTGATTACCTCATCCAGGTATACCAGTTTGCAAACCATATTTAGTTTAATCCTACCACACATAATTCAGTGAGAGCATATGCTCTTTAAGCATATGCTTAAAGTTAATATAGTTATTAACTCTAATAACTTAAAGTTATTAACAATATAGTCAAGCAATTATATTGAAATCTTGGTAGTTTGAAAATTCAAGTTGCTTAAAATGTTTAACTTCTGAAAGCATTTTTAATTTTTATTTCAATTGGAAATACTTGCAAAATCTATGAAATCAAGCCTGAGGATCACAAGTATTTAATTTGCAAAAAAATAAAATTATTTAGCTTAAGCTGTATTTTCTTTTATTAAATATGTTCCTAGCTAATTTAAAATGTCACCAGTTCTGCCTATTTGATCTGTGTCCATCTAATCCTATGATTAAGAGGAAAATGTATTCGATCAGAATTGTAACTTTATTGGAGTTTATACATAATGAAATTATTTCTAACTAATAATGCATATCCATTTTAATCATATTTTGACAAATCTTATTGTTTTAGAAATATTTTACCATTCTTATATTTTAACACATTATCTTTATCAGTTAATTGTGCATTTTAATTCCACAATGCAATGCACAATGTTACAATGAGATGTTCCTGAATAGTAGCAGAAGTGGCAAGGACTAAATTCAAGTTGTTTTTCATGAAATAAAATTTAAGACTTCTCAGCTGTTATTCATAATTACAGCTCTGCATAAAGAAATATCCATTCTATACCAAAGGTATACAAAACTCAGTTTTTATGCAAAAAATAATTTGTATCCATAAACTTTTGTATAAACATGGATAGATGGTTAATGTGTGCTATTAGTGACTTGCAAATTAACATGACTGGGTGTTGAAACTTATGAGCACAAGCAAGCTGTGATGTAGTTTTTGATTTTCACTGTGTCAGTTACTTTGTTTGATGATGATTACAAAGCACATAACATTTTTTAACGAACTTGACGCTACCCTTCTTCAGCTGCTGCACAATCCTGCTCCACAGTCAGCAACTTGAATGTGTTTGAATTTGACAACTACTCCAAGTCTAGACTGTTTGCAGAGTTTCTTGAAGCATCTTCTATCCTTTCTCCTATGGATGCTTTCAATATTAAATATATATATATATATACATATATATATATATTTTTTTTTACTGTATTCTGTGCATAGTTCAGTCAGTGAAATTCCACTGTAATTTTGCACAGATTAAATTTCTGGGAGTTATTTTCCTCTGAAAACCTGCTTAATCCATCCAAATCCCTTTCAATACTGAAAGTGTATTTTCTTACTTTTTAAAATATGAGTTACACATCAGCATTTTTACAGAGTATAAACTACTTTCCAAGTTACAAGTTATTGAGAGATACAGATAACTTTAAACAAGGTGCATTTTACTGTTTTTGGTGGGAATATAATTCCTTATTGCTTATGAATAATAGTGCCAACAAAATATCATGTACAAATATGTTAAAATGATAATATAAATGAACTAGCTATCAGTCACTCTGCTATGAAAAAAACTATCCTCAGAGCTGTTGATGAATTCCTCTTCCCCACCTAAACTAGGTTTATTTTGTCATTTATTTTCTTGCTAGACATAGCTTATTCATCAATTATCCTTAAGGTTTTAGCAGAAGAGTTTATAATCTGAGTATATGAGGAAGATGTATCATTCTAAATTTGCTACTAAATTATTTTTATTTTGAATATGCTAGGCATAGAATAATACAAATTACCTGATGCTGGGATCTTGGTAATTGAAGACACATGCTGATTTTTACGTTAGGGGCATTCATTAGCTTTATTTGTATAAGAAGAAATAATGTACCTGTGTACATTAAGTGTAACTATATCATTATAACATATTTCCATGTTCTAGCCATTAATTTTTGTTTTTTTGGTATGATAAACTGTAACAGAGATAAATCCAATTCTCAGTTCAGATAGCTCAGAGGTAAACCATAGCTATAGAACTTTCTGTTGTATTGGGAAGTTAGTTACTATGTAATTTCTATGTTGTAATTGTAAGAAGTAAATAAGATGGAGAAAGGAAAACATGTAGCCGAGTGACTTGAACTCTTATTAGGAATTCAAGAAATGTTGACTTGTCCCTATTTTTATGAATGACATTATCTCTATGAAACATCATTGGGGGGGAAATGGTGGAATGGCATATAACCAAATGTATTTACTGTCTTCAAGTTTTCCTCAAATCTACACTGTGAGATATACTACTAGCACATTTCAGTTTTTTTATGAGATTGAATTCTATGAATACATGAGCCTCTTCAAAGGGCAACTTGATTTTCTAGTAGAGCAGTTGATCTTTTCAGGGGGTCTGCAAATTCGAACTATTTTCATAATAATGCTAAGATGTCATTTGCATTTTTCTCTTTCATTCAAATGTAGAGTGTAGCTCTTGACAGTTTACATGACATGTGGTGTCATGATGATATCACAACAGTTCAATGCAGAAGCAGATGTTGGAATTGTACATTTTTTTATTCAGCCAGATATTTTAAAAAATGCAGTGATCAACAGTGAGCCTTTTCATTTTGTAAATATCACTTTACAAATAATATGATATTTATGGTTTCATGTAATGGATTTATTACAATTATTTTAAATAAAATATTAAATACATATTTGAATTTTGCTTTAATTGCTAACATGGTAATTAAAATGGATAGAAATAACCTACATAAATAAAAGCCCTTTGGGTTGTCAATAATTCTGAAGAGTGTAAAAGATTTGAGTCCCCCAAAGTCTGGCTGTTAGTTTCAAGTACAATTCTTTCCTCCTTGATGTATTGCAGTTTATTACAAAAGTTCTTGATGTAAGTAAAAGCTTTACAACTGTAGTCATTGTAAAGCTTAGGAATATGTGCTGCTTTGTGTTTTTCATCACTTGGTGAAGACAGACATAAGTACTTTGTCTTTTTCAGGTCGATAGTTAATCTAACAAGGTATAGTAGCTCAAAAAAGTGATCCATAATTTGTTTTTTCCTTGTGAGCTTTTTCTCTGCTTTGTTTTTCTTTCTATACAGAAAGGACATATACAAGAAGAGAAATATTTCGCAGAGGATTTTTTGATCAGTACTGTACTTTTAAATATATGAGATGTACTGGGGAAAAAAATGGATGTAATTTACATCCTTGATCAATCCTTTGAGGACTGCTACACAAGAATAATAGTGGATTATGATAATATAGTTACATTATGTGTTATATATAACATCTATATTCCATAAATTATATCAAAAGAATGGTTATTAGTGATTATTGGATGAATATTTAAGTCAATAGTAAAAATATTTTGTGGTGTTTGCCTTCCTCTGATGTAAATTGCCAATACTTTAGCATTTCATTTATGGTCAATAGCAAATTATAATCCTACAGTGCAGTGATTTGGTAACCAATCAAAGGTCATTTAGTAAATTTTGTGTTAAAGAAAGTCCTTCATTGAATGATATTATATTATTCTCTTCCTTTTCAACTAATTCTAAAGTTATTTTTTAATAAAGAAGAATATAGGCAAAAATAGATGGTCTGCATTGTACTTCTCACCTTGAATAACCCAGCAGGGATGGATTTTCAGTTTATGAATGTTCCCATTTTTGGTACTCAGTTTTTGGAGCTAAAATCCTTTCACACACATAGCAACACCAAATCATCACACCTCAGTGAGGTATTTATGTTTTGTTCAGTTGAAACAAGAGTGACTTCCTCTTTCAACCTTCTAGATTTTTGGAGAGTGATTGTGTTATTAGGCACTATTAATTCAGGAAATGAACACTGTCTGAACATTATATATTATTGGTCAGAATGATATTATCCAAAGCTAGTCTTCTTAAGTCAGAATTCAATTCCCTGAACTTTCAAAGATATGCTGGAAAAGTTGAATGCTAATCTGCATGATTGATTTCACATTCAATTATTAAAATAGCAAAGGTTATATCATAATAGAGCATTTGTTTTCTATGTAGTTAATATTAGGAGAAATCATATATATATATATATATAATTATGTATACGTGCATGTGTTTTTGTATATACATATATTTGTTGTTGTTGTTCAGTTACTAAGTTGTGTCTGATTCTGAGACCCCATGGACTGTAGTATACCAGGTTTCTCTGTCCTCCAATATCTTTATAGCATCGAAATTTATTTTCACTGGGCTTTCCTAATAGTTCAGTTGGAAAAGAATCCACCTGCAATGCAGGAGACCCCAGTTCAGTTCCTGGGTTGGGAAGATCCCCTGGAGAAGGGGAATGGCTACCGACTCTAGTATTCTGGTCTGGAGAAGTCCATGGACTGTACGGTTCATGGAGTTGCTAAGAGTCAGATCCAACAGAGCGACTTTCACTGATTTTCACCACCAGACAGGTCCACAGCTGAGCATCATTGCTGCTTTGGCCCAGCTGCTCATTCTTACTGGAGCTATTAGTAACTGCCCTCTGCACTTCCCCAGTAGCATGTGGGACACCTTCCAACCTAGGAGCTCATCTTCTGCCATCATATCTTTTTGCCTTTATATGCTGTTCATAGGGTTCTCCAGGCAAGAATCCTGGAGAGGATTGCCATTCCTTCTCCAGTGAACCACATTTTGTCAGAAGTTTTGGGTGGCCCTGTATGACATGGCTCATAGCTTCTTTGAGTTATACAAGCTCCTGCTCCATGACGAGGCTGTGATCTACAAAGGGGGTATACAAATATGCATACACATATATGTGGATGTGTATGTGCACATATATTTGCAAATGGTTATCTTGTCAGATTCATTTTTTGATCTGAAAACAGTTTTATGAGATAAAATGCTAAAACATTGACATTTGTTTTCACCAGAGAAGATACAGAATTTGCAAATGAAAATATTGACAGCTTGATCACTCTGGCATTGGCCTCATGAACAGACGGTAGAAGATGTGGTCTTCCCATCCAATGACATGATACTCTAAGTCTCCTGAATTTAAAAGCTTTACGTTCTGAAAGCTCTCTTTTTTCATCTTAAATATTTCACCAATATTGTTGTGAGACAGTAATTTGGTCCTGAGAACCTTAGCAATATTTTGCTCTAAAAATAATTATACAGTAGCTCATTAAGTTCGTTTGCACTCTCCTATATTTCCCATGCTCCCCTGCAGCATAGAACAATCTGGACAATGAAATGTGACAAGTCTGAGATCGAAGGAGTTAAGAGATGACCTGATGCCTATTGTTCTTTTTTTTCCCACTTTGGTGATATAATGGGTCACAAAGCTAGTGAGATAATCATGTAACACATAAACTTTTTTGTAAGATTTCACTGTAATACTCTATTTGTACCTTGTGCTGGTTGGTGTTAACTGCCCAACTAATATAGTAATTTATTTGAATAATTTCTATAACATATATGTGTGTGAAGAGATTCATAAATATTTATAATTTTAATATAAAAATATATATATATACATTTGCTTTCAGATCACTGGATGTCATATCAAGCCAGTATTTTCCAAAGTAATTTCAGTTCCATATTTATCCTATAGATATTCAGCAAAATGATCTTATTTATAATAAATTTAGAAAATGCTATATTATATAACAAACCATCTGACATCTCTCCTTGGAGTTTGAAATTAGTATATCTAAAAGTTCAACTTAAACATGCAGTGAATAAAATGGTTTAAATTCCTTTAATTCAGTGCTTATAAAAACCCTTATTATTGTTACATGGTAAAACATATACCAAACTGTTGTCTACTAAGTAAATATTAGGAATTACTTTAGATTGTAAGACCATAAAAATATTGCAAAAGAGACCTAGTCATACTGAATCTTTTAATGTGTACTTTGAGATCATATATGCAGTAAAATTAGTTGACAATGAGTTAATCTTTCATTTCACAAGATTAAAAATTTCATTAGAGTGAATACTAGATCTTATCTTTACAAGTGCTTTCAAAGTGCTCTACATTTAGATGTCTCTTCAAAATATTTGTAAACAAATGAGTGATATATTTTCTCTCTTCTAAATGTTTTTCTACACTCCCGCAAAAAAAAAAAGTTTGCCTTTAAGTCATATGACATTATAGAGGAATTATCATTTTGAAATCTCTTTCACTTATCATTTATCTTAAAATGCTTGGAATTCTTCAATGTTCTCTCTGAGAACATTTTTTCTTGGTAATAGTGAAAATATGAGCATACAAACAGAAGCACTTCTAGAGTAAAAATAAAAATGGATCTCAGAAATATTTAGTTTTTGTTAGTTATTGTTCTATCTTTTAAAAATACAGGTAGAAATTTACTTTGGATGCTTTTTTTATTTTAATAATTTTTATGAAATAATTGTACACATGCTTATGGTTTAATGATTCCTCAACTTGGCCTATTATGCCTGGCCACCATTACTATTATTACATGCAAACATTTTCAATTGTAATGCCTTGCGGATAACTGTGGCATAAATGTAATTTACAGATTCCTGGAATCTGAGTCAAAAATATTATTTTCTCAAATATATTATTTTAAATCTTGTTTATTTCAGAAAACAGCAAAGTACTCTAATGATAGAGTACATAGAAAAAAGGATCTTAAAAATTTCCTAAAATGTTTATTGTATATACTTTCAAATCATCTGCAAAAGGTACTAAATAGCTATGATTTCCTGGGTCAAACAACATCATAAAGAGTAAGCATGTCACTGATTGATGGAGAGTACTTATTGAAAGCATACAGTTTCAAAGATTAATGGAAGAAAAACCTAAATAAATAAAAATATTTTCATATAATGAATCTCAGGATGATTTTAACTAATCTGGAGGTCTCCTATATTTTTAAAGGTCACCTGAATAATATCATACTATTAGTACATACTAATGAGTATTATAAAGTACTAATGTTAATGACATCAATTCAAGTTATAAAAAAGAGTTGTTTTAGATATTTTAAAGAGACTTATATATCACAAATTTGCAAGGGGAGTGCCAAACTATATTTCAAGCATTGTTTTTAAAAAAGTCTGGCTCAGAGAGGTTAAATGACTCATTCAAAATTTCCCAGCAATTAGTGAGCCAAGCTAAACCTGTGGCACATGATCTCTGAATATTTAGGTTTCATTCCTTCCCTTTATAACGATTAAAAAAATCCATTTTTATAATACCCAGAGAAATATTTGTTTGATTTCGAGAAATAAGAGAGTCTAAAGAAACATCTAACACATATGTTAATCATGTCATAATAATATCTGTTTCAGTAATGATTGAATTTGTAAGTTCAGATGTGAAATATCCAAGTGGAATAAGATGAGAAGGTAAAATTACTCCAATAGCTTAGGGCCTGTACAAAAGACTTGAGGGGAAAGAAATACCAAGGGAGAAAAAAAAGTGTTCTGCTCGTCTTTGAGAATAGACTTGAGAGGGCTAAATTTCAGAATTACTACCCCTTCTGAGGCCTGGCCATTTTGGGAGGGGTGACTGCAGTTCATGTAATAATCTAAAAACGGAAACAAAGAAGTGTTTCTACAATGGTCTATGTAGACAATTACTTTGACCATTGCCTACCATTGTTACTTTTCTCCTAATAATTTAACTAAAGCACTTGGGATATTTGAACTCTGGGCAAACAATTCCTCTTGGCTTTTGTGGTTAATTAAGAGAGACTAGTGCAATTGAGTGCAGACTATAATTTAAGAAGTTGATAAAACCACCTTGTTGAGAATTAACAACGATCCTTACTTTTGAGATGACGAATTTGTGACAAAAAGAGACCCTAAGTTACATATTGGTACAGACTGGATTTGAATCCAGTTGCTTCCAATTTATAACCCATTTTTTTATTTTATATTTTTTAAGATTAGTTTTGATGTGGATTGTTTCAAGTCTTTATTGAGTTTTATTTTGTTTTTTTTTTTTTACAATATTGCTTCTTTTTATTTTATCTTAGATTTCTGGCCACAGGGTTTGTGGGCTCACATCCCCCTACCCAGAGACTGGACCTGTAACCCCTGCACTGGAAGGTGAATTCTTAACTACTAAACCATCAGGGAAGTTGCAAAATTTATTATATTAATTATATTCCCTTATATAGTTTTAATTCTATAGTCTTAAAAAGCATTTCCATATATTGTAACTTAACTTCCTGATTATATATCAATAATAAATCAAGCTGATGAGGATCCATATTTTTAATGGTAGCCATTTACAGAATAATATTGGTTTATACTCAAATAAAATTTTAATCAAAATAGAAATGAATAAGGCAATTATTAGAACTGATAGTCAACAATATATCAAGTAAGCAAAATAATCACAATAATATTAAAAAATAATGGAATTTAGTACCTTCTTCTCTCCATAATATGTTAGCTACTGCAGCATGTTTAAAAGAAAAAGGAGAAAAAAAAATGAGTAAAGTGAGATTCAATTACATAGTAATAAAAATAACTATCAAAGAGATCACAATCTCTAAGATAGAGCATGTATTTAAGAACAGTGAGGGTGAATTCAACAATCTACTTTAATAAAACATTAAAATGCTGGGAGTATGATGATGTTCTGTTCATGTGTTGATAGCCAATTCTTCTTTAGAATAGGAATTATGTTAATAAACAAAAAATTATGCATCACTGGAAACATTGGGATATTTAAGCTAATTTTGTTAAAATATATCTTTAAAATATACATAGTACTTAAAAGTGTTCATTTATTTCAGGTAATACTTAAAAGTTAATAATTGAAGCAGTTATAATTTTAAAATTCTCAGTAATCATAAGTAATACTTCAATATAATATACAATGAATGACAAAATGAAAAAAAACAATCACAGAAAACTAACCAAACTGATCACATCGACCACAACCTTGTCTAATGCAATGAAACTATGACCCATGTTGTGTAGGGCCACCTAAGACAGACAGGTCTTGGTAGAGAGTTCTGAAAAAACGTGGTCCACTGGACAAGGGAATGGTAAACCACTTCAGTATTCTTGTCTTGAGAACCCCATGAACAATATGAAAAGGGACAAAGATAGGACACTGAAAGATGAACTCCTCAGGTCTGTACGTGCCCAATATACTACTGGAGATCAGTGGAGAAAAAACTCCAGAAAGAATGAAGAGATGGAGCCAAGGAAAACAGCACCCAGCTGTGGATTTGACTGTTGCTGGAAGTAAAGTCTGATGCTATAAAAAGCAATATTGAATAGTAACCTGGAATGTTAAGTCTATGAGTCAAGCAAATTAGAAATGGTCAAACAGGAGATTGCCAAGAGTGAACATCGACATTTGAGGAATCAGTGAACTAAAAAGGACTGGAATGGGTGAATCTAACTCAGATGATTATTTTATCTACGCTGTGGCAAAAAATCCCTTAGAAGAAATTGAATAGCCATCATAGTCAACAAAAGAGTCCAAAATGCAGTACTTGGATGCAATCTCAAAAAGGACAGAATGATCTCTGTTCATTTCCAAGGCAAAACATACAACATCACAGAAACCAAGTCCATGCCCAGAACAATAATGCTGAAGAAGCTCAAGTTAAACGATTCTCTGAAGACCTACAAGAACTTAAAGAACTAACACCCAAAAAAGATGTCCTTTTCATTGTACGAGATTGGAATGCAAAAGTAGGAAGTCTAGAGATAGCTGGAGTAACTGGCAAATTTGGCCTTGGAGTACAAAACAAACCAGGTCAAAGGCTAACAGAGTTTTGCCAAAAGAACACATTGGTCATAGCAAACACCTTCTTCCAACAACACAAGTGACAACTCTACACATGGACACCACCAGATGGTCAATACTGAAATCAGATTGATTATATTCTTTGCAGCCAAAGATGGAGAAGCTCTATACAGTCAGCAAAAATAAGACCGGAAGCTGACTGTGGCTCAGATCATGAGCTCCTTATTGCTAAATTCAGACTTCAACTGAAAGTAGGGAAAACCACTAGGCCATTCAGGTATGAGCTAAATCAAACCCCCTATGATTATACAGTGGAAGTGACAAATAGATTCAAGGGATTACATCTGATAGAGAGAGTGACTAAAGAACTATGGACAGCTGAGTAAAGAAGAGAAGTGAAAGGCAAAGGAGAAAAGTAAAGATATACCCATTTGAATGCAGAGTTCCAAAGAATAGCAAGGAGAGATTAGAAAGCCTTCCTCAGTGGTCAGCGCAAAGAAATAGAGGAAAACAATAGAATGGGAAAGACTAGAGATATCTTTAAGAAAATTAGAGATACCAAGGGAACATTTCATGAAAAGATGGGCACAATAAAGAAGAGAATTGGTATGGGCCTAACGGAAGCAAGGAGACATTAAGAAGAGGTGGTAAGAATACACAGAAGAACTGTACAAAAAGATCTTCATGACCCATATAACCACGATGGTGTGATGAATCATATAGAGCCAGATCTCCTGGAACGCAAAGTCAAGTGTTCCACAGGAAGCATAGCTATGAACAAAGCTAGTGGAGGTGATAGAATTCCAATTGAGCTATTTAAAATCCTAAAGGATGATGCTGGGAAAGTGCTGCACTCAATATGCCAGCAAATTTGGAAAACTCAGCAGTGGCCACAGGACTGGAAAGGGTCAGTTTTCACTGTAATTCCAAAGAAAGGCAACACCAAAGAATGTTCAAAATACTGCACAATTGAACTCACATGCTAGCAAAGCAATGCTCAAAATTCTCCAAGCCAGGCTTCAACAGTACATGAACTATGAACATATATATGCAAGTTTACCAAATGTGAATAAATATTATCACACATATATACTAGGTTTGCTTATAAATTATATTGACTATATTAGCAAATATATAAATAAACATTTCTTCTATTTATGTCCTTATCCATTACTTCTACTGGAATGTCATTTCTTAATTTTTATACTTTTGATAGCTACTTATATATTGGAATGCCTTTATTTTGTCACATCAATTTATCCTTCATACAATATAAACAGCTATTTATAAAAAACACAGGCTTGAGGATGCCACTCAGTTTCTTATAAACATAATGCATGTACTTGTATGAGTGTGTGTGTTTGTGTAAGCTCAAAATCCTTAGCATAGCACACATGGGCTTCCACGATATGCCTGTGTCATCCTAAAGTCATATTACAAACATCAAGTCATTCTGAATCTCTTCATTGTTGTAAATGTTATACCTGCAGGAATACCGTCAATAAAATTCTTCACCTAATTTACTCTTGGTTGGCCTTTAAGTTCCAGCCTAGCTTTTTATCTATAGGTAGCCTGCCTGGAACCAAGAATTGGGTTAAATGACACTTTTTCTCTACATTTGGAATCCTGTGAAACATCTGTGGCATTCCATAATTTACCATACATAATCTCTCCCCAAATCCTTTCTTTATAATTAGATAATGGAAACTTCAAAGCTATAGACCTCTGTTATTCAATGCTTATTCATGACTTAACTGAAATGTAAAATTGTTTTTGAAGATAATGTATATCTTATAACGAAAATGTGGTTCAATGGAACAGATGCCTAGACACTAGAAACTTTTATTAATGCCCTTTTAATAAATTGCCTTATTATGTAAATTAGGGACTTTCAGTTTTTTCAAATGATGGATGTCACGTTGTATGTGCCATCTCTATGAGAAAATGCATGTGGAGGATGAATATTACATAAACAACAGCAATATTGTCATCAAGTATGGAGCAGCATGTTATAGTACTGAACAACTATTTTTCTTGGCTACTCATGTGTAAATTGCTTGGCCTTTCGACTAAGTAAGTTCTTGCTTAACCTTCTCTTTTGAAAATGTAAGGTTTGCACTAGTGCAAAACACTTTTTGATAAGCTACATTTATGTGAGGTAACATTTTAGCTGGCTGTCTTATTGACTGTTTCTCCATTTGGACTTAAAAAAATTGACAACTTCAGAAGGCAAATGAAAAGGGCAAAGTCAAAAGAAAATATAGATAAAAATTTAATGTATCTGAAAAAATGTGTGGTTAGTCAAAATGTCTTGGAATGTACATATGGTGAAGGAAATGAGACATTTAAAATATACTATTTTAGAGATAGAAAGCTATATAAGATATGCCAAATACACTGCCTTCCATATGCCAATTTCAAAGCCAATTTTAAGTGAAACTGTCACTCTTTTAGCACTGATTGAAGACAATAATCCAAGGACTACAGGTCTCCAATCTAGTATCTAGCATTAGTTGATTAGGCAATAGTGCCAAGATTACATTAAGACATACAATTCAGAAAGTAGCCACGACTCCATGGTTTTAATCTCAATGAACTGATGAGGTAGAATAATAATATTCTTTTAGGGAAGGGTAATTTGAATCAGAAATTCTGTTTCTGTTTCAAGAAATTGTGAACATAAGAACCACAAGAAAAGCTACAAGAACCAAAATTGTAAGAATGCATAGCAAAAGGCACCATGACATAGAATTAGGGCTGTGATAATCTGTGATAATGCAGATCAGGATTCAAGAAAATATGAGAAGGAGGAAGACCTATGCAACCCATGGGAGAAGCAAGAGTCAATCACTGTCTGACTACATAAAGTTGGTTTCTGGATTCTGAATGCAGATACATCTCTGACTGCTTCATGTTGCCAGTTTAGTGCTCAAATATATTTTTAAACATCCTTGAACTTAAACAGATAGAGAGAGTATACTCTTGACAACCAAGTGAGTTGGACTGAAACCAAGACAATGTAAGAATTATTCCCATGTTAAGAGGAGAAATTGTCATTATATGAAGGTGATGTAACACTATATACAAAAACCCTAAAGACTCCACACAAAAACCACTAGAACTGATAAATGAATTCAGCAATATTGTAGGCTATAAGATTAACAGAAATACGTTGCATTTATTTAAACCAACAATGAAATATCAGAAAGAGAATGTTAACAAACAACCCCTATTAAAATTGTATCAAAAATAAAAATTTAGGAATAAACCTTGCCAAGGAGATAAAAGACTTAAATGATAAGAACTATAAAACATTAATAATGTTAACTGACGATGAGTCAAAGAATTGGACTGATATCCCACGCTCTTGGATTAGAAGACTTAATATTGCTAAAATGGCCAAACCACTCAGAGAAATTTACAGATAATGCAATAGCTATCAAACCACCTGTGACATTTTCCACAGTATTAGAACAAATAATCTTAAAATTTATATGGAACCACAAAAGGCTCAGAATTGCCAAAGCGATATTGAGGAATAAAACAAAGCAGGATGCATGAGCAACTGAGACTTCAAACAATACTACAGAGCTATAGTAATTAAAACAGCATGGTATCAGCACAAAAACAGACATATGGATCAAGGGAACAGAATAGAGAGCCTGGAATAAACTTACATGCCTATGGGCAATTAATCTTTGACAAAGGAGGCAAGAATATACACTGAGGAAAAGCAGTCTCTTCAGCAAATGGTTTTGGGAAAGTCTGATAGCTTCATGTAAATCAATGAAGTTAGAACCCACTCTCGTACCATACGAAAAAATGAACTCAAAGTGACTTAAAGACTTAAATATAAGAAAGTCAAGTCTTCTATAAAACTACTAGAAGAGGACACAGGCAAAACGTTCTCTGACATGAATTGTACCAATGTTTCCTTAGGTCAGCCACCCAAGGCAACAGAAATAAAAGAAAGAATAAACAAATGGGACATAATTAAGCTTAAAACCATTTGCACAGCAATGGAAAACATAAACAAATACAAAAAGACAACGTCCAGGTTGAAGAAAAATACTTCCAAATGATGTGACCAAACAAGGGCTTAATTTTCAAAATATAGAAACAGCTCCCACAATTCAATAACAACAACAACAACAACAAAACACAAACAACCCAATCAAAAAATTGGCAGAAGACCTAAATCAACATTTCTCCAGAGAGGAAACACCCATGGCCAATAAGCACATGAAAAGATGCTCATACAACTAATTATTAGAGAAATGTAAATCAAAACTACAACAAGGTATCACCTTATGTGAGTCAGAATGATCATCATTCCAAAATTTACAAATAATTAGTGCTGCAAAGGTTGTGGAAAATCCCACACTGTTGATAGTTTTGTAAACTGGTGCAACCACTATGGAAAACATGGAGGTTCCTCAAAAACTGAAAATAAAGTCACCATATGATTCAGCAATCCCACTCCTGGGCATACATCCAGGCAAGAGTATAATGTAAAAACAAACATGCACTCCTACATTAATAGAAGCAGCCCTATGTTCAATAGCCAGGACAATGGACATGGAAGCATCTGAATTTCCATCAACAGATGAATGGAGAAAGAAAATATGTTTTATATATGTATAAAGAATGAAATTTAGCAACATGGATGAACCTAAAGGTTACCATAGTAAGTGAAGTCAGAAACACAAAGACAAATATATTATGACTTATATGTAGAATCTAAAACATGACACAAATTAGCATATCTTTCAAACAAAAAAAGACATACATATATATAAAGCAGACTTGTGTTTGCCAAGGGGTTGAAGGGATGCAGGAGAGAAGTGTTGGGAATTTGTGATTAGTAGGTATAAGAGATTACACAGACGATGAATGAATAAAGGAAGAAACTACAAGAGTAAGTGAAACAGAAGAACAGGATCACTAGCATCATGTTGTACACCACACAGTGTTAGTGTAAGAGATTGCTTTCTAAGCAAACTTTAAGAAAATCTTTCTAACATCCTCTTGTCCAGTCAATAGAAAAGCTTTTCTTAATATAGAATTTCTAAGCCTACTGATGTCAGAAAATGATCAACTTTGAGAATTCTTCACAGAAATGACTGGCTGTGCTTTTTACATGACAAACAATAGCAGTGACATCATTAAAAACAGTGGGTAATTAGCTACAGATATATAAGAGAAAAACATTGCCTTCTAGTTAATTCATTTACATATCCTACTATTTTAAGTAGGTAGCAAAGATACTTTCTCTTTTGCTTTAACTTCATCAGCTACAGTATAGACCACAGGATGAACTAGAGAATTTTAAAAATAAAATGATTATAGCACATTTTAAGTAGCATCTGGCACATGATGTTATATAAGTATATATCTATATCTATCTCCTAAGTAGAATGCAAGATCAGTATACTTATAGAAATTAAATTAATGAAGATGTTGCCAAAACAAAACATTGCATAAAAGCATATTCTAACCTATCATTAGGGCTACCAAAGGACTCTCTGTATCATCATAAGTGAGAACAAATTTTTTAGGAAAATAGAAGACTTGTGTGTTAATAGAGTATGTGCAAAGAAAAAGTTAAAGATGGTAGACTTTAAAGCTCTAGCAATGAACCTCAGTTTTTATAAAAGAGTATTATTTCTAGCAATTTTTATTACTCCTATCAGATTCTGAACTCCCCACTATGGAATAGATCTTCAAATATGCATATTTAATATATTCTATATTTTATAATGTATTTTTGGAAAAGAAAATGGCAACCCACTCCAGTATTCTTGCCTGGACAATCCCATGGACAAAGGATCCTGGTGGGCTACAGTCCATGGGGTTGCAAAGGGTTGAACATGACGGAAGTGACTGAGCACACACAATATATTTTAAATACTAAAATGTAGACCTAATTATATTTAAATATGGTATAAATAAAAGATATATATTCTTTGAAGGAAATTGACTACTTAAACAAGTTACTTATAATTCAGATAAGTGAAGATTTTTAGATAAATATTTTGTGAGAAGTTACACATTACAACTACATACCACAAATGCATTACATACCATGATATTTAAAGCATTCTGGATGAATATAAAAGTTTGCACCTCAATTACATTTGTTTATCTTTAAAGACGTTGTAAAATTATCAGTGGCAGGGCAATAAGAGGCAGCAGACACCTAAATAGGATAATCACATAAGGGGGTCATAAACTTAATATCAAAAATTACTAGTCGTCACAAGATTAAAAAGATTATGTTGGACTTCACACTGTCTGAGAAAGTGTTCATGTAGAAAATACATGATGTCTCATAAAATAAGCTGGTTATAAGTTAATAGGGATTAACTTCTAGAAAAGTTTTCTAAAGAAATGCATGAAATATAACAGAAAATAAGACAGCATGAGGATCTTGAGGGCATGCAATGAGCTAAATAATTTCAATTGCTTAGGATAATGTCTAGGACATGCACACACACAAGTGTATGTATATGGATAACATATGTACACACATTTTTTTGTTAGAAATACAGAGAAATACACCTTCAAAGATAAAAACTTTATGTTGTTGCTGTTAGTTGCTAAGTCATATCCAACTCTTTGAGACTTCATGGACTGTAGCACTCTCTGCTTCCCTGTCCTCCACTAATTCACAGAGTTTGCCAAATTCACATCCATTAAGTTGCTGATGCTGTCTAGGCATCTCATCCTCTGCCACCCTATTCACCTTTTGCCTTCAGTCTCTCCCAGCATCAGGGTCTGCTCTTTACATCAGGTGGCCAAATATTGGAACTTCAGCTCCAGAAACAGTCCTTCCAATGAATATTGAGGGTTGATTTACTTTGGTATTCACTGTTTGATCTCCTTGTAGCCATGGGACGTTCAAGAGTCTTCTCTAGCACTACAATTCAAAAGCATCAACTCTTTGACACTCAGCCTTATTTTATGAACCAACTCTCACATTTGTACAGAACTACTGGAAAAACTATAGATTTAACTATATGGACCTTTGTTGGCAAAGTGATATCTCTACTTTTTAATACTCTCTAGTTTGTCAGACTTCCCTGGTAGCTCAGACGGTAAAGCGTCTGCCTACAATGAGGTAGACCAGGGTTTGACCCCTGGGTCAGGAAGATCCCCTGGAGAAGGAAATGGCACCCCACTCCAGTACTCTTGCCTGGAAAGCCCCATGGATGGAGGAGCCTGGTAGGCTACAGTCCATGCAGTCACAAAGAGTCGGACACGACTGAGTGATTTCACTTCACTTCAGGTTGGTCATAGCTTTCCTTTCAAGGAGCAAACATCTAAAATTTCATGGATCAGTCACAGTCCACACTGACTTTAGAACCCAAGGAAATAAAATCTTTGACCGCTTCCACTTTTTCCCCTTCTATTTGCCATGACGTGATGGGACCGAATGCCATGATCTTAGTTTTTTTTGAATGTTGAGTTTCAAGCCAGGTTTTTCATTCTCCTCTTTCACCTTCATCAAAAGCTCTTAAGTTCCTCCTCTGTTTCTGGCGATTATAGTGGTATCATCTGTATATCTGAAATTGCTGACATTTCTACTGGTGAACTTGAATCTAGCTTGTGATTCATCCAACCTGGCATTTCGCATAATGTACTCTGCATATAAGTTAAATAAACAAGATGAAAATATACAGGCTTGTCATACTCCTTTCCTAATTCTGAACTAGTTTATTGTTCCATGTATGATTCTAGCTGTTGCTTCTTCACCTTTATACAGGTTACTTAAGCTACAGATAAGGTGGTCTGATACTTCCATCTCTTTAAAAATTTCCAGTTTGTTGAGATCCACTCAATTAAAGGCTTCAGTGTAATCAATGAAGCAGATGTAGATGTTTTACTGAAAATCCTTTGCTTTCTCCATGACCCAAAGAATGCTGGCAGTTTGATCTCCAGTTCCTCTGTTTGTAACCCAACTTATACATCTGAAAGTTATCAGTTTATGTACTGCTGCAGTCCAGATTGAAGGATTTTGAGCATAATTTTGCTAACGTGTGAAATGAGTGCAAATGTACAGTAGTTTGAACATTCTTTATCATTGCCCTTTTTTGGAATTGAAGTAAAAACTGACCTTTGCCAGTCCTGTGGCCACTGATGAGTTTTCCAAATTTGCTGCCATATGGAAAGTAGTACTTGAACAGCATCATCTTTTAGGATTTTAAATAGCTCAACTGGAATTCCATCACCTCCACTAGCTTTGTTCTTGGTAATGATTCTTAAGGCCCACTTGACCTCACACTCCAGAATGTCTGACTCTATGGGAGTTACCATACCATCATAGTTATCGGGTCATTAAGACCGTTCTTATATAGTTCTTCTGCATTTTCTTCCCACCACTTCTTAATCTTTTCTGCTTCTGTTAGGTCCTTACCGTTTCTGTCCTTTATAATGCCCATGCTTGCATTAAATGTTCCCTTGCTAACTCCAACTGCTTTGAAGACATCTCTAGCTTCTCCCATTCAATTGTTTTCCTCTATTTCTTTGCTTTGTTCATTTAATAAGGTATTTTATCTCTTCTCGCTATTCTGTGGAACTCTGCATTCAGCTGGGTATGTTTTTCCCTTTCTCTCTTGCCTTTCATTTCTCTTCTTTCCTCAGCTATTTGTAAAGCTTCTCAGGCAACCACTTTGCCTTCTTGCATTTCTTTTTCTTTGGGATTGTTTTGGCCACTGTCTCCTGTACAGTGTTACAAATCTCCACCCACAGTTCTTCAGGCACTCTGCCTACCAGATCTAATCCCTGGAATCTTTTCATTGCTTCCATTGTATAATCATAAGGGATTTCATTTAGGTGTAACCTCAATGACCTAGTGGTTTTACCCGCTTTCTTCAATTTCAGCTTCTGTTTTGTAATAAGGAGCTCATGATATGAGCCACAGTCATCTCCAGGTCTTGTTTTTGTTGACTGACTGTAGAGAGTTTCTTCATTTTTGGCTGCAAAGAACATAATCAATCAGATTTCTGTGTTGACCATTTGTTGATGTCCATGTGTAGAGCTGTCTCTTGGTTGTTGGAAAAGCGTGTTTGCTATTACGAGTGTCTTCTCTTTACAAAGCACTGTTAGTCTTTGTTTTGGTTCATTTTGTAGTCCAAGGCCAAACTTGCTATTACTCCAAATATCCCTTGACTCTCTACTTTTGGCTTCTAATTCTCTGATGAAAAGGGAATCTTGTTTGTTGTTAGTTCTAGAAGCTGCTGTAGTTATTCATAGAACTGATCAACTTCAGTTTCTTTGAAATCAGTGGTTGGGGCATGGACTTGAATTACTGTGATGCTGAATGATTTGCCTTGAAAACAAACTCAGATCTTTCTGTCATTTTGAGGTTGTACCCAAGTATTGCATTTCAGACTCTTTTTTTGATAATGAGGGCTACTCCCTTTCTTCTAAAGGATTCTTGCCCACAATAGTAGATACAGTGATCATGTGAATTAAATTCTCCCATAACTGTTCATTTTTAGTTCATTGATTTCTAAGATGTCCTACGTTCAATCTTGCCATTTCCTGCTTGATCACATCTAATTTGCCCTGATTCATGGACCTAACATTCCAGGTTCTTATACAATATTGTTCTTTATAGCATTAGATTTTACTTTCACCACCAGACACATCCATAGCTGAGCATCTTTCCTGCTTTAACCCAGCCACTTAATTTTTCTGGAACTAGTCGTAATTGCCCTCCACTCTCCCTTGGTAGCATATCAGACACCCTCTGACCTGGGGACTCATCTTCTGGTATCATATTTGTTGTCTTTTCATACTGTCCATGGGTTCTTGAGGCAAGAATACTGTGGAGAGTTGCCGTTTCCTATTCCAGTGGACCACATTTTGTCAAAAATCTTCACTATGACCCACCCATCTTGTGTGGCTCTGTACAACATGGCCTGTAGCCTCACTGTGTTATGCAACCCCATGCGCTATGACAAGGCTGTGGTCCATAACGGGAATAACCTTATGTTATTGCTCAAAATGAAGCACCTTGCAGCAGTAATATGGTTCATATATATTGCTTTTTTAATGAAGAGAAATAGTTTTATATTTGAGTATACACACTGTGAAGGAAGAGATATTTCCATGTCTTTTCAGATAGTCTTTGTCAAATATGAAAAGCCTATTATCAAGCCAATGCCAAGTTTCATAGTAAATTCAATGTTTTTTTTTTTTAAATTGGTTCAAGTGTTTGCATTGTATTGAATAAAGCAAATTCCATATTGCTTTTTATTTGCTTTTAGACACAGTAGTTCCAGGCTTGCCACTGTTAAACAATAATGTAAAACCTAACATTCTCAATCTGTTAAAGCCCCACCCTATAGCACTAAAACCACAAGTACTTGGTTAAAATGATGACTAATCCTGGACCTGAAAAATTCTTTCTGAAAGTACATTAAATACATCTTAGTTCTCATACAATTTTATGATAGACAACCCAAATATGTGTTACACAGTAAGAAATTCGATGCAAAAATATTAATTGAAGGATTATAAACTAACAATGAATTTTATAAAGGAATTTCAGCTTAATCATGGAAAAACTTGTTATCAAATTACAAAATATCCTGATGGTCCCAAGATGAGTTAACATGGCATGTCCAAGTTGTTCACTGAGTCATTTGTTGAATAGGATTAGTTGCCTGGCCATTTCAATGTTAACATGATATCTTTCCTAGCATTTTTCTAGTCTAGAATAATTTCTCTTCTTTCTGACCTAATTTTGAAAGTCATATTTATTTAAAAAAAAAAAAGCACAAGTTTCTTTGTTTTGCTCATATTAGCAGAGAGGGAATGGCAGATCCTACCTAACACTACACCACAAGATGTTTTGTTCTCAACTTTTCACAGTATTTTCACTTACTAGTCTATGTTTTCCTAGCTATTAGAATTTATCTACCTGTTTTAAAAATATTATTTAGATGAACAAAGTGAAACTTGGGGTGGTTTAATTTGCAAAAGATATAACTAATAAGGGATTAACATCCAACATGCAACTCAATAACAAAAACAACCAGAAAAATCAAACCGAATGAAACAAAAAACAAAAGCAATCATATTAAAAAAAAGATGGGCAGAAAAATTGAATAGATATCTTTCCAAAGAAGAAATGCAAATATGAAAAAATGCTCAATATTGCTAATCATCAGGGAAATGCAAATTAAAACAATGAGATATCACCTCATAGCTCAGAAAGGCTGTCATCAAAAAGAACACAAATAAGAAATGTTGGGAGGGTGTAGAGAAAAGAGAACACTCATTTACTTTTGGTGGGTATGTAATTGATGCAAGTCACTGTAGAAAACAGTATGATGGTTTCTTGAAAAACTAAAAATGGACTACTACATGACTTAGCAATTCCACGCCAGGATACATATTCAAAAAACAAAAATTCCAATTTGAAAAGATACATGCACCCCATTATTTGTAACAGCGTTATTTACAATTGCCATGATATGGAAACTATCTAAATGCCCTGAAAAGCTGAACAGATAAGGAAGATGTGGTATATATACACATATAATGGAATATTACTCAGGTATTAAAGAGTGAAATTTTGCCACCTGCAGCAACATGGATGGACTTAGTGGGCATTATGCTAAGTGAAATAAGTCAGACAGAAAAAGATAAATTCTGTGTGATATCACTTACATGTGGAATCTGAAAAATACAAAATAGTGAATATTTCCAAAAAGAAGCTAATTTACATGATACAGAGAACTAGTGGTTGTCAGTGGAGGGGAGGGGCAGTATAGGGTTTAGGGAGTGGGAGACATAAAACATTGGGTGTAAGATAGGTTCAAGAATATAATTGTATAACATAGGGAATATAACCAATATTTGTAATATTGTATATTGTAATATATTTGCAATAAGTATAAATGGAAAATAACCTTAAAAATTGTATATGTGTATATATATATATGTATATATGTATATATATATATATATATATATATATATATGCATATACATACATACACACATATAGGCTTTCCCAGTGCCCCCCCCCCAAAAAAAATCTTCCTGTAAATGCAAGAGATGAAAGAGATCAATCCCTGAGTCAGGAAGGTCTCCTGGAGTAGGAAGCGGCAACCCCCTCCAGTATTCTTGCCTGGAGAATTCCATGGACAGAGGAGTCTAGAGAGCTACAGTCTGTGGGGTTTCAAAAGAATCAGAAACAACTTAGCCACTGATCACATACATAGGTTCTAAACTAAAAGTTAAAAAAATTCAGTAGTATATTTAAAGAGAGAGGACAATGTAATGAAATCAGAAAACTGTCTCAAGTTACCCACAGGTTTTGCTTTTCTATTTTCTTTCTTTCTTTCTTTTTATTCTATGCTTTTTACAGTTACAGTTCAGTCGCTCAGTCATGTCCGACTCTTTGCTACCCATGGACTGCAGCACGCCAGGCCTGCCTGTCCATCATCAACTCCTGGAGTTTACCCAAACTCATGTCCATTGAGTTGGTGATGCCATCTAACTATCTCATCCTCTGTCGTCCCCTTCTCCTCCTGCCTTCAATCTTTCCCAGCATCAGGGTCTTTTCAAATGAGTCAGCTCTTTGCATCAGGTGGCCAAAGTACTGGAGTTCCAATGAATATTCAGGACTGATTTCCTTGAGGATGGACTGGTTGGATCTCCTTGCAATCCAAGGGACTCACAAGAGTCTTCTCCAATACCACAGTTCAAAAGCATCAATTCTTTGGAGCTCAGCTTTCTTCACCGTCCAACTCTCACATCCACACATGACCACTGGAAAAACCACAGCCTTGAATAGATGGACCTTCGTTGGCAAAGTATTGTCTCTGCTTTTTAATATGCTGTCTAGGTTGGTCATAACTTTCCTTCCAAGGAGTGTCTTTTTATTTCAAGGCTGCAGTCACCATCTGTAGTGATTTTGGAGCCCCCCAAAATAAAGTCTGCCACTGTTTCCACTGTGTCTCCATCTATTTGCCATGAAGTGATGGGACCTTGTCTCATTAAGACTCTCAGTCATAATGCTACCTGATTTTAAATCTCTACCCTTTCAGGAGCTTAATGTTTTGTCCATCGGGTTATTGTCCGCACTAGTTTTAAATGCCTGAAGATGAGATTGAGAAACAAAATTCTTCCTCAGCATGTTAGAAGGGAAAATTAAAGCCTGAAGAAGTGATATCAGTTTCTAAAAAGAGGTAAAGAAATCACCACTACACATTAAGATTAGAAATTTGGAGTTACTGCCCATATTAGTTTAAATACACTGTCTTCTTCATTTGAAACATTGTTGCTATTCCTGCCAGCTGAATCACTACCTCAAATTGTTACACTGGAGAAACAAATATTATGCAAGAAAGAAGCATCTCTGTTCTCCTCTGAGTCTATCTTTCCACTCCCCTCCTTTGCTGTCCCCATCCCAAATAATACAGATTCTGTCTTGATAAGAGAGAACAATGCCAGCCGCCTTTCTTTGTTCCATTGTCAGCACTGAGAAAAGGGCACAACAAGCAACAGACCGCAGCCGTACTCCAGCTGCTACAGTTAAACCGGCACAGAGAAGAGAGGAACGGGGTCAAAGCTGCCGAGAGGGAAGTGACAGGAAGAAAAGTAAACTAGGCCAAGTAGCAGCAGTGTAGCCGACCATGCCCTGTGAAGAGTGAAGTTGGCACTAAACCTGAGGCGTTCTCAGCCGAAGCCTTCCTGATATGGTGAGGACTCCACTCACGTAACCTCTAAGCATTGCTCACTCTTGACAATAGGATGCTGTTAGGCATGACTTTAGGAATGTGATATAAAAACGGTTTTTCTCCCATATATGAGTATGTATTTTTTAACTAACATCCACTATGAAACTTGTCTTTCCCACTCTCTGCAAAATGGAATGGCAAAGGAAAAGGATACTATTTGAATACAACTCTGAAATCTCATGTTCTAAGAGCATTTTTTCAAATATAAGCATAAAATGTTTCTTGTGATTGTGAGATTCAAAAAGGGAATTAAGCTTCACAGGAGTTACAGACTGTATAAGATACAAGAGTAAACAAATTGTCAGTTGTTATATATGCTGATAAAAGTATAAGCAATCCCTAAATAAACCTGAACCTCAAAACAGTTTTCTGTTAAACAGAATACAAAATGTTTAATCTGTAACTCTTTCTTGAATAGTCCTATTCCTAGTATTTTCAGCTTTTACCCATTTTTACCATTACATACTTTTAGCCATTTTTCAATATATTTAAGGAAATATTAAAATTAAATATTAAATTTAAAGCTAAAAATTAATCACCCAGAATAATAACAATATCAGTAACCAGAACACATTTATTGAGTCCTTGTTTTGCACTATACACTGTGCCAAGTATCTTCAAATATTAGATTCATTAAAATTTCATTTATACCAATATCTCTAATTGAGTTAATTTCTCTAATAATTTTTAAAAACCAAAATAAAGTAAGCATGTGCTAAAAACATGAGAGTAACCAAATAGTCTGGAGTGAAATAATATATTCTAAAAATAACCTGAAGAGCAGAGTACCCACTTATTTAAATATTAAACAAAATATACTCAGATAAGTCTCTGTAGCAAGAATTGTGTACTGGCCAGCACTACGCCAATTGGTATGAAGTGAAAGCTGCTCAAGGGCCACAAAACATAGAGCTGGCAGTAGATTATCTTTTAACTATTATCATAATAGTCTTTTCTTTGTCAGTTTTGCTCTAATTTATTGGTTACAAATTAATAGGCATAAACAGTGTAAGGCATAATTTAGTTCTCGACTATTTTAATATGATTATTTATTACAAAAATAATATTTTCTGAATGTTCTTCTTCGAGGTTCAAATAGACTGATAAATCCAGTAACATGAGTCTTTTGAGAAATGCCATTATGCCAAATACTTATCAAAAGAATGCCAACAGGAAGATGATTCAACCTTATATTGAATGGTCACGTTAGCTATGTTTCAGCAGCACAGTGAAACAAATTTCACAATGTGTATTCCATATTAAGATTAAACAATCAACACACAAGGCTACTGGTTTTTATTAACTGTGTTGTCAATTTGAATTCGGTTAATCCTACCCAGCTAAGAATAAATGACTCACACATTCACTACATATTAACCATGACATACAGCACCCCCCCACATACAAAAAAAACCCTGAGGGGTATACTCTAAGAGAATTGCTAAATAATGACTGTCCTGTGCTGTGCTAAGTTGCTTCAGTTGTGTTTGATTCTTTGCAACCCTTTGGACCATAGCACACCAGGCTCCTCTCTCCATGGGATCCTGGCAAGAATACTAGAGTGGGTTGCCATGCCTTCTTCCTGGGGATATTCCTGACCCAGGATCGAAATCCCTTGCGTCTCTAAAGTCCCCTGCACTGGCAAGCAGGCTCTTTACCACTAGCGCCACCTGGGAAGCCCGAAGAACTTTTTTTCCTTTGATGAAATAGAGCATGAAAATAAACCCTAATTTGACTTTCTCTGTTCTCAAAGTTCAATGCCTCTCTTAATCTAGTTCTACCTAATAATTCATTCTCACCATGTACTGTGAATTCTCAACAAATATTTTTATGAGTATATTACACAAACGTAATAAAACCCACCACGTACTTCATGACTCTTCCCTGAGTTGACACACTTTTAAGTCTCCAGCTGTACAATTATTACTATAGCCAACAAAGAGTAACTCAAATGTCATCACCTCAATAAAGATTATGCAATGCAACTCAGTTTGAATTTGATATTTCTGGGGCTGCAATCCTATTGCATTTGGCTTGTGTGTTTATTACAGCAATTATGTTATTCTATCATGTATTACAGCTGTCCTTTACTTCTAACTCTAGCAAACTATAGCCTTTCAGAAAGTTCAGAGTGATCTTATTCAGTGTGAGCTATATTCTAGCAGCACATTTCTTTGTGTGTGTTCTTTCCTCAGTGAACATTTCCTAGGTGAAAACACAAACATTCAAATCTATTGTTCCCTGTACATTTTTTGTTTGCTGTACAATGAAACCTATTAACTTTATAAACTTTGTAAATATCCATTTTCGAACAGACATTAGACAACAAATAAATTTGGAGTAATGTTGAAAGAGTATTCATGCACTTGGGAAGTAACAGCTTCACACACATTTAAATTATGTAAATAAAATTATAGTCATTGTAAAAAGTATTTAAATTAAATTAATTCAGCGACCATGAAAATACAGAAGTCATTAAAAGGCACATAAAATGAAACTATATTATTTCAAAATATTAAGTACATGGCAGGTTCTTCCTAAAAAACTTCTGAATATATGGCAATTCAATGTTTCTCTAATATGTGTGATTGCTGCTTTCCAAGGCATTGGCAAAATCAACTCTAGACAATGTCAAAGTGCTTTCCAAAGGAGGCTAAAATTGATGGGTCAGTTCAGTTTAGTCACTCAGTTGTGTCTGATTCTTTGCGACCCAATGAATCACATGCCAGGCCTCCCTGTCCATCACCAACTCCCGGAGTCTACCCAAACCTATGTTCATTGAGTTGGTGATGCCATCCAGCCTTCTCATCCTCTATCGTCCCCTACTACTTCTGCCCCCAATCCTTCCCAGCATTAGGGTCTTTTCCAATGACTCAACTCTTGGCATGAGGTGGCCAAAGTATTGGAGATTCAGCTTCAACATCAATCCTTCCAATGAACACCCAGGACTGATCTCCTTTAGAATGGACTGGTTGGATCTCCTTGCAGTCCAACGGACTCTGAAGAGTCTTCTCCAACACCACAGTTCAAAAGCATCAATTCTTTGGTGCTCAGCTTTCTTCACCGTCCAACTCTCACATCCACCTGACTATTAAAAAAACCATAGCCTTGACTAGATGGACCTTTGTTGGCAAAGTAATGTCTCTGCTTTTAAATATGCTAAGTTGGTCATAACTTTCCTTCCAAGGAGTAAGCATCTTTTAATTTCATGGCTGCAATCACCATCTGCAGTGATTTTGGAGCTAAAGATAAAGTCTGACACTGTTGCCAGTGTCTCCCCATCTATTTCCCATGAAGTGATGGGACCAGATGCCATGATCTTAGTTTTCTGAATGTTGAGCTTTAAGCCAATTTTTTCACTCTCCTCTTTCACTTTCATCAAGAGGCTTTTTAGTTCCTCTTCACTTTCTGCCAAAAGGGTGGTGTCATCTGCACATCTGAGGTTATTATATTTCTCCTGGCAATCTTGATTCCAGCTTGTGCTTCTTCCAGCCCAGCGTTTCTCATGATGTACTCTGCATAGAAGTTAAATAAGCAAGGTGACAATATACAGCCTTGATATACTCCTTTTCCTATTTGGAACCAGTCTGTTGTTCCATGTCCAGTTCTAACTGTTGCTTTGTGACCTGCATACAGGTTTCTCAAGAGGTAAGTCAGATGGTCTTATATGCCCATCTCTTTCAGAATTTTCTACAGTTAATTGTGATCCACAAAGTCAAATTCTTTGGCCTAGTCAATAAAGCAGAAGTAGGTGTTTTTCTGGAATTCTCTTGCTTTTTTGATAATCGAGCAGATGTTGGCAATTTGACCTCTGGTTCCTCTGCCTTTTCTAAAACCAGCTTGAACATCTGAAAGTTCATGGTTCATGTATTGCTGAAGGCTGGCTTGGAGAATTTTTAGCATTACTTTACTAGCGTGTGAGATGAGCCCAATTGTGCAGTAGTTCGAGCATTCTTTAGCCTTTTTTGGGGATTGGATTGAAAACTGAACTTTTGCAGTCCTGTAGCCATTGCTGAGTTTTCCAAATTTGCTGACATATTGAATGCAGCACTTCACAGCATCATCTTTCAGGATTTGAAACAACTCAACTGGAATTCCATCGCCTCCACTAGCTTTGTTCTTAGTGATGCTTTCTAAGGCCCACTTGACTTGACATTCCAAAGTGTCTGGCTCTAGGTGATGGATAACGAGTCTTAATTTTCCAAATCTCATTAAGTCTTGGTGTTTTATCCAGCTTTTTAATTTTTGGTATTCTAATGGATGTAAAATGGTGTTTCTCTGTGATTATAAAGTGTGATTTCCTTGAAAAGTAATGAGGATTCACATATTTTCTTAATATATATTTGTACTTTATCATGCCTTCTGTCTGAAAAGTCTTTTTAAAATTACTGGCTAGTTGTTTCCCCTACATCTACCTGCCTATCTCCCTATCTATCATTGAATTAATCAATCAATCTGTGATATTAAGGTCTTATTAGTTTTTTAAGTTGGCAATATCTTGAGGTCAAATTCTTATGATTAGAACTTAATTTTAAGCTAATCTTACTGTTTTTATGATATTTTTTCTCTTTCAACCATATCCTTAAAATTATATTATGATATTAATACTAGCATGACCATAATTAGTGGCTTCCCTGGTGACTCAGATGGTAAAGAATCCGCCTGCAATGTGGGAGACCTGGGTTCATCCCCTGAGTTGGGAACATCTCCTGGAGAAGGGCATGGCAATCCACTCCAGTATTCTTGCCTAGAGAATCCTCATGAACAGAGGAGCCTGGTGGGCTACAGTCCATGGGGTCGCAAAGAGTAGGACACGACTGAGCAACTAAGCACAGCACAACCATAATTAGCACAATTTTGGATGTAATGTATACATATATGTATCCATATAGTCTTTACTTAAGTAGCATTATAATGATTACGTTAGAAAATAACACACCTTTTTTACTTAATGTATGGTATAACCTCATTCTTTTGAATCCAAACATTACCTAGAAACACATTTGACTTTCTATAAGGATATATTTCAGATTAAAACAGAAATATTTTCTTCACTAATAATTTGTTGTATTAAAATTTTGCTAAAATTGTTGGAATATTTCTAAAAGTTTTATTAATTATGCCAGAGTCTAGGATAAATATATGCATTAGAAATTAGATCAATTTAAGTGAAAGATATTTAAATTTGCACATGATGTTACCGCATGAGTTAGAAAACTGAATTTTAAGAAATTTCATATTTAATAATATTTCATATATAAAGTAATATTTCATAATATTTCCAATAGAAATATGGAAATATACACAAAGTTGGAAAGTAAAGCAAATAAGGAGGATGAACAGTAATCAAACTGTCTGACTCATTACTCTTTCTGGCATATTCATGCAACAATCAGTTGTTATAAGAATTCAGATATTTGGACTAACAGAGGTTAAAGAGCACACAGATGTATAATCTGGGCTCTTTGTACACAGCTGATAAAAATGTATGACGTCAAGTAGATTTCATAAAACATTAAGAAGTCACCTTCAGCCCCTCACCTGGGAAGCTGGGAACTTGAAGGGCATGTTTTTTTTTTTAATTAACTCTTCAAATATCAACACCATTTTCTGACAGAGTTCTTATATCTGAGAACTCTAAGAGAATCATGGAGTGAATTCTAACCTCTTTTTGAACCTAAGTACAGGTTTCCAAAAACAGGTTTCCTTCCACTCTACTCTATCCAAAAGTAGAGTGTTCCCGTGAAATCTTTCACAAGCCAAAACGTCATAAAGTGAAGAAGCAGTTACCTTAGGACACACTTTGCTAAGACTCTTTAAAGGCTGCAGCATAACAGACTGAACGTGATTTTAACTTTTCACCATGTTTCATAAAATGAAAATCCTTTTAGGATTTCCTTTGGTTAGGGAAAGCTGATACATGTAAGTCTTTCATAAAAGCAAAGTGGCCTAACTTGAATTTATGAAAATTGGAGGCTACCTGTCTCAGCTATTTTGCAAAAGATTCACCAAGTATAATGCCTCTGGATTTAAAGTGAGTCCTAAAATTTTTTCCTGAACATCAATAACAAAATGTTAGTACACAGATTTTATAAATGTTTCACAGAGATTTTATACTCAGCACTATCACTGTATATAAGCTTATTTAGTGTGTATGCCTGAGGAAATATAAACAAAATGTCATCATTACTTGCCTAATTTTATCGTAAAATAATTTAGACAAATTGTCGTTGTGTAACGTGAGATGAAATAGGAATATTCCACTGAAGGTATATAATGCCCTGCAGACAAAACGGAAGCAATAACAAACAAACAAAAAAAAGACTTAGAGCAGTATTTTGTTTTGTAGGCAAGTGATGCCTGATTACTGACGATTGTTGTGAATCTGTCAGTCTGATGAAATTCAGATCACGTAGCCTCTTGTTAGATGACAATCCGCTACCATTGTGCAAAAAATGGCAATGAGTTAGGAACAGGTAGGTCTATTTAATGACACTGAAGAGGGTGATAGTTTGAAAAAAATAGGATTCAGATATGGAAATCATGAGGCAGATCATTTCAGCATGTTTGGGGTCAACAGAGGACGCAATTTATGAAATATATTACTTTGCAGGATGTGACAATGTCATTGACCACATTGAGAACATAAATATTAGAATTTAAGATAAATAATAAAAATCATAAATGCTTATCATGCATTGTTAACCTCAACATGAGTCAGATTATCCTTAGTGCGTTTTATTTCATAAAAAGTTTACTCATATGTAAAGGTCTGTGAGAAATATTTAAGAGTTTCGGATTTTTTAAAGAAATATGAGTTGTTCACTCTACTTTAAAATGTTTTGAGTATAGTACTTTTATTGAGTAGTGTTCAGTGAATGCTAAATAAAGTTAACAATAATTATCATTTATTGATTTATTTAATTTTTCTCAAATATTTGTTTTTATTTGATTCTTTTTGACTCCAGCACTTAGCTCATAACCATCAGGATTAAAATATCACCCTGGCTATGATGTACACCCCATACCTCTAACTACAGATTTTCCAGATTCCTAATTATTATACCTAACTCTAATATTGGTTGAATATAAAAATGATTATTAATTGATAACTGGTGCATTTGGGTTCATCTATAATGGCAACCCACTCCAGTATTCTTGCCTGGAGAATTCCATGGACAGAGAGAAACCTGGCAGGCTACAGTTCACAGGGTTGCAAAGAGTCAGACACAACTGAACAACTAACACTTTCAGTTTTACTTCATACCAGATAGACTATACTTTTCTTTGTTTATATTATCCTAAACTCTGCAGACATTGATAATTTCATGCAGAAATGATCTCATTAAATCTATACAGTTGCTCTTTAGAAGTGTTTTCTGTATTCTTTAAAAATAGAAAGTAAATGAAGACTAGAAAGGTTAAGCAACTTGTTCATTTTACCAGAATATGCTCTATTTCTAAAGTTTGTGACACCATACTTTAAATGTAAAACAGCCTTTAAATGTAAAAATACCATATTTTAACCTTTTTTTAAGATCCTTTCCTCTACTTCTAAAATAGGTAAGTACTTCTTAAGCATTCATATAGCTTTTGGAATATTTAGGTACAAGTGGCTATGTTTCACCATATTTTAAAAATCTATGTATTGTGAATAATAGCTATCACATTTTATAATAATGATTAACTTATATGAATATTATATATTTATGCAATTTGCTCATTCTTGTAATCTTGTAGAGTTTAACTCATTTAAAACATTCATTTAAAGAACAATAATTAATTTTAGTTCATAATAGCCAACAAATATTAATTTATTGATGTTAATTCTAATGTAATTAATGTGGTAGTAAACCAATATTTTCAATGCAATATTGCTTGTGACAATGAAAAAAGAAAAAAGTGTGTATGTATATATATATATGTGTGTGTGTGTGTATCTATACTAGCGTAACATATTTATATACTATCTTCCAATATTTGTGAGAAGTTAGATTAATCATATCCTTAAAAAAAACCCAGAAAGATGTCATATAATCAGTGCCTAGTTGGCACCCCACTCCAGTGCTCTTGCCTGGAGAATCCCAGGGACGGGGGAGCCTGGTGGGCTGCAGTCCACGGGGTCGCAGAGTCGGACACGACTGAGCGACTTCACTTTCACTTTTCACTTTCATGCACTGGAGAAGGAAATGGCAACCCACTCGTGTTCTTGCCTGGAGAATCCCAGGGACGGGGCAGCCTGGTGGGCTGCCATCTATGGGGTCACAGAGTCGGACACGACTGAAGCGACTTAGCAGCAGCAGCAGCAGTATTTAACACATGTAGAGGCTTGAAAGCTTTCTAGAGTAGCCTACATTCACACTGCTTTTCATTTACCATAATTCTGAAGATGAATTGTTATCCTCTGGGGATTGCCTTCCAGAGGGAAAGGAAGTGCTTTAAGTGCTTATGCTCTGTGCAAGATGTTTCCAAATAAATAACCTTTTACCTCTATCTAAACCCCCCTCACATATTTCAGATCATCTTCTTCTCCCTGTTAAAAGCACTACACAACTGTCTAGGGACTATTTCTACAGTTCTCATCATTTGAATCCTCCCTATATATCATTCCATTAAATTTTAGTTATCAAGCCCTAACCCTAACGTAACTGGAGATTATATTATCTTACAGCATTTCCTTGTGGTTCAAGTTTTGTCATGTGACAAAACTTCCAGTGAGTGTTGTCAGCAAGTTGGGCCCTATAACTCAAGGTTTTCCAATTCAAATAGCCAGATACAACAAATATCAACCCCATGGACTGTGATGCTTTGCATGACTCGTTCTCTCAACAGCACCATATTGCTGAGAAATATATTGTAAGAAAAAAAAATGAGCTTGATGCTACTAGGAGAATTTGGTTACACAGAAAATAACTAGATGATTACTCTGAGGCATGGTTAAAGTCTGTGTTGTGTCATTAGCCCCAAACTTGAAAATCTTTTTCTGTATTTTATTGCTGTCTATATGAGATTCAATACCTCTTCTCTGCCTTTTTCAAAAGAAAAACAGAAGAAAAGCATCTTATCACATGTTTTTTTAGTATAATAGAAATATAAATTGACCAATGCAAAGTGGAAATAAAGTAAAGCTTTTGCTTTAAATCTAGCAAAACGGGACCCTGGAAAAATATATATATATTTTTTACTCAAAATATCTTAATATCTACATTAAAGGAAAAAATATACTCTTCTCAGCAGGGTCAATTTTCAGTGTGATGGCAATAATAATATTTTATATTTGGATATGTAGTACTATATAGGTGTTAATATATACTCATCTACATCTCTATCTACATCCATCCCTATCCATAAATCTATGTACATATTTCATTTATTTTGGTAACTCTCTGATTTCTAAACAATTACTAGATTTTCCAGTCAAACTAAAATGATTTTTATCAACGTTTCTAGCAAGAAGTAAGTAATTATTTTCAGAAAGTTGGTAGGAGTTGGCAAAATGTCCAGCATTATAGTATGTGCTTTTCTATATCTGCACAGAATTCTCTTAGTGAATTAGTATCTAGGCCTTATTACAGATAAGAATATTAAAGCTCAGAGAGGCTAAGTCATAGCTCCAAATCATAGGATTATTATACAGTAGAAAAATATTCTAACTCATATCCTACTGCAAAATCCATGCTCTTCAATTAGAGAAATTTGTTTTTTAGATACACAGTTGATACATAAAAAATATGTGTTTGAATTGTGTGGGTCCACTTAAGGGTTCTTGCTTTGTTTTTTTCCCAATAACTATCTACTACAATATTATACATTCTGCAGTTGGTAGAATCCATGGATATGGAACTGCAGATACCAAAGGCTGACTGTAAAGTTACACTCAGATTTTTGACTGCAGGTACAGTTGGGGCTCCTAAGCCCTGCATTCTTCAAGGGTCAACTGTACTTTCTATCTCATCATTGCTCAAAGGAAACAAGATCTCCAAAATTATTTTTGCTGAAGGTCGATAAGTCAATAATTTTTAATACGTGCAAATAAAAAGAGTGAAGTCATCATTGATTGGTCTATGAATGTTTCCTCTGGCTTTTTGAGAATATTTATCTGTCAACATACAAACATGACTTGTGTAATTAATATTATTAGCGTTTGTTCATGGAACTAGAAGAGAACCCAGAACAATTCTTAAGTTAGAGATTTACAAAAGGATGTAGTTTTCCTTGATGTGTCCTCCTCCTGATTTTGGTGTTGTTATACAGAATTCTGACAGTTTATTGAGTACTAGGAAATATCCTAAGGAAAACTGCCTTGTACTACACAGTCTCACAATTTCATTTTATTCTCCTTTATCATTGATAATATTATACTCAGTAAGCTTACTTATTTAACTCTATCCTGGTTTTAATTATATGCACTACTTTCTAAAAATTTCTACTTTCACATCAACAACTGTATATATGATAATGGTGCAGCAAATGTATGGAAAACAAATTTAACAAAAATTAAAAGTCTTAATTTAAATGAGAGATAAATTTGTTATTACAAAGAAACTGTGTTTGCATGCTTACTATTTTGTATCTTGTTCCATATGAATTTACTATTGTACTATTTTGTTCCATATGAATTTTAGGATTTTTTAATATATCTCTGTAAAATGTCACTGACATTTTGATGGAAATAGCATTGGATCAGAAATTCCTTTGGTTAGGATGGATGTTTTAGAAATGTTCATTCTTCTAATGTATGAGCACAGAATATCATGGCATCTCTCCATTTATTTAAGTTTTTTTCAATTTATTTAATCAGTTTCTTGTATTTTTCAATGTATGGGCTTTCATCTCCTTGATCAAATATTTCCTAGGTATTTTATCCGTTTTGATGTGTTTGAAAATGGAATGGTTTTCTTTGTTGCCTCTCAAATATAACCTGTTAACATATAGAAAGACAACTGATTTTGTATGTTGACTTTGTATCTGGCAATTTTACTGAATATGTTTATTAATTCTAACAGGTGTGTGTGTGTGTGTGTGTGTGTGTGTGTGTGTGTGTGTGTGTCTGGAGTCTTTGGGGTTCCACCTATTTGAGATCATATCATCTGCAAACTGAGACAATTTTTCTTCTTCCTTGGATTTGGATAACTTCATTTATTTTCCTTGCCTAATTGCTAAGGCTAGGAATTCCAGTATTATGTTGAATAGAAATATGAGAGTGGGTACTCTTGGTTTGTTCCTGATCTTAGAAAGGAAATTTTTTTGTTTGTTTTGATTTTTAGTTTTTTTTTTTTTACCATTGAGCACAGTGTTAGTGGTGAGCTTAAAAATTTATGGGCTTAACTATGTTGAGGTAAATTCTTTCGAATCTGGTTTGCTGAGCATTTTTACTGTAAAAGAGTGTTGCAAAAAGAACTTTTATTATAAAAAGATGTTTTAAATGTTGTGTTTACATTTATTGGATGATCAAATGATTATAATAGTGTAGTTTGTTAATGTGGAAATCACATTAACTAATCTCCTTATACTAAACCATCCTTGCATTCCAAGGATAAATCCCATTTGATAATGGTGTATGTTCTTTTTAATGGGTCACTTGATTCAGTTCACTGATATCCTATAGAAGAATTTTGGAACTATATTCATCAGGTATATTGGGCTGTAACTTTCTCAAAAGCACATGTAGCAAAAGCAAGAATAGCCAAATTGGAATATATCAAATTTAAAAGCTTCTGCACAGCAAAATAAACAATCAACAGAGTGAAGAAAACTACCTGTGGAGTGGGAGAAAATATATTCCAACTTTATATTTAATTTTCAGAAAAAGGGACTCCAATAACTGAATAATAAAAAATAATAGCCTGTCTCAAAAATTAACAAAGGACATAAATAGACATTTCTCCAAAGGCATGCAAATGGCCAATGGGCCATATAAATAAGTGTTCTACATCACTAATCAGGGAGGCAAATCAAAAGCAAAATGAGATGCTATTTTCATACCTGTTAGAAAGGCTTTATCAAAATAGCAAAAGATAAAAGTATTGGAAATGATGTGGAGAAACTGGAAGGTTTACACTCATTTGTGGGTAAGTAAAATGATTAAGCCACTATGGAAAACATCACAGAGTTTAAATATAAAATAAAACTATCACATGATCCAGCAGTCCCACTTGTACATGTATATTGAAAAAAACTGAAATTAGAATCAAAGACATAGCTGTACACAGCATTATTCACACCATGCAAGATATGGAAATAACCCAAATATCTACTGACAAATCAATGGACAAAGAAAATATTGTATATACATATAACCTAATATTATTCACTCTTAAAAAGAAGGAACCACGTGGATGGACCTGAAAGACACTATGTTGATTAAAATAAGCCTGTCACAGAAGGACAATTACTGTGTAATTGTACTTACAAGAGATACCTAAAAAAATAAAAATCATAAAAGCAGAAAATACAAGGTGAATGCCAGGGGAAGAAGAGAAAGGAGAAACCAAGAGTTGCTCAATGGTTTTAAAGTTGTAGTTATGCAACATGAATAAATTTTGGAGCTGTGCTATGCAACTTAGATCCTGTACTTAACAATGTGGTGTTGTGGCCTTAAAATACACTGAGAAGGTAGACTCTATGTTAAAAATTCTTACTAAAATTCACTAATTAATTAAAAATAAAATCTTCTAGTTTTCATGCTTTTTCCTTGAAAATTTCACATAATTTAAGTACATAAGCAATGTCTATAAACGTTTTACTTCCAGACTTAGAAAACAAAAGTCTCTAAATCTTTCTCTTGTACTGTTTCTTATAAGATGGTTTTGAAAATTCCATAAACAAATGTAGTAAGGCTGCATTGCTATATCTTATCAAAATAGCATTTCTGATTTTAATCGCATACTGCTAACATAATCTCAAAATTATTTAAAAATATTTATTTTGACCTGCAAGAGTTTGAAGGGATGAGTAAAATAAAGTGAAAACATGATTTCATGAACTGTTGATAATTAAATGAACAATATGACTAAATTTTATTAAATCTTCCAGTAAAATTTTTCACAAATTTCCATGATGGTAGATAGTGTGATTCATTGATTAAAGAAACTATGGCTAGATGTTTCAACTTTGTAACAGCGATTTATGTAGAAAAATATATGACCAATATTAAAAAAAAGTTAAAATACAGAGTTGAAATTAAAGTCTGTGTCATAAGCATTATAAAGGACAAGGACAAGTAAAGTTTTCAACTACTTGTCCTAAAACTAATTTCTAACAGGAAGTTAATAGAAAATTGGTATATAGCATAAAAGAAGCAAGCAAATGTTCATGGACCTTATCTAGGTCATTAAACTGAGTTTCCCTTTTTCAATATTGATATTACTTCCAGCAGACTTGATTCCAGCTTGTGCTTCACCCAGCCAGTATTTCCCATGATGTACTCTGCATAAAAGATAAATAAGCTGGGTGACAATATACAGCCTTGATGTATTTCTTTCTGAATTTGGAACCAATCCATTTTTCCATGTTCGGTTCTAACTCTTGCCTCTTGACCTGAATACAGATTTTTCAGGAGGCAGGTAAAGTGGTCTGGAATTACCATCTCTTTAAAGATTTTCCCCAGTTTGTTGTGATCCACACAGTCAAAGGCTTTAGCACAGTCAATGAAGCAGCAGAAATAGATGTTTTTTTCTGGAATTTTCTTGCTTTTTCTATGATCCAACAGATGTTGGCAATTTGATCTCTGGTTCCTCTGCCTTTTCTAAATACAACTTGAACATCTGAAAGTTCTCAGTTCATGTACTGTTGAATCTGAGCTTGGAGAAGTTTGAGCATTAATGTGCTAGTGTGTGAAATAACTGCAATTGTGTGGTAGTTTGAACATTCTTTGGTGTTGCCTTTCTTTAGGACTGGAATGAAAATTGAACTTTTCCAGGTCTGTGGCCACTGCTGAGTTTTCCATATTTGTTGCCATATTGAGTGCAGCACTTTAGCAGCATTGTCTTTCAGGAATTGAAATAGCTCAGCTAGGATTCTATCACCTCTACTAGCTTTGTTCATAGTGATGCTGAATAAGGCCCACTCGCCTTCACATTCCAGGATGTCTGGCTCCTAGGTGAGTGATCACATCATTGTGGTTTTCTGGGTCATTAAGATAATTTTTGTATAATTCTTCTGTGTATTCTTGCCACTTCTTAATGTCTTCTGCTTCTGTTAGGCCCATACCCGTTTTGTCTTTTGTGCCCATCTTTGCATGAAATGTTCCCTTGGTATCTTTAATTTCTTGAAGAGATCTCTAGTCTTTCCCATTCTATTGTTTTCTATTTCTTTGCACTGATCCCTGAGGGAGGCTTTGCTATCTCTCCTTGCTCTTCTTTGGAACTCTGCATTCAGATGGGAATATCTTTCCTTTTCTCATTTCCCTTTTGCTTCTATTCCTTTCTCAGCTATTTGTAAGGCCTCCTCAGACAATCATTTTGCCTTTTTGCATTTTGTTTTCTTGGGGATGCTTTTGATCACTGCCTCCTGTACCATGTTAGGAACCTCCATCCACAATTCTTCAGGCACTCTTTCTATCAGATCTAATCCCTTGAATCTATTTGTCCCTTCCATTCTATAATCATAAGGGATTTGATTTAGGTCATACTTGAATGGCCTAGTGGTTTTTATTGCTTTCTTCAATTTAAACCTGAACTTGGCAATAAGGAGTTCATGATCTGAGCCACAGTCAATCTTGGTCTTGTTTTTGCTGATTGAATAGTTTCTCCATCTTCAGCTGCAAAGAATATAATCAATCTGATTTTGGTATTGACCATCTGGTGATATCTATGTGTAGAGTTTTCTCTTGTGTTGTTGGAAGAGGGTGTTTGCTATGACAAGTGTATTCTCTTGGCAAAACATTTTTAGCTCTGATTCATTTTGTACTCCGAGGCCAAACTTGCCTATTACTCCAGGTATCTGTTAACTTCCTACTTCTGCATTCCAGTCCCCCATGATGAAAAGGACATCTCTCTCTTTTTTTTTTTATGTTAGTTCTAGAAGGTCTTTTATATCTTCATAGAACCATTCAGCTTCAGCTTCTTTAACATTTTTGGTCGGGGCATAGACTTGGATTAGTGTGATACAGAATGGTTTGCCTTGGAAATGAACAGAAATCATTCTGTCATTTTTGAGATTGCACCCAAGTACTATATTATTAAGATGGCAGAGTAGAAGGATGTGAGCTCATCTTCTATGGTGAGAACCCCAAAATTTCAACAAGCTGCTGAACAACCACTGACAGGAGAATGTTGGATCCCATCAAAAATTCCCACATCCAAGGGAAAATGCTTGAACCTTGTCCAAAATCTAGGCTCAGAGAAATTAGCATATAAAGGATTCTCAAAATATCAGAGTCCCTGAAAAACTTAGACTAATATGAGATGTAGACAGGCATAACAGATTGACTTTGGAGCAAGGAGAATGAATAGTCATCCAAGCAAATTGAGAAAGAATCCCTAAAAAGGCCATGCGTGGCATGTGTACCAGAGGAAAAAAGTGTCTGAGTCTTTGCCTATAGGCAGCTCACTTGATTAATGCCACAGGAGTACTTTGTGTTCTAAATATTATGGTTCAGCTGTAACCAAAAATTCATCTTTAGTATCTCCTTCCCATCATATTCCTTTCACCAAGTAAAAGTGTTTAAGTAGGACACTACATTTTTCTTAAAATTTCATGAGAAAATTAGGAGATGTGTACAGTGATGACAAAGGATTTCTAGCAGTAAGTGGAGAATAGCCCATGATGTGTTGCAGTGGATGCTTTGGGTGGCTTACTTCTCTACCTGTTGCAGAAAAAAGTTGAGGTACAGCTATTGGACCAATGACTACAAGGCAGAAGAGAGAAAAAGAGTGATATTATGATATTAAGCTTATAGGATACCCCTTGGCTGTATTGTGGGACCAGGAATCCCAAACCACTGAGGAGAGGGAATTTGCAAATAATTTAATTTCCTGTATAAGCAAATGGGAAGACAGGACTCAAATAGCTTATATACATCTGCCAAAGAAACAAAATCATTTTCATGTCATATTGAACATTTCACAATCTTGCACTTAATCTTTCAATCTACTTTTAATATTTCAAGAATTTTATCCTTCCTATATATGAAAACTGCTTTTGTTTATTTAATTAACTGATCATTTCTTAGCATTTTCTGAAGCTGCTGTTTCTGAAAAAAGCTGTTTAAAGTTGAGTATGATGTATGTGTGTGTGTGTGTGTGTGTGTGTGTGTGTGTGTGTTAATCACTCAGTCATGCCTGACTCTTTGCAATCCCATGAATTGTAGCTCACCAGGCTCCTCTGTCCATTGGATTCTCAAGGCAAGAATACTGGAATGGCTTGCTATTCCCTTCTCCAGGGGATCTTCCCATCCCAGGGATTGAGCCTGGGTCTCCCACATTGCAAGTAGATTTTTTACCTTGTGTGTGTGTGTGTATGTGTGTACTCAATACATACGGGTCTTTCTAGCAGAATCTTCCACAAAAAGAGAAGAGATGTCTTCATCCACTCCTGCTTCATTTTTTGCGATACATGTGTATGCTCCCGTATCTTCATAGCGCACGTTGCTAATATGAACCTCACTGCCATTTGCTGAAAAAAGAAGGCAAATGCAACTTGTAAGCTACAATTTCAGCTTTGGTACAGTCATTTCTGATTACACAGTCAAAGAGTTCACTCAGCTTGCCCTAATTAAACTGTTTTTCTTCCTATTTCCATGCTTTGGAGACATGCTAATTTATTTCAGATGCATTCAAGTGTTTCAAAAATTGTACTGTCATTTTATTACAGAGATCCCAATACTACTTATCAAAAGCTCACACAGTATGTTTTAATTCATTTCATACTCCCTACCTTGCATAAGAAGCGTTACATGTTGATAGCTATAATTTCATTTCTGTATTTATTTTTAATATTCAGGATCCACTTTGTCCTCAGCTTTATAACAGTTTTAATTAATACCAATACGGTTCATTTATAGAGAATACATGTGAAAATACTTGTCATAACGGAATTAAGTGAGCTACATCATATAAGTATAATGCCATTCCATTGAGCAAGCATATTATTGTGTCTGCATTATACATTAGGAATTATTAGGTATGGGAGACAGAAAGAAAATATACATAATTCCTTTGCAAGATTCTCAGTTGTTTTCAAGAAATATACCTAATCTAAGCAATATTATCATATGGAAATTGATATCATCACTGTCAACCAAAGGGTTAAGGGATTGATTAACCCAACTTTTAAATCTTGGTAAAAGAATATTTGAAGCTAATCTCTGAATAATGAGTTGCATTCCTCAAAGTGTAAATAAGGGTATAATTACCCATTTACTATACATTGGCAGAACATGAAGTACTTTTACCTATGCGTGTATGCTCAGCTGCTCAATCCTGTTCAATTCTTTGCAAGCCCCTGGACTGCAGCTTGCAGGTTCTTCTGTCCATGGGATTTTCCAGGCAAGAGTACTGGAGTGGGTTTCCATTTCCTCCTCTACAGAATCTACCCAGAGATTGGATCCTCATCCCCTGTGTTGGCAGGTAGATTCTTTACCACTGAGCCATCAGGGAAGCTTTTACATACATTATCCCTTAATAGCCCCAGATAATAACTAATTATCAGATGAGGAACCCTAAGCTCCTAGAATGATTTTATGCAATTTATTCCCCTCAAAGATAAGGGCTGGACTTCTGTTCTATCATGCCCTAAGTTTTAATGTTCTTGGTGCTCATTTATTTAGGTTTGCATCTTTTCTTTTACTTTCTTTTTCCCTCTCTCTTTGTGTGTGTGTGTGTGTGCATGCTTATGTGTGAATTCTGTGTCATCCAATCATGGGGACACCATGCTCTGTGTGCAGTAAACAGGAGCATGACTCTTCCTGATAGAGATGGGGATCAAATAATCAGAGTGGTTATTTGGGGAAAGAATGTAAAAAACCAATGGGAAAAGAGCTTAAATGCCATCCCTATGGGGATACAGAGAGACAGTGAGTGTTTGGGGAAGGCTAATTACTGAATTCACTCAAACCTCTTTCTCTTACAAATATCACTGCACACTTCCATTCTATCATTTATCGAGAATCACCTCTCCAAAGCAGTTGGCAGGTTCTTGTGTTTGTTTTCACTTTTCTCAAAAAGGCCAGATGGTAAATATATTAAACTTTGTGGGCTACACAGTCTCTGTGCCAACTACTTACCTCTGCCATAGCAGCATGACAGCATCCAAAGACAATATTTTTAAAAATGTGTGTGGCTCTGAACTAAAAACAAAAACAGGAAACAAGCAAAAATATTGCTTTATTTACAAAAATAGGGAGCTTTCTAGATTTGGACTGGGGTCCTTCATTTGTAAACCCATGCTCTAGAAGATGGGGTAGAAACAAGCATCGGTATTTAAGCCCAGATCAGCTTCTTGTTTTGTGTGAAACATGACCCTCTCCAAAGACCACACTCTTAACAATGTGAATTCTCTAGAATTTGTGAGACCCTTAAGTTAATTTATTCTTCAAATTCTCTTTTCCCAAAATTCTTATATGTTTTTCTAACTTATGTGCTTGTCTTTCCTTCTTTTTCTACATTAGCTAGCATTTCTAGATATTTTCTATTCTATAGCCAGAGCTACCAATTTCCTGGTTCATTTATCATCCTGACACATCTGGTTTCAGAACTAGAACAAGATGACGTCCCCTGCACCCACTTTTTGAATATATTACATAAGGAAATTTACAAAATTTCAAATTCACAATATTCAGATTACAGAATGTTACTTGACTTTTACAGTTAGATGCATTTCATACCCTACTTCACTTTTATTTCAAATCTTTTTTCTTTGTTTAATGTTTCCCAGCAAATAACAACTTCTTAATTTAAGCAGGTGGTCTTCCTTTTTAAATCATTAAATACATACACATGATTAGAAAGTGAACTCAAGTCATTGTACAGTATATAAGTTTAAAAAGTTCATCACGCTGTACACCTCAAATTTACACAAAGTTTTAGGTCAACTTTATTTCAATAAAAGCTAAAAAATAAAGACATTAATCCAAGTTTCCTGTTTTCATCAACATCTTCATTTTTATTTACTTCTCAAAGCAAACTTTCTCTGCTTCATTCCAAGATCATCCCCTCCTTCTTTCTTGTTGATTTCCACAATAATTTGTCCATATTTCCCCTGCTCTATTGTCCACATATCTTTCTCTTTACCTATATCCTTTCAAACCAAAATAAACTGTCCGAGAAGTAAGAAATAACTTCACCAGTCCTAAACCTTTTCACCAGAAGCTACTACCTTTGCTTTTCCCACCTTTCAAAATTCTGAAAGATATTTTTATTCCTATCTTTCATTTCTAAGGATACAGCACACTGATTTTTTAAATGTCACAGGGACAAACTAATCACTAATCAATGAATATATTTTAATGATCTTCCTTGGCTGTGCATATAGCACTGATGAACTCTTTCGCAGTTTTGGCTTTCTTTTCTTTCCTTCTGTAATATCATTTGTTCTCATCTCTTTGCTGTTATTAGTCTCCTTCTGATATTCTCTTGATTTGGCTGTCAATAAAATATTTCTTTTTTTCAAGAATTTTACTTCCCATAACATCCCATCTATTTAAACAGTTATTCAGTTAGTGCCTAGACTTAGACTTCACACAGACATGACAAATAAGCATCTTATGAATAACTAGCTAACTAAATAACCAGAGAATCTGGTGACATGTTAACATACACAAAGCCACATGAAAATTCACACTCCTGTGCATCAGATTCTTCTCTTAGGCTGTGCTCCAAAATTGACTTTTATTACTTGTCATAGCCTCTTGAAATTTAAGCTAATTTCTTTTATTTTAAAAAATGATAATAGCTGTTTTACAAATGTCCTCATTCTTTCAAAGTTGAGTGAAGATTGTAATTAACTCTCCAATTTTCCCTCTCATGTAAACAGCATCCTAGGTGGTCGTAGTGTTAAAGAACCTGCTTGTCAATGCAGAAGACATTAGAGACATGGGTTGGATCCCTGGGTTGGGAAAATCCCCTGGAGGAGGAAATGGCAACCCACTCCAGTATTCTTGCCTGGAGAATCCCATGGACAGAGGAGCCTGGCGGACTATAGTCTATAGGGTCATAGAGAGTCAGAGACAACTGAAGTGATTCAGCACACATAGCACACACATATTTCTAAAACAAGGCTACATTATGTTTATAGAATATGGTTTTCTGCTATCAAGTGGGCAAGAGATTGCAAAATCAGAAGCTAATTAGACTTTTACTCAATTTGATTTCTGTTAATCAGATCAATCTTCTTCTCAGATAATAGACACCAAGACACAATCAGAGAAGTAAACATGTAAATTTATTTTGCCTATTTATATAAACATAAAATTGCTACGGTTTCAGCTTCAGAAGATCAAAAATAATCTCATATGTCATTCTTGATTTTCAAAAACAGATAAGTAAATGTTTTTAAAAGATTTATTTAAAAATGTATGCTAATAAATTGCTTTCACTCTCTAATTGAATGGTAGTAGCAGTATATTCAGATAGAAATAAGGAAAATATATTCATTTCTAACAGTATGAATAGAAGGAATTTAAAAGCATGGAATAAGGAAAGTAATGCCATGTAACAGATACTCTAGTAAAATGACTATCCCTGGGATACTCTCGACAATGGAAATAAGATCTGTATATTTTTTTACTTACTAAGATAATCAAAATATATGCAATTAATTTTGCGTTATTTTGATTATTTGATATGATAAAGATTATCTGTTTTGCACATACATGTGTGGTTATTGTAATCTGTATAATGACTAATCACAACTGTATATTAGATTATTAGAACAAGTAGAATATTTTATATATTAGAATGCAAGAACTTAATCACTTTAAAACAACACAAATGTGAAACATATTTAGCAACATTTTGATTTTTTTGTTGGTTAATTTGCAAAGTGGGCTGTAAAACATTTCCTAAAGAATATCTATATTACTGACATATTTTGTAGTACATATTTTAATGTATGATTTAAACATTAAATTGTCTCTTCAGAAATGTGTTTAATGAAGGAATTCCATTATTCTGCTCAGCATATCTGCTATAATTTAGAGAATAAGTTTTAGAAGAAAAACAATTAATATTTTACTTATAAAAATAATGACATATCTAATCATTATGACAAGACTATTATTTAAAGCATTAGTATTAAAGGATTGTTTCAAATATAATGTCTTAGGTACTAACATAACTTTTTTCATTTCATGGCACACGTTGCCACCAAGTATCACTTTCTCTTATTCCCAAAGAATGTAAAATTTGTTATAAATTTTAGTATGAAATTTCTGCATTGTTATTTAAGAGAAAAAATGCAAGTAAAAAGCACCTTGAAGTGTGAGTTGCTTGGACAGCTTTGGTGTAATATCAATTCCATTCTTCAGCCAGCCAAGCTGAGGATTTGGTATGCCTTCTGCATGGCACCTAAGACTTGCAGTAACTCCAGGTTCTCGGGCCTGGCTCTCTGGATACACCCGGATTACTGGAGGGACTAAAATTAGAAACAGAAAATAAAATGATTAGTATCCATATATGCGACTTGATTTTTCTGAAACAAAGAAAAATAGCAATTGTATATGTTAATGATGTTATGCATTTCCTTAAGGTCTCAGTTTGCAAATCTAAGTACTTTAGTATCCACTAAAATGTGCCAGTGGTCCCTGGACAAAAGCTATTCTGAGACTGTACCAAATGAAATACAAGGTGAGCCCAGGATATCTTGTTTCAATAACTAAAGAGATCCTTAAGGAATGAGAAAAATATATCAAAAAATACAAAACCAGTTACCAAATACAAAATGATTTGAAAATTAAGATAATTACCAGTTATGAAGGAGTATAAAAATAAGACTCTTAAGAATTCAGTTATATAAATAAATGAATAAATACTTAAGTGGGAGAGAAGGACAAGCTTTTCCTTGCTATAGCATCTTAAAAAAAAATTACAATAACAATTCCACTTATGGTACATTAGACTCCAAATGGCAAAAAAAAAAATCTTGAGAAAGAAGTGTGGAGCTGAAGGAAACAAGCTTCCTGACTTCAGACTATACTATAAAGTTATAGTCATCAAGATAGTATGGTACTGAAATATAGATCAATGGAACAAGACAGAAAGCCCAGAGATAAACTCAAGAACCTATGAGAACTTTATATTTGACAAAGGAGGCAATATACAATGGAGAAGACAGACTCTTCAGTAAAAGGTACTGGGAAAACTAGGCAGTTATTAATATGTGCAAAAAATGAAAATAAAATACTTTCTAACACCATACACAAAGATGAACTTGGAATGGACTGAAGACCTAAATGTAAGACCGGAAGCTATAAAACTCTTAGAGGAAAACATAGGCTGAACTCGCTTTGACATAAACCACTGGAAGATCTTCTTTGATTCACCTCCTAGAATAATGGAAATATAACCAAAAATAAACAGATGGGACCTAATTAAACTTAAAAGCACAGCAAAGAAAACTATTAACAGGTTGAAAAGATAACTCTCAGAATGGGACAAAATACAAGTGAATGAAACAAATGATAAAGGATTAATTTTCAAAATAAACAAGTAGTTCATGTAGCTCAATACCAAAAAAATAAACAAACCAATCAAAAAGTGGGCAGAAGATCTAAACAGAATTTCTCCAAAGAAAACATACAGATGCCCAACAAACACATGAAAATATGCTCAATATTGCTCATTATTAGAGAAATGCAAGTCATAACTACAAGAAGGGATCACCTCACACTAGTCAGAATGGCCATTATCAAATAATTTACAAACAATAAGTGTTGGAGAGAGTGTGGAGAAAGGGAACTCTATTGTACTGTTAGTGGGAATGTAAACTGATACAGCCACTACGGACAACAGTATGAGGATTCCTTAAAAAACTAGGGAGAAAACTACCATATGACCCACAATCTCACTACTGGGCATATACTCTGAGGAAATCATAACTGGAAAAGACACAGGTACCCCAATGTTCAGAGCAGCACTATTTACAATAGCTAGGACATGGAAGCCACTAGGTGTCCATTGGCAGATGAATGAATAAAGAAGTTGTGGTACACATATACAATGGAATTTTATTCAGCCATAGAAAGGAAAATTTTGACTCCCGTTCTAATGAAGTGGATAAACCTAGAGCCTGTTATACAGAGTGAAGTAAGTCAGAAAGAGGAAAAATAAGTATCATATATTAATGCATATATACACAGTCTAGAAAGATAATACCGATGACTCTCTTTACAGGGTAGCAGTGGAAATGGAGATAAAGAGAACTGACTTGTGGACACAGTGGAGAAAAGAGAGGGTGGGACAAATTGAGAGAGTAGCATTGAAACACATAGACTACCACATATAAAATAGATAGCCAGTGGAAATGATCTCTGTTACACAGTGAACTCAAACCTGGTGCTCTGTGACAACACAGAAGGGTGGGATGTGGTGGAAGGTTGAAGGAGGGTTCCGGAAGGAAGTGACGTATGTATACTTATGGCTGAATCATGTTGTTGTATGGCAGAAACCAACACACTATTGTAAGACAATTATCCTCCAATTAAAAATAAATTAATACAGAAGTTAAAGAAAAGAATTTAGGATAATTCCACTTATGGTATACACAAAAAATAAAATATTTAGAAATAAATTTCACCAAGTAGGTACAAGACTTTTACAATGAAGACTACAAAACATGTTAAAAGGATTTAAAGAAAACCTAAATAAATGGAAAGATATCATGTGTTCATGGACTCAAATAATTAATTGGTGAGATAATAAGAACTGGCAAGATGACAATACTCCAAAACTGACCTGTAAATACAATGTAACCATTATCAAAATTCATAATTGATTGTTTTAGTAGAGATGGAAGAGATAATCCTCAGAATAATAGGGAAGTACAAGGCTCCCCAAAGAGACAAAGCAGTCCTTAAAAAGACAAATGAAACTGGAACTCTTATATCTCCCAATTTCCAATCATATTATAAAGGTACAGTAGTAAAAAACTGTGGTACTGGAGATAAGATAAAAATCTGCATCTACAAAATTAGATAAGGAACATAGAGATAGTTCATATATCTATGGTCAACTCATTTTTGACAAGGATGCCAAGAAACAGTCTTTTAAAAAATGATGCTAGAATAAACGGATATCCACATGCAAGACAATGAATGTGGAACTCTATGTCACACCTGAATAAAGATGAACTCAAAGTGAATCAAAGACCTAAATGCAACAGTTAGAACAATACAATTCTCATAAGAAAACATAGGAGTAAATCTTCATGACTTTGTATTTGACCATGTTTTCTTAGATATGACCTCCAAACATTAGTAACAACAACAAAAAAATAGACAAATTGGACTTCAACAAGACAAAAATTTTTGAATCTTCACAGGACACTATCAAGAAAGTATAAGTACAACTGACAAATGTGGGAAAAATGCAAATGATACCTGATATGTGATTAGTATCTGGATCACATAATTAACATTTACAATTCAGCAACTAAAAAGCAAAGAATCTTTTCTGTACATATAAAAAAATAATCAAACAAAAAGTCAACATACAGAATGGGAGAAAACATTTGTAAACCCCTATCAGATAAGGAGTTAAGCCAAAATATTTAGAAAACTCATACAACTTAAGAGAAAAAAAATGTACCTGTCATCTAAATATGTATAAAAAGTTTTGCCATAGGAAATTCTGACCATTTGAATTTTTCCAAAGAAGATATACAATGGCAAATATGTTCGTGATAAGGTGCTCAATATCACTGATTATCAGGGAAATGCAAATCAAGGCCACAGTGAGATAAAATTTTACATTTGGTAGGATGTCTGTTATCTAACAGAAAACTAAGAACTTCCAGATGTTTAAGCTGGATTGAGAAAAGGCAGAGGAATCAGAGTTAAAATTGCCAACATCCACTAGATCATAGAAAAAGCAAGAGAATTGCAGAAAAAACATCTACTTCTGCTTTATTGACTGCACTAAAGCACTTAACTGTGTGGATCACAACAAACTGGAAAATTCTTAAAGAAATGGGATACCAGACCACCTTACCTGCCTCCTTAGAAATCTGTATGCAGGTCATGAAGCAGCAATGAGAATTGGACATGGACCAACGGACTGGTTCCAAATTGGGAAGGGAGTACTTTGAGGCTGTATATTGTCACCCTGCTTATTTATCTGATATGCAGAGTACATCATGTGAAATGCTGGCTGGATGAAGCACAAGCTGTAATCAAGACTGCCAGGAGAAATATCAATAACCTCAGATATGTATAGGATACCACCCTTATGGTAGAAAGTGAAGAGGAAATAAACAGCCTTTTGATAAAAGTGAAAGAGGAGAGTGAAAAAGCTGCCTTAAAACTCAACATTCAAAAAGCTAAGATCATGGCATCTACTCATCACTTCTTGGCAAATAGACGGGGAAACAATGCACACAGTGACAGACTTTTATTTTCTTGGGCTCTATAATCACTGCCATGGTTTTTCCAGCAGTCATGTATGGATGTGCCAGTTGGACTATAAAGAAAGCTGAATGCTAAAGAATCGATGCTTTTGATCTGTGGTGTTGGAGAAGACTCTTGAGAGTCCCCTGGATAGCGAGGAGATCCAATCAGTCCATCCTAAAGGAAATCAGTCCTGAATATTCATTGTAAAGACGGATACTGAAGCTGATACTCCAATACTTTGGCACCTGATGTGAAGAACTGACTCATTGGAAAAGACCATGATGCTAGGAAAGATTGAAGGTCGGAGGAGAAGGGGAAAACAGAGGGTGAGATGGTTGGAGGGCATCACCGACTCAATGGACATGTATTTGAGTAAACTCTGGGATTTGGTGATGGACAGGGAGGCCTGGTGCGCAGCAGTCCATGGGGTTGCAAAGAGTCAGACACGACTGAGCGAGTGAACTGAACTGAACTGAAAATCATTGCAGATGGTGACTGCAGCCATGAAATTAAAAGACACTTGCTCTTTGGAAGAAAAGCTATGACCAACCTAGGCAGAAAATTAAAAAGCAGAGACATTACTTTGCCCACAAAGATTCATCTAATCAAAGTTATGGTTTTTCCAGTAGTCATGTATGGACGTGAGAGTTGGACTATAAAGAAAGCCGAGCACCTAAGAAACTGATGCTTTTGAATTACGGTGTTGGAGAAGACTCTTGAGAGTCCCTTGGACTGCAAGGAGATCCAGTCAGTCCATCCTAAAAGAAATCAGTTCTGAACATTCATTGGAAGGACTGATACTGAAGCTTAAGCTCCAATACTGATGTGAAGAACTGACTCATTGGAAAAGACTCTGATGCTGGGAAAGAAGGCAGGAGGAGAAGGGAATGACAGAAAGTGAGATGGTTGGATGGCTTTACCAACTCAATGGACATTAGTTTGAGAAAGCTCTGGGGGTTTCTGATGAACAGGGAAACCTGGCATACAGCAGTTCATGGGGTCACAAAGAATCAGACATGACTGACCAACTGAACTGAACTGAACAGATAACATGTTATTGAGGATGTGGAGAAAAGGGATCTCATGTACATTGTTAGTGGGAAAGCAAACTGGTGATGCCACTGAAAATTTCTCAAGAAATTATAATTATATCTGTAATGAAGTCAACAAATATCCCCTTTCTGCTTAAATAAGCCTTAATTGATACAGATTCCTTCTGAACTTTAACCTCAATATTCTCTCCAGGAAAAAATGAAATTTAATAATGTCTCCTCTGTTAGATTTATTAATTCCTCTGGTGCAGCATTCACAGCAATACCTTAAGAGTGAAAATTATAATATATTCCAGTGAATATTCTACAAAGAATGCTGAAGTCATGTTGCTGGGAAGATGATTCATAGCATGGTTAATGGCATCTCCAGGCCCCACAGCTTATTGTAGCCCAGAGTTTGAGAAAAAAGTCAGGGAGCTCTAATTCCTGGACCAACCCTCTCCACATTTCATGTTGCCCTTAATCAACCTGGCTAAACATGGCCTGTAATAGCCACTGAATTTAGCTAGTAACAAAGAAAGAAAGAAAATCTGATGAGTATTAAAAACAAGTATGTTCCAAATTTCGAATGGTCAGAATTTCCTATGGCAAAACTTTTTATACATATTTGTGTTGTGTGTGTGTGTGTGTATATATATATACTACTGCCATTTACTTCTCCAGAGGATCTTCCCAACCCAGGGATCGAACCTGGATCTCCCGTATTTAAGGCAGATGCTTTGCCATCTGAGCCACCAGGGAAGTCTCTAATTTACTTTAGTTGTGTTCAACTCTTTCCAACCCTATGGACTGTAACCCACCTTCCTCCTCTGTCCATGGGATTTTCCAGGCAAGACTACTGGAGGGGGTTACCATGCCCCTCTCCAGGGGATCTTCCCATTCCCAACCCAGTGATCAAACCCATTATCTCTTAATTCTCCTTCATTGGCAAGTGGGTTCTTTACCACTAGCACTACCTGGGAAGCATATACATATATCTATAATGATCTGGCATTCCCACGTCAGGTATAATCAAAAGAAAAGGAAAGTTTATTATCTAAAAGAGACAGCTGTACGTATGAACATCTTTCCCATGTTCATAGCAACATTATTCCCAGTAGCTTAAGTATGGAAAGAATCTAAGTGTTCTGCAATAGATAATACCAAAGGAAAAAAAAAATATATATATACATATATAATATAATGTAAATAATAACCAAAAGGTGGAAATGATACAAGTATCAACTGATAAACAGAAAACAAAATTTGTTTTATCCATATGTAAAATATTATTTGATATTGAAAAGAAGTACTTATATATGCTACTATTTTAACATGCTAAGATATTACCCTAAGTGAAAGAAGTGTAACTCATAAGTCCACAAATTGTTTGAGCCCATTTCTATGAAACGTACAGAATGGGTAAATCCATCAGGATAAAAAGCAGATTAGTGGTTTACAGGGGCTGAGGGGAGGGAGAAATGTAAAATGACTGCTTGGTGGATATGAGGAATATCTGAGGTACGATGAAAATGTCTGGGGAATAGATAGTGAGGTGGTTGCACAACATTTTAAATGTATTGTAAACCACAGAATTGTTCACTTTAAAATGATTCAATGTGTGAAATTTACTTTGATAAGAAAGGAAAGCCTTATAGAAGTGCTTATAGGTCAAGTGACAGAGAAAGTTCCCATGTCAGTTGCAGCAAGGAAACAATATTCACGTGAGGGAGCCATCCTGAAAGTAAATTCTCTAGCAAGCTTTTAGATCCCTGCAGCCCTGGCCAAAACGTTGACTGCACCTCAGAAATACTTCATACCAGGGACACCTAGCTAAGCTTTTCTCAATCTTTTTTTTTTTTTTCTCCCTTTTATTGTTTTTGTCATACAATGCCATGATATCACCATGGGTTTACATATGCTCCCCCTCCAGAAACCCCTCCCTCCTCCCTCCCTCCTCCCTCCCCCCCGGGAAATCTCAATGCACCAGCCCCGAGAATCAATCCTGGGCTGGCGATAGATTAGACATATGATAATTAACATGTTTCAATGCCATTCTCCCATATCATCCCACCCTTTCCCTCCTTCACAGAGTCCACGAGTCTATTCTATACATCTGCGTTCCTTTTGCTGTCTCGCATGTTGGGTTCTCGTTACTGTCTTTCTAAATTCCATATATATGTGTTAATATACTGTATTGTTGTTTTTGCTTCTGGCTTACTTCACTCTGGATAATGGGCTCCAGTTCGGTCCATCTGAGTAGAACTGCTTCAAATGAATTTTTTTTTAATGCTGAGTAATATTCCATTGTGTATATGTACCACAGCTTTCTTATCCATTCATCAGTTGACGGGCATCTAGGTTGCTTCCATGTTCTGGCTATTGTAAACAATGCAGTGATGAACATTGGGGTACATGTGGCTCTTTCAATTCTGGTTTCCTCGGTGTATATGTCCAGCAGTGGGATTGCTGGGTCATATGGCAGGACTATTTGCAGCTTTTTAAGGAACCTCCACACTGTTTTCCATAGTGGCTGTACTAGTTTACATTCCCACCAACAGTGTAGGAGAGTTCCCTTTTCTCCACATCCTCTCCAGCATTTATTGCTTGTAGATTTTTGGATTACAGCCATTCTGACTGGTGTAAAGTTCTCAATCTTTTTTTAACTTCATTTCTCTACTTATTATCTTTTATCTCTTTATTATAGTTTAGAATTATCATTATATTGAGAAGATGATAAAGGTTTGTTGTTTAAAGCCTCTAAGCATTAGTTAATTTAGTATGTGCTCATAGATAAATAGATAAAATTCCCCAAAGTTGAGAGCAATATAAACTTTATAGCAAAAGTAAGCAAGGACATTACTAAGAAAAGAATAACAACTGGCAAATTTCATTCATGAAAATAGATTTTAAAAGTTTTCAAATATATTAACAAACAAAATCTAGCAGAATATAAAATGATATTGAAAGTGTTAGCTGTTCAGTCATGTCCAACTCTTTGTAACCCATGGACGGTAGCCCGCCAGGCTCCTCTGTACATAGGATTTCCCAAGCAGTACTGGAGTGGGTTGCCAAAATAATATTAGACCATAATATATTTTTTTTGCTAAAGATATTCAAAAATCACTTAATATAATTTACAACATAAGTAGTTTAAAGGAGAAAAACCATATATCTCAATAGCTATAGAAAAGGCATTTACTTTTAGCACACAGAAATGAACAAGTATTTTACTTAATAAAGAATGTCTTAAAATTTACAGCTAACTTTGATAGATGATATGATTAAGTAAAATAAAATACAAAATAATCCATGGATGAACTGTCAGAATAAGTATATTTAGTAAGTTTGCATGGCACGAGTTATTTATATTTGTAAATATGAGCAAAAAACATTCAAAGTACCTTGAATAATACAGTGTCATAAAGCAACAAGGGCTTCCCTTCTTTTATAATACTTGATATTCCCTGGAAGCTTGGCTGGTAAAGAATCCTCCTGCAAGGCAGGAGACCCCAGTTTGATTCCTGCGTCAGGAAGATCTGCTGGAGAAGGGATAAGCTACCCACTCCAGTATTCTTTGGCTTCCCTGGTGGCTTAGATGGTGAAAAAAAAACACCTGCAATGTGGGAGACCTGGGTTCGATCCCTGGGTTGGGAATGTCCCCTGGAGAAGGAAACAGCTATCCACTTCAGTGTTCTGGCCTGGAGAATTCCATGGACAGAGGAACCTGGTAGGCTACAGTCCATGGGGTTGCAAAGAGTCGGACACAACCAAGTGACTTTTACTTTCATAAACCAACAAACATGTTACATATGTGTATATATATATATGAACATATCTAATGAATAAATGATGCCCATGCCCCTTGCAAGAAAATTTTAAAATATTATTTGGAAAAATGTTAAGAAAAATGAGATAAGAACTAATTAATGGAGAAATAAAACCTATTTGCTGTCCTCTAGTTTTCATGATGTCAGCTTCAGTCATTAGAAGTTCTTTGCTCCTTTGTCTCCCATGCCTCAGAGAGGTACTCCATTTCTATAGGAATCTTTAAATATTGTGCCTCTTACCTGAATTCTTTTATTTATTCTATTAACTGGTCATAGATATGTTACCCAATATCTATGACAAACTGTAAAGCGATATATTGATATGGGAAGACAAGTTTCCTTACCCTCATGTGTACATCATTCAATAATGGAAGCCAAGGAACAAATAACCTTAAGACAATGTTTTTGTTCCGCAGCTGAGCTTATGAGGATGTGATGGGTACATAATGAAAGGAGTGATGGACACAGCAAACGTTAAGAGAGTGCTTGAATTGGATTTTGAAGTGTTTTTTAGGAGTATAACAAGAGGAAAAGTGAATGTATTTGTGAGGGAGGTATTTATAGCAGAAACATAATACTGGGATATCATGTATTATTTCAATGAGTGCTTCTTCAATTTGAGTTATATTATGGGTAGTTAGATGTATATCATACACATTTGTTCTGAGAGTCAGTTACTCAATTTGCCACCAATTATTCTGTGAGAGAAATTCTGCATTCATTCAATAAACATATGTATATTGATTATACTTTGTGGAAGGGTTCAGGAATTATGCAATTATTAATTATTAATTATACAATTCTCAAATGATCATGTAACATATTTTGAGAGTTAGATGAGAATATGAGTATGTTAGGGCAAATGATTTAGACACTTTAACTACATATCCAAAAGCATTTGTTCTTTTCAGAAAAACAAATATATTATCTCTAATATAAATATTAAATGTATTCACACTGAAAACAAGCTGTTCTAGATAGGTGGATTTTTCTAAATGTTGGAGGTGAAATCTTTTATAATACTTAATATTTAAGATGAAAATTTATTTTTTATGAAAGTCTCAAGCGAAATACAGATTTCATATTTATAAACTTCCATGATAATGAAAGCACTGCTTTATTTGGTGACATTCAATGACATTCATTTGTGACAAATGAGTGTGAACCCTTACTCTGCTATTCAGTAGTTAATATTTTTACATCTTTGTTTTCTAGTATCGAAAACGGATATTGTATCATACTATACAGGTTTTGAAAACCAAATGGAATAATAAAAATGAAAATTTTTATATATTGCAAATGATATTATTACATTGTTTATGCTATATATAATATATAATGCTATTTATAGCACTATATAGAATTATAGATATACAGATATATAATTATCTGGCAGAGGGGTTTTGCCTTATTTAATTATGGTATCCTCATACATAGCTGAGTGATGAAAGAACCATAGTGTATGGAAAAGTGGTCCACAGGGTATGCAGTATAGTTTTTATCATACCTGTCCCTTTTTTGCACTCAAACTGGCATTTTCTGTTTAGGATGACCATGAGAATACATGTACCCTGCATTTACCTTAGTAACAACATGGCTTGGCAAACAAGAAAAGAGTTTAGCTCTCAAAGAGTCTTGCAGGATCTATCTCAGCAAGGGACCTTCAGATTACTGGAATTATCAAAGCGATGCAAACCAGAAGACTAGTTGAAGTTACCAGATCAGAACTATATGACATGCCTATCTCCCTACCATCCCTTAGTTCTCATTCTTGGTTACACATACTCTAGACATCATAAACCATACTTATGTCAACAGTAATGCAGAGGCAGGCAAAAAAAGGGGCTAAAGAATGCTCCCCAAAGACTCAATAATCATCTAGGATTTGAGTTTGTGTATTGTCTTTCATAGTCCCAGATGTGGAAAAATAATAGTGGAATAATCGTGGAAAAATAACCTCTTGATGAAGCTGAAAGAGGAGAGTGAAAAAGCTGGCTTAAAACTCAGCATTCAGAAAACTAAGATCATGGCATCTGGTCCCATCACCTCATGGTAAATAGATGGGGAAAAAGTGGAAAAAGTGACAGATTTCATTTTCCTGGGCTCCAAAATCACTGTGGTCAGTGACTGCAGCCATGAAGTTAAAAGATGCTTGCACCTTGGAAGAAAAGCTATGACAAACCTAGACAATGTATTAAGAAGTAGAGACATCACTTTGCCAACAAACATCCATCAAGTCAAAGCTATGATTCTTCCAGTAGTCATGTATGAATGTGAGAGATGGACCATAAAAAAGGCTGAGTGCTGAAGAATGGGTGCCTTAGAATTGTGGTGCTGGAGAAGACCCTTGAGAGTTCCTTGGACTGCAAGGAGATCAAACAAGTCAATCCTTAGGGAAATCAACCCTGAATAATCATTGGAAGGACTGATGCTGAAGCTGAAGCTTCAATACTTTTGGCCACCTGATGTGAAGAGCTGACTCAATGGAAAAGACCCTGATGCTGGGAAAAATTGATGGCAGGAGAAGGGGATGACAGAGGATGAGATGGTTGGATGGCAGCACTGACTTAATTGACATGCATTTGAGCAAACTCAGGGAGAAAGGGAAAGACAGGGAAGCCTGGCATGCTGCAATCCATGGATTCACAAAGAGTCAGAGACAACTTAGTGGTTGAACAACAAAGCTATGAGAACCAGAGTTCTGCTACACATTTCACAACACACACACACACACACACACACACACACACACACAAACACAAAGGCATGGGAAACAATGATAGAAGGTAAAACAATTCTGATTTTTTTTCCCTTGAAGATTACTTAAAAAACTTATTTTAAAATAGCAAATACATTGGTAACCAACAACATTGAAAGGGAGGAAAGGGATAAATTGTGAATTTTTGATTAGAATATATACATTATTATATATAAAATATATAACAAACAAGGACCTTCTGTATAGCACAGGGATCTATATTGAATATCTTACAATAACCTATAGTGGAAAATAATCTGTAAAGGAATATGTATACCCACACACACCCGTATATATATGTATGTATATAAATATATATACAATCATATATATTTTTCTTTTTATAATCATTTTACTGTATACCTGAAGCACTGTAAATAAACTATACTTCAATAAAATTTTAAAAAGTTAGGAATTAAATAGCAAATGTGATTTCAAAAATAATTCTCATAATACTTCTATACTTGCTTTTCTGGTGACATACAACATATGTTTGGGCTCTAAATATAGAGGACTGAGTAGATTTTGTAGCATTTTATTTTACTGGAGCTTAAAACAAATAATTTTTTGACAAGATATTTTAATATACTGCCAGGAAAACTATATCACCGTAAGATGTGAAATAAAAACACTTTCAAAATTCAGACCTAATCTCTAATCACTCAAGAAAAGGGGAATTAGGAACTGAACTATTAAAAAAAGGCACATAGAAAGTCAAAATGGATAACTACTTTCAACTAATATTTAATAAGAGAAAGTATATCTTGTCACAATATAGCCAAGTCAAGGCTTAATACTTTTTGCAACATTCTTTGGAATAGTAAAAGCTTAAAACAATCTAAACACATTTGAAATCTAGTTTGAAAGAAAGCAACCAAGCAACTCAATGATAACAACAGATACAATATCATTCCTTTCGGAATATACAGATATTATATGTGTCACCTATATGCCTCTGATAGTCCCCAAAGAGAATTTTTCAAATAATATGTTTGGTTTTCCCTTGCATTCCTAGCTATTTCTATGTTACTGATAGACATATACATGTTTCTCATTTAGTGTACTGGTATCAAAGTGGTTTTCATTCTGTCTGCCCTCTGATGGATAAGGATAAGAGGCTTATGGAAGCATCCTGGTGACAGAGACTGACTGAGGGGGAAACTAGGTCTTGTTCTGATGATTGAGGCCATGATCAGTAAATCTTTAATCCAATTTTCTGTTGATGTAACAGGCTGTGGTTCCTCCTTGTTGTTCAACCTGAGGCCAAACTATGGTGGAGGTTATGAAGATGCCTCCTTCAAAAGGTCCTATGCATGCACTGCCTCATTCAGTGCCCCCAACAGCTGGCCATGACAGACCCACGCCTCCACCGGAGACTCCTGGACACTCACAGGCAAGTCTGGGTCAGTCTCTTGTGGGGTCACTTCTCATTTCTCCTGGGTCCTGGTGCATACAAGGTTTTGTTTGCGCCCTCCAAGAGTCTGTGCCCCCAGTCCTGTATAAGTTCTGGAGGTTCTATGGTGGGGTTAATGGTGACCTCCTCCAAGAGGGTTTATGGCATATCCAGGTCTGGTGTACCCAGAGCCCCTGCCCCTGAGGCAGGCCACTAATGACCCATACCTCCACAGGAGACACTCAAACACACAAAGGCAGTTCTGGATCAGAATCTGTGGGGTCTCCTAGTGTGCAAAAGGTTTGTTTGAGCCCTCCAAGTGTCTCTGGCAGGTATGGAGCTTGATTCTAAACATGATTTTTCCCCCTCCTACCATCTTGTTTGGGCTTCTTCTTTGCCCCTGGATGTGGGGTATCTTTTTCTGGTGGGATCCAAAATTATCCTGTCAATAGTTGTTCAGCAGTGAGTTTTTGCAGGAGAAGATGCACACATTTCTTCTACCCTGCCATCCTGTATTGATCAAAATGGCTCATTAGCCTAAGTTTACTTAAATAGTAACTGGTGGAATTAGCAAAAGCACTCAGAGAGCGTGACTATAGAATTCAATTATAACTATTGTGCTATACTGTCAAAATGTAAATACTGATGTTTTCATACTGAGTGAAGTAAGTCAGACAGAGAAGGAGATAGATGATATTCCCTATATGCAAAATTAGCACTGTGACTTTGACGCAGGTCCGTTACTTCTCTGAATCTTTATTTTTTCACCTCCCTTTCCTCCATTAATCCTTGGAAGCTGGTCCTGCTGCCATTACTAATGATGCTCCTCAGGCTAAAGTAGCCAATCCAGTCCTCCTTCTCCTGTGGAAAATTCTTAAAGAGATGAGAATACTAGGCCACCTGACCTGCCTTCTGAGAAATCTATATGCAGGTCAAGAAGCACAGTTACAACTAGACATGGAAAAACAGACTGGTTCCAAATTGGGAAAGGAGTACATCAAGGCTGTATATTGACACCCTGCTTATTTAACTTATATGCAGACTACATCATGCAAAATGCCAGGCTGGATGAAGCACAAGCTGGAATCAAGATTGCCAGGAAAAATATCAATAACCTCAGATATGCAGTTGACAACACCCTTTTGGCAGAAAATGAAGAAGAATTAAAGACCCTCTTGATGAAAGTGAAAGAGGAGAGTGAAAAAGTTTGCTTAAAGCTCAACATTCAGAAAACTAAGATCATGGTATCCGGTCCCATCACTTCATGGCAGATAGATGGGAAAACAATGGAAACAGTGAGAGATTTTATTTTGGGGGGCTCCAAAATCACTGCAGATGGTGACTGCACCCATGAAATTAAAAGATGCTTAATCCTTGGAAGAAAAGCTATGACCAATCCAGACAGCATATTACAAAGCAGAGACATTATTTTGCCAACAAAGGTCCATCTTGTCAAAGCTATGGTTTTTCCAGTAGTCATATATGGATGTGAGAGTTGGATGGTAAAGAAAGCTGAGTGCCAAAGAACTGATGTTTTTGAACTGTGGTGTTGAAGAAGACTCATGAGAATCCCTTGGATAGCAAGGAGATCCAACCAGTCAATCCTAAAGGAAATCAGTCCTGAATATTCATTGGAAGGACTAATGCTGAAGCTGAAACTGCAATACTTTGGCCACCTGATGCGCAGAACTGACTCACTGGAAAAGACCCTGATGTTGGAAAAGATTGAAGGTGGGAGGAGAAGGGGGACAACAGAGAATGAGATGATTGGATGGCATCACTGACCCGACAGACATGAGTTTGAGCAAGCTCTGGGAGTTGGTGATGGACAGGGAGGCCTGGCATGCTGCAGTCCATGGGGTCACAAAGATTCAGACATAACTGAGTGACTGAACTGAACTGATCAAGTGATGGTCTGAAAAATGGCTCACATAAAATTGAAGGACTAGTGATTGACGTAACAACTATTTAACCTCGGTGACAAGCTACACAGTAATAGTAGGTTATTTTTCTCAGGATATACATTATGAAATATAAATGAGGATTGATTTCAGCCTGAATTTAAAAGTCAATAATCCTCCAGAGAACATTTCAAGCCATTTGTTAGTCACTTTTACATAGGAAGTGCACTCTGTGAACTTGTATTTCCTTTTTCTGGGCAATGCATGTAAAAAGAAACCTAGGGTACCAAGGGGGTCCCACATTGGATTGAAAATCCAATGCTTATATTATCATGCAAATCCTTAAATCAACTTCCTCATAGTTTAAGCTAAGGGTAATTTTAAAGTTGTCTATTCACTGAAAATTTCCTAACAATATTGGATGTCTCACAAAAATATCTCAGCAATTTAAGTGGTTGACTTTAGTACTATCAAATAATATCAATACTTGTATTATCAAATAATATCAATATAGTATTATCAAATAATATTAATATAAAATATCAATATTAATAAATATTATAGGTACACACAAACACATTAAATGTTTAAGCTTATATATTATTCAGCTTTATTCTATAAATATAACTAAGTTTTGTCATTTAAAATGGAAGGTATATAAGGAGACCTAAATATCTGAATTTTGTTTATGAAAAAATTTTAGGTATAAAATCTGATTTAATTGTCTTAAGATTATAATTGAGAAATATTTATCAACAACTTCTAAGTGTAGCATGTAGTTCTAGGTGTCATTCTCATGTGCTGTTTTACATATAAACATGCTGAGTGACTGCTGAGACCACATTTGCAAATTAGCCTAAGGGACCATGGGAAATAATTGGCTTACATTGTCTTATCTGGTAGTGATCACAAAATAAGTGGTCCCAGAGAAGTACCTACTGGAATGTGAGTACTGGGAATGTAAATAGAATTTCTGAATTAGACATCATATAGTCATACATAAGGTATATTTGAGAACCCTAAAAAATTGCATTTTAAAATGCCAAAGTCATATAAATCATCAGCTCATGTATAGTATTTTCAGAGAGGTATTATTAATTCACTTCAAATAGATGTAACCTCTCAAGGAAAGTGAACTATTTCTTTTATCACCCAGTTAAAATAAATAGTATCACCTTGTGACTAAGCTGAACTAATATTTATCTAACAATTATTAGGGCATAAATGGTAAAAAAAAATCAGATGCTTTATATATATGGAGGACTAGTAACTCTAAGAATACTTAGATAAGGCTATATTTTAGCTAGTTATAGAAATTAATGGAAATGGGTCTCCAATACTAGAAAGTATTAAATTAAAAGTAAAAAACAATAAGGTAAAGACAATAAAGTATGATTAGTATAGTTACATTTCTGGAAACTTCTAGATTCAGTCATACACAGACAGATGCTCAAAACCATGAAGTATTTAATTATAATAATAACAGGCTTAAAACTGGGTAATGAAGGCTTATGAATATATTTCTCAAAAAAGCATATTAAATTTATTGGATGAGAATAAACCAGTATTTTTCTCAATATTTGGAAACATCTGATAGAATTCTTTTCATCTAACATTCTTTCTAATCTAATAGTGAGAGGGTGCTCAGTCACTTAGTCGTGCCAAATTTTTGCAACCCCACGGACTTGGGGCCTGCCAGGCTCCTCTGTCCATGGAATTCTCCAGGCAAGAATACTGGAGGGGGTTGCCATTTCCTGATCCAGGGATTCTTCCACACCTGGGATCAAACACACATTTTTTGCATTAGCAGGCGTATTCTTTACCACAGAGCCACAGAGGAAGCCCTAATCTAATAGTAGAAATGACCTAATGGAAAATTTATACACCTTTGTAACACTGAGCTCTACCTTTCTGTCACCCTTAACTTTTCATTCTGTGGTCTTCCTTTAGCAGCTGCGGCACTACTATCAAAAATTATGGCACATCCCAGATATTTTGGAAGTCAGATTTTATAGTGAGGGGACAGAAATCACTGACCCAAAACTCTGACTGCATTCTAACTGAAAACAAAAGTGAATTTAAAGTGAATTGTCAGGTCACAGGGATATAAACAAATAAACGTTGGATATCTTTTTTCCTTTTCTTGATGCCATTATTCCCTATTCTTTGGAAGGATTCTATCACTGCTCTTCCACAAATTTTTCATACAGCTGCACTACTAGAAAGGCTTGTAAGAAAGCTTAAGGGTAAGAATATAAATGTCTCTGAAGTAGTATAGACTCACAGTGGCATCTGGATTGTTCTGTTTGTATTATGACTTCCTTCGTCATTAAAGCAACTTTCCTGTGAAAAATTACACCAGGTTTAATAAATATTTTAAATGCTACTGAGCTTGTCCAATGCCTTTTGTCTCTGACATAATTAAAGCCATCAATTTCTCTTTAACTTTGTCCCAAAGCAGTCTTTTTATATTCATGACTTTCACACTGCCTCTTGTCAATATTACAAAACTCTCTGATCACATTATTACAGCCTTCATAAAAGTGTAGAGTATGCAACAAATTTTGGAGGCAAAATATAAATTAACAGTAACACACTTGCGGTCATGAGTTTTTCTGATTTTTTTAAAAAAACATTTTTAAGATCTTCCCATTTTCCCATAGTATCATAACAAATTACAACTATTTAAGCCATTTTGAAAGGGACAGTGGTTTAATTAACTCAGATCTAATCTATCAATCCTTAAAATTAGTAGTGCCCCTTTTAATCCCCAATTTCAAAGTCTCAAAAGCCACCATTTTCAGAAATGCTCTCTGAAGCACAAAAGAAACCTAAAGTATTCAAGACAATATGTAAGATGCTATTTTTCTAAATCTATGAAAAAATAAAATAGGAATTAATGAATGAATTAATGGTGACACATGATAGATGCTGTTTTTTCTTTCTTAAATGTTATTTACTTTTCTATAACACATATGCAATTTAAAGTTTGTCAAGAGATCTCAAATTAAATATTTGACTGTACAATGAATATATTATTATAACCCCTTGCAACCTAAATTTGAATGTGTTTCTAGCACTCTGTGTTCTAAGGAGCAATGTATTCAATTTCTCTAAGTCTCACCTTCCCCGTTTATAAAATTTGAAACCCTTTCTAGGATTAAATGGATTAAAGGAAACAATGTATGGTGAGTTCCCAATCCCTTGCTAGACTCATGTCAGCAGGAAAATGTTGTGTCTTAAACCACAACTTTCCTTTCCAGAAATCTTTTTTTTTTTTTTTTTCCTCTTACACATAGAATCACTGAGGCTTTTTAGGAGAAATTTGCAAAGGCATATAATTTCACTGTGACTCAGATGTTCAGTGGTGTCTGACTCTTTATGACTCCATGGACTGTAGCCCACCAGGCCACTCTGCCCATGGGATTCTAGGGTGCCATTTCCCCTTCCTCCAGGAGATGTTCCTGACCCAGGGATCCAACCCATGTCTCTTACATCTCCTGCATTGGCAGGTGAAGTGTTTACCACTAGCACTGCCTGGGAAATCTATAATTTCACTAGTCAATACCAACAAAAATTGATTGTACTGCTTGGAGATTTAATTTAAAAGTAGCCTAAATCCATGTATGGGTTCAGTAGGAGTGAAAACTATATTTGATCTATATCTGCCAAAACTAGAGAAAGGGAAATGAAAGCAAAACACAGATTTTGCCAACTTGCTTAATGTTCAAGATGAAAAACAAACTTCTACAAGATACAATATACTGAAAGATTATTTTCATAGCTGTCTCTAAAAAAATAAAGAATTCTAAGCAGACAAAGTTACATCTTCTAATTCCCAATCTCATTTATACCCCATTAGTCACAGAACCATTAAGTACACGCGTTCCTGGGAAAAAAGCACTGTGTTTGTGTGTATGGCTGGGAAGCCAAAAAAAAAAAAAAAAAAAGATTGCATTAGAGCTTAAAAAGATAAGGAAAATGCATGTCATTCAATATAATTAAAATGCATGGCAAAAATAAATATAAACTATTTTGGAATAATAATCATAACTTTTCTTAAAGCTATTATTCCAGCTAGCATTATATTCTTCCATCATTTGTGTAACAAACGTAAAAATTTGAAGAGTATGATAAAACTATAAAAAATAAAACATTTTGCACCAAACAGGATTACTTAAGAGGCAGATTTCAGATAACAATCTGGAACTAACTAGCTTTGTGATTTTGAGAGAGGTAGTCCAGCTCTTTTGGTGCTTATTTCTTCATTTCAAAAGTGATATTATGATCAAAGAGTACGTGATGTTACTTTAAATATAAAATGCCTTTGAAGATGGAGAAATGGATTCATGGTAACATTGTTAGTGCAAGAGTTGATAAAAAACCTTTTCAATAGAAGTGGCGAAAATTAAAAATGTTAAATAACTTTGCTCAGGGATTTTATTATAAACTAATTTATGTATATAAATATTTACATAATATATAAAATATATTTGTTTTTATATAAAACTGGAGTTCACTATATATATGTGTGTATATATATATACATATTTATATGAAAGTGGAATTCACTTTATGAACTTATATGCAGAGTACATCATGAGAAATGCTGGTCAGGATGAAGCACAAGCTGGAATCAAGATTGCCAGGAGAAATATCAATAACCTCAGATATGCAGATGACACCACCCTTATGGCAGAAAGTGAAGAAGAACTAAAGAGCCTCTTGATAAAAGTGAAACAGGAGAATGAAGATGTTGGCTTAAAGGTCAACATTCAGAAAACTAAGGTCATGGCATCCGGTCCCATCACTTCATGTTAAATACACTGGGAAACAGTGGAAACAGTGAGAGACTTAAATTTTGGGATTCCAAAATCACTGCAGATGGTGACTGCACCCAAGAAATTAAAGGACCCTTGCTCATTGGAAGAAAATTTATGGCCAACCTAGACAGCATATTAAAAAGCAAAGACATTACTTTACCAACAAAGGTCTGCCTAGTCAAGGCTATGGTTTTTCCAGTAATCATGTATGGATATGAGAGCTGTATTGTAAAGAAAGCTGAGTGCCAAAGAATTGATGCTTTTGAACTGTGGTGTTGGAGAAGACTCTTGAGAGTCCCTTGGACTGCAAGGAGATCCAACCAGTCTATCCTAAAGGAAATGAATCTTGAATATTCTTTGGAAGAACTGATGTTGAAGCTGAAACTCCAATATTTGGCCACCTGATGCAAAGAAGTGACTCATTGGAAAAGACCCTGATGCTGGGAAAGATTGAAGGAAGGAGGAGAAGGGGACGACAGAGGATGAGATGGATGGATGGCATCACTGATTCAATGTACATGTGTTTGAGTCAACTCTGGGAGTTGGTGATGGACAGGGAGGCCTGGTATGCTGCAGTCTGTGGGGTTCAAAGAGTTGGACATAACTAACCAACTGAACTGAACTGAAATGGAGTTCACTATATATATGTAATATATCTTATATATATATTATCAACATGAAGCAATTTCTTAAGAAACTACCTCACTGATCTTAGAACAATTTTTATACATACCAATATACTGAGGATTATCAGTATAATTTCTTAACTGCAGGATGAGCTTCTGAATAGAAATTTTAAATGCAATCCTCCTATAGTTGGAGATAATCATGTCAAAGTGAGCCATAATATTAATTTACTGAAAGAGCATATACACTTAATTTGAAAATGATCTCTTGAATAAATCAGCAGTAAACTTTATTTTGAGCAAGCATTATTTTATGTATACTTTACCCATGACAACTGTCAAAATAATTCTTAAATTGCAAAATTATAAATAAAAATGTACTGTTAAAAATTGCATAATAACCATACTGAACATAATTCTCATTAAACAAAGAGAAACTATATGACCTTTTATTATTAACACAATTCATTATTTAAATTTTAAACATTTTCATTCTTTAGTTCAATAAAATTTGTTTCTAAAATTTTGTAATTGTAAAAAAATTGTGGCTTAAGCATATGTAAAAATTTGCTAACTCTAAAAACAGGAATGTTATACTCTTTCAGACAATGCATTTAACAATATCCTTGAACTTAAAAGGTAGTGTCGTAACTTTGTTTCGGTTTCCCCCTTGTTCTAAGCCTATTAATTTTACTCACAAAGGCACAGTCAAAATCTACCCCTGTCTCATCCAAGACCATGAATAACTTGGAACAAGTGCAGCCAGGACTGGAGGTCCATGTTCAACACTCTGTCATGTGTACCACATGCACGTGGAAACTTCCTAAGTTATATGAGTCTTAGTTTCTTCAATACAAAAATTATCATATTTAGAAAAATTACCCCCAAAGATTCTTGAAAGATAAAGAGATCCCATAGGTAGAAAAGTCATCAAAAATGGTGAAAATTATAAATTATTCATTCATGTAAACTATAATTCATTTGTTTTTTAATTTCTTATGTATTATTAACTTCCTGATGTACCACATATTTTTTAAATACATTATATGGAGAAGCATATTGTCTCCCTCACCACAGATTTTATATATGATCAGTTTTAATTTTTCAATATACTCTGTTTTACTTCCATCTTTGTATAATATATGCATAAGTTTGTTTTCCAGTATGGACTTATTCTCTATATATCACTTTAGAGTTTTAGCACTTGAGATATCTTAGATATATTTTGGGGCAACACATGCAAATTAGTTGATTATTTTAGTATATTAATATTTCACAGTGTAACTTTATAATTTACTCATCAATTTTAATATTGATGATTCAGGAGTTATAGATTCACATTATTATATACAATTGTGCACAAATATCATGCTTATACTTTCATATTGTTGCTTTCATTATTTTTAATTAGCTGAATCAAAGAGTTATTACATTAAAAAATATATTAATTTAGGATTGGATAGGTAATGCTAGGTTACTAAACTGGTATTTTGTAGTAAGTCCTTCTCCCAAAAGTAACCAATGTGTGAGGGCCCACCTTCCACAAATTTATCATAAATAAATATTATTAATCATTTTAATTTAGCAAACAATTTCTTATTTTAAATATATTGGATTTTATTGATTACTACATAGAAGAGTATGTTTTCATATACTCATTAACTACTTTCATTCCTTCCATGAATGGTCTTTTTATAGACTTTACCCTTGTCTCTGTCATAAATAGCTAATCTATTAATTTTGAATAACTGCAATTCAGATATTTTAATTTAATGTAGCACATCAGAGGTCTTGTTTACAATGGAATTTCTAGTCTTGTTAAATAAATATTCACACACATATTGCCATCCACAGTTAAATAAATACTTTAGTAAATAATAAACTCATTATTTATTTTTCTTTTTAACATGACTACATTTAAGATCACATTACTATCTACTTTACAATCCAATTTCCAGTCAGATTTTTAAGTGTTTTATTGTAAAGAACCAATTTTCTTTCAGTAGTCTTATTTTTTACACACTACCCAAGAATATATTCCCCTGAATTTGATATTCTTTCTTCATCATATACTTATATGTGATGCTTCAATCATGATATATATTTTCATCATACATTTAATGTTTTTATTTGATATTTCACATTTATGCATATATATAAGTATATATTCCTACTTTAAACGATTTTACACATAAACCCATTTTATGTCTTTCTGGTATCTCATCCACCCTTGAATCTATGCCATATTCTTTGGTTAACATAGCTTTAAAAAAATTTTAAGACTTTAAGATTCCTTATAACAAGTTCATTCAAGCTAGTGTTCGTTTGAAGTTCCTTTGCAGTAATTTCCCCATATTTATTCTTTTATTGGAAGAAAAGGTAAGGGCAGAAAGAGAAAGAAAGGAGAAGTAAACAGGAAGTGAAGACAGAAAGGAGATAAAGAGGTAAGGAACAAGAGAGAAACCCTTTGGAATTCTGGCTGAAAAGGCCTTAAAGTTATAGTTAAAGAAGGTTAATTATTTTAATATATGATCTCCCACTCTAGGACCATGTTATATTATTTGATTTATTTACATTATTTTTAAGACTTTAATGACATTTAGGTTAGAATCTGAATTTTTCCTGGACATTTTTTTTCCCTGAACATTTTCATTTTTAGCTGCTAATGGAAACATGTTTTACATATATTTACAATTAGGTGACTGAGTCCCAATTTTATTTTAGTTAAAATACTTTCAGATTTTGATCTCTGGGTATTAGAGGGAAACCATCACATCATCTGCAAAATATATTAAAAATGTCTATTTTATAATATATATGGTTTTCAACTCCAAAACATTTTAAATAGCAGGGGAGAGCAGTGATAAATTATAGCCTTGTCTTGTTTTAATGTTAAAAAAACCACTCAACTGTCAAAAGAATGACTTTTTGATGTTAGCTATCTTTTAAAAATAAGCATTATAAAGTATAGCTGGATTCGTGTGATAACAAATTCAGAATTTTTAAGAATGGTATCTTAACTTTATCAGGTAATTTCAGCATGTAATATTATAAGAGTTTTTAAAAAGCCAATCTTGCCATCAAATAAATGATTTTAAAGAAAGGTAAAAGCACACCACTAATGCTACAGTGCATACACACCCATATATATATATATATGATACCCCTCAGGTTTGCTGGTTCCTGGCATGTTGTACATTTGATTACATACACTCTCAGGATACTAAAGCCTTTGACTGTGTGGATCATAACAAACTGTGGAAAATTCTTAAATAGATGGGAATACCAGACCACCTACCTGCCTCCTGAGAAATCTGTATGCAGGTCAAGAAGTACCAATTAGAACTGGACATGGAACAATGGACTGGTTCCAAACAGAAAGGTATATGTCAAGGCTGCATAGTGTCACCTGCTCATTTAACTTATATGCAGAGTACATCATGAGAAATGCCAGGCTGGATGAAGCACAAGTTGAAATCAAGATTTCTGGGAGAAATATCAATAACCTCAGGTATGCAGAGGACACCACCCTTATGGCAGAAAGTGAAGAAGAACTAAAGAGCCTCTTGATGAACGTGAAAGAGGAGAGTGAAAAAGTTGGCTTAGAACTCAACAGAAAACTAAAATCATGGCATCCAGTCCCATCGCTTCATGGTAAAGAGATGGGGAAACAAAGGAAACAGTGAGAGACTTAATTTTTTTGGATTCCAAAATCCCTGCAGATGGTGACTGTAGCCATGGAATTAAAAAACGTTTGCTCCTTGGAAGGAAAGCCATGACCAATCTAGACAGCATATTAAAAAACAGAGATATTACTTTGCCAACAAAGGTCCATCTAGTCAAAGCTATGATTTTCCAGTAGTCATGTATGGATGTGAGTGTTGGACCATAAAGAAAGCTGAGCATTGAAGAATTGATACTTTTGAATTCTGGTGTTGGGGAGACTCTTAAGAGTACCTTTGGACTTCAAGGAGATCAATCCAGTCAATACTAAAGGAAGTCAACCCTAAATATTCATTGAAAAGACTGATGCTGAAGATGAAGCGCCAGTACTTTGGCCACCTGATGTGAAGAGCTGACTCATTGGAAAATACCTTGATGCTGGGAAAGATGGAAGGCAGGAGGAGAAGGAGGAGAAGGGGATGACAGAGAATGAGATGGTTGGATGGCATCAATGACCCAATGGACACGAGTTTGAACAAGCTCTGGGAGTTGGTGATGGACAGGGTAGCCTAGCATGCTGCAATCAGCGGGGTCACAAAGAGTTGTGACTGCACTGAAATGAACTGAATCTGGGGACATTCAACTTATTAAGGTTGAAACAATGAGCACTGATGTTGGTACCAGTTTCCTCTTCATGTTCACATTTGTGCATTTTCCTTGTTTTCCACATTTTATATCCATTTGTCTCTTTCCAAACTCTTTCAGTTCCCTTCTATCTTTATACCTATACTATGCCTGTATCACATTATCTTGACTATTGTAGCTTCATACCCAATTTATATTTTGCTCTATTTATGACAATATCCAATCAATGGCAGTAAAGCGTTTTGAAGGAAGAGCGTCTGGTATTCAACATATGGGAGTTTGGACCAGCCTCAAGAATGGCAGTAAACTCCTCTAGAAATTACTATTTGTTCACTACTGGGTCCTCTGCATCCAGCACAGTATATAATAGATCTCAACCTGCAGATATAATGTAGATAAATTACATGTGTGTGAGTCACTGAATAAATGAGAGCTTGACATCAGCTTTATGTTATAAGAGTCCCCGTAATAGCATGCTGGGAGGGTGTGGAGGCTGATGTTATATCAGCCTTCAGCTGGTTCCTCCCTTTACAGGCTGTGTTCATTTTTATTGTTTCTGCTCTTGTCAATCACACTGCCTCCTCTGCTGCAGTCAAAGTTCTGGTATCTGCAGCATGTTTCTGCAGAACTTAGAATTTAATGGATACCCCCACTGCTTTCTGCTCTTTTGTTCTCTGTTATCCTGTCCTTTAATTAGTAGATATACATTTTAACCTAACTCTCCTAAACTATTTGACTTCATTCTGATAAATTAGCCAGAGAGCACAGGCATAATCTTAGTCAGATGTACTGTAGTGAGAAAAGCCAATCTAATTTAAGTTTTCTAAATAGTAGTCTATTATTGTACATAATAAAATCAAAATCATAAAGAAAAAGAAATATTGAAATGGTCACATGCATGCAAGCTCAGTCGCTTCAGTCATGTCTGACTTTTTGCAACTCTATGGACTGGAGCCTACCAGGCTCCTCTGTCTGTAGAATTCTCCAGGCAAGAATACTGGAGTGGGTTGCCATGTCCTTCGTGGATCTTTCCAACCCAGGGATTGAATCTGGTTCTCCTGTGTCACAGTGGATCCTAATAAGCATGCATGCAAATTTTTACATGTCAAAAATATTTTTGTACATATTAAGTGACTACATTAAGAAAAAGATTCCTCTTTCACCATATTGCTTGCTTTAAAATTTTTAGCAGAAAATAGTTAATATTGAATTTAAATTTCTTCAGTGGTTAGATGGATAAAAGTCAACCCAATTACACTAAACCCATAACCAATATTTATTATCAGAAGTATCACATTATTAATCTTATATACATGTGTGTGTTAGTCACTCAGTCATGTCCAACTCTTTGCAACCCCATGGACTATACAGTCTATGGAACTCTCTAGGCCAGAATACTGGTGTGGTTAGCCTTTCTCTTCTCCAGGGGATCTTCTTAACTCAGGGTCGAACCTGGGTCTCTTGAATTGCAGGTGCTTTACCTTCTGAGTTACTATACAACACATATACATACGTGCACATACAACCACAAATACACATATTAACACATTTCCAGTATTTTTCGTGACACAATAGTAATTTAAAATAATAACATTTATTATTGATAACATAGAACTGGGCTTCCCTGGTGGGTCAGCAGGTAAAGAATCCATCTGGAATGTGGGAGACTTCGGTTCAATCCCTGGGTTGGAAAGATTCTCCTGGAGGAGGGTATGGCAATCCACTCCAATATACTTGCCTGGAGAATCCCCATGGAAAGAGGAGCCTGGCGGGTTACAGTCCATGGGGCCACAAAAAGTGAGACATTACTGAGAGACTTAGCGCAAGCACATATAATTTTTGGAGATATATTCCTATTAATGCAAAAATCTTCATTTTCTTTAAGAAGAAACTGTAGTTATCAATTTAATCAATAGATGGCACTACTATTTACTGTATTTTTGGTGACACTAACATAACATTTGCTAAAATACATCAGTTGAATATTTTCTTTCTTCTGAAAAGCTTGTTTTCAATAAAAGATATTTCATTGACATAACTGTCATTATTTTAAAGTATTCACTTTCAAAATAGTGAATAAAACAGCTTTATTTTATTTTATTAAATTATTTTCATTGGAGTATAATTGATTTACAATGTGTTAATTTCTGCTATGTAATAAAGTGAATAAGTTATACATATACATGTATACACTTTTTAAAATCTCTGCTAATACAATTTTAATATATAATAGTTACTGTCAAATGCATTATTATCATCCACAAAATATTCCAGATATTTTCTAGAAACTCTTTTTTTGTTATTAATTTTAAGACTCATAGTAGTGCTTATGGAGGAAATGTCTGTTGTAGTTGTGGGGAGTGGCGCTATCACATGTTTTGCTTCCTTATTACTTGTTTTTATTTTCAAATAATCAAAAATCTTAAGTCAAAATGTGAACTGGAGGAAACTCTTAAAATTTAATAGCATTAATTTTCTATAACAGTTATCAAGCATCACTGATAGTCCCAAAATGAATATTTCCTATTGTTAATCTATTTTGTAACTATATGACACACAAAATTATCTCTATTTTATCATGAAGCATACTTCTCTTGAGAGTCCCCTGGACTGCAAGGAGATCCAACCAGTCCATCCTAAAGAAAAATCAGTTCGAATATTTGTTGGAAGGACTGATGCTGAAGCTGAAACTCCAATATTTTGGCCACCTGATGTGAAGAACTGACTCATTGGAAAAGACTCTGATGCTGGGAAAGATTGAAGGCGGGAGGAAAAGGGGACAACAGAGAATTAGATGGTTGGATTGCATCACCGACTCAAAGGACATGAGTGTGAGTAAACTCTGGGAGTTGGTGATGGACATGGAGGCCTTATGTGCTGCAGTCCATGGGGTCACAAAGAGTCAGACAGGACTGAGCGACTGAACTGAACAGATACTTACATGTCACTGTTGTGGTTGCCAGTACACTGTAGAGCAAAGTTTCTAATTACCTTCAGGCAAAGCTTATCTAAACTAATTTTTGTTAACTGGAAATGTGGAGATAGAAGCCAGAAGAGCATCTCAGACTGTCTTATTAACAATAAAATAATCAGAGCCTCCCAGTCCATACTAATTTCTCATTTTCTTTTGCCTTTTTTGTCTGTAATCCTTATCAAATAAATTATAATGAACAACATATTTTAGCACTTTATCAATATAGAGTCTTTAGTAACATTAAAATTATACTTGCCTAGTAATCTCCACCAAATTGAAATTTCCTTATACTTAATATAATGTCAATAAATACATCTAAAAATAGATATGCAGGTTTTTGAGAAAACAAATACTGTTTGCAGGGCCACAACTTTTTTCCTCTCTTTTATCACTATTCATCTATATGAGCGGCAATCCTAAAAGAAAATTTAAGTAAACCACATGTTTCCTTGGCCTGCTTTGAAACAGTCCTTGCTTTACATGCAATTTTTTTTTTTTAATTTAACAACTTTTTGGATTTGCCTAACACCTCACATCTGAAAAAGGCTGTATGGGTAGGAGTTATGGTGGCTTATGCCACCAGAGTGTTTCATTAATGACCTAACCTGCTGTGAGATTAGTACAGTTGCTAATTTCATCATTGTGAGGGTGGCATCAATTGTGGCACAAATCCCATTATTATAATGCAGAGTGGCCGACTCACCAGTCCATGAATGATTTAGTTCATTATTTGCTTTCGTATAGGAAAAAAACCTTCCAGTTCAATAAACAGAACAGAACAATAAATATGTGTTTGCTATTTACTCTTTGCAAAATACAAAATTAAGCTTAGGGAAAAAGCAATGAATTATGAAATATGCCCATTTTTCTTTGGCCATCTCATTACAACACTTCATATACATTAAAAATCTAAAGTAAGGATGGTGTGAAGGTCCAATTAATTATTTCTAATGAAAACAATATCTAGAACTGCAGGATGCCTGAGGTGGAATTGGTTACTGTGCGCTTCAGTGTTCACTGGTCATTGTTGTTGTTCAGTTACCTAGTCATGTGCGACTCTGCGACCCCATGAACTGTAGCACGTCAGGTTCCTCTGTCCATGGGATTTTCTAGGCAAGAATACTGGAGTGTGTCACCATTTCCTACCTTCATGTAAAACATGCAACATGATCTGAACCTTTGAAAAGGATCTGACTTACATCAGCCAGAGAAATCAAGAGACTCACTCACACTGGAACTCCTTGATGGCTTTATGACTAATAATACACTACAGAGGAAACTGTATTTAAAAAGGAATGAGCAGTAAAAATCCTGTAAATAAATTATAATAATCACTCATAAATATAAACAAAACAGAAAAGTGTATTAATTTGGAGAACTCATGAAAGCCTATATACAGAATGTGAATATATGATTCTATACTTTCCAGGGCAGCAGAAAACAGAATACTACTGACTGAATTATTGCTACGAATGAATGAATGAATGAAAAATTTATATTCTATCTTATTGTTAAATTAATTTCTAAAATATTCTTTCCGTTTTATCAAGTTTAAAAATAAATGACATAGTATCAGGTGGTGAAATCAAATTAACTGATATATCAGATGATACAATAAAGTATGCTAAACAAGTTTAGGATTAATTAAGAATCAGGTCATGACTTGTCAAGAATTACACTAAGCTGTTGTTTTGCAATTTTAAAATGTTGTACTGTTTTCCAGTGAGCACAATTTAAGGATAATACAGAAGAAAGAAAACATAAATGATATACATTAAGTGAAAAACTCAAGAAGACACCATCATCAGGGAGAGTATAACAACACAGAGGAAAAATTAGATGCATTCCTTAATCTAAATGAAGCAGATTTTATTTTTGGAACATATGGATTAGCAAGTACACATGCAAATTGCAAAAGGTGCTTAAAACCTAATTAAACTATCTTGAGAGTGCCCTCATGCTAAATCTTTAAGATCAAATAAGCCTCATTATCACATTAACCTTCTTTTGACACACTTGTTATATAAGTGTCATTACATTAATTAGTCATTATGTAGTTCTTTAAGAGCTGGCCACCTCAGGAATGTTTTGTAACATTACCCAGTCCTTGTACACACACATGTAATCTATAAAATATCACTTCCACTAACCCCTGAAAACTAGTCCAGCAAACCTTGTCAGACTAATTTAAATACGCATGTAGATATAATCAGGTTGAAGTTTTATGAAGAAAAATAATTTTGCAATATGAGAAATAAGACAGTACATTCATTTATACCTAAAGGTCTATTAGCATGCTGACTTATACTATTAAAGAATTCTGGTGGAATGAATTTAGATCTGAGTCAATCATAGGTGAATGCAAAAAAGTGGTATCTGAGAATGAGTCATCTACCCAAGAGATTTGCTCCAATTAACAGAAGACTGCACACATCTCTGATTCATGTAGAGACTGCTATATCTATCCTCTGCCCTTACTAAGCCCCCAAGCTGTAAGAGGACAAAGCATCTGCTTGGTGTTTTGAGAATTACTGGGCACAGTCAGCCCATCCCTTCTCATATCCTGGATTTGTTCTGGTCTTTTGTTTATAGGAGATCATCAGTGGCCTCAGCCTCGTTTCTCTGCTGAGATCTAGAGTGGTGCTATTAATGGATCTTCTAAATGCCCCAAATTGGATAATCTGGGAAACCTTGAGAAAGTCACAGAGTTCCTGTGATTGACAAAATCACATGAGGAAGGATTACAGATTTGAAATGGCTCCAGTGGATAACTAAGCTCTCATAGTATATGCCTTGGAGACGATTTTAAAAAATAAATAAATACTGGTATAAAAGATGGTTTCTACATTCTGTAGCCTCAGCAGGTAGCCTTAGGTCTTATAAGCTTTCAATATATGAACTCGTTGGATTTGATCCCTTTGAATGACTTCTGTTCTTGAGTGAATAGCTGTGTTTATACAAGAGAGCCCAGTCACACAAACACAGGTCTTGGGAGTCAGGTTGCCCTGTGTAAGGGCGGTCATGGTTGAACTCTGAATGACAGAGGTGCACTTTCTCTGAAATTTCAATCACAACTGAAGCAATGGTAGGTGCTTTTTAAGGATCAGCAAGTGACTTTTACCATGTTTCTCAACCAAGCTGGTAGGCAGCATTTTAATGGAATTTTTTCCTTAATGATTAGGCAGTTAATTTCCATTAGTGTTGCAAAGTACTAAGTGTAAGGTATTGCTTTATGTTATTAGCAGCAGCCCTAGGCTGGCAGTACTAAACTGCCCCAATTCCATTAACTGCCTCTATTTACAAATGAGAGCTTCTGTCAGGAAGGGCTTGTTCAAACCCTAACAAGTACCCTGGTTTCCTTATTTATGTAAATGCTGGTCATGACTTCAGATTGCAGAGGTCTACAATCTGTATTCACTCAAAGAAAAATAATATATTAACAAACAAATACAAAGGAAAAAGTACCTTATTTTAAGGAAATAAATCTCAAAAGCTGGACAGGAAAAAACATAACTCAAAACTTTAAAAACTAAAACGATAAATAGCAGTTAAAGTTCCATATCTCTAATATCTCTAAGAATGAAGTTTACTCAGTGTGTCAAGGAGGACCTGATATGGTTTAAAATACTTACTTTGATGATTCATCAGGGCAAGATTAGTAGAAATTGAAAACAAAATAAAGGGAAAATTGATTAACTGGAGAGAGAGGTTTACTTAGGAGAACATCTTAGAGGACAGAGAAGCCACCAGATATGCAAAGGAAAATTAGATCTTAAATTCAGTACACACACACAGAGGCATGTACACACAAACATGCACATACATGTACACACACAACATGGAGAGGTGACTCTGAGGACTAAACTCTCTTAAATTAGATATAATTAGAAAATGAGGAGATAGTTTAGTTGTCTAATAAAATGATTGGTAGTCTCCAGCAATCTGACACCAGAGGAGACTGGAACGAGCTCAGAGAGCAAGCTAGGCTGACTCTTCAAAGGAATCCACAATCAGGAACTAATCAGAAACATTTATTCATTTATCAATGTGGATTTATTCAGGAAATGTTTATTAAGTCATAACTATGTTCAAGGCACTGTGCAAGGCAAGTGAAAGCAGAAATAGAGAGAGACAATAAGAGAAAGAGAGTAAATCTCCTCTAGTGAAGGAAAGCCAAAATTGAACTATAAACTTATTAGGAAAATATTGACCTTATTTAATTAAATTTAAGATGCTACTATTTATGTATCATTAACAAAGAAGGAAATGTTGCTAGTTGATAGACATTTTGTTTTTATACCCATATATTATAGAATGTATCACTATTTCAATGATGGTGACATAATGAGGAAATAAACAGCATTAATACTTTTCTAGGATATATACATCTTGTTATAAAGTAATAGTGCTATCCATAAATAAAATCAAGAGGGACCAAGAGTGTGGGAAGATGGGGATTAGTCCTAACCTTAAACTGTGTAGTTTGAATAAGTCTTTGTTGAGAAAAGGACTGGTTGAAACTAAGCCTTGTTGGCATTTGGCTAAATATCTTCAGGTTTAGGGAACAGATGCCTGCAAACTGGTTATATTAAAGAAAAGAAAAGCAGTGGACACTAAGAGCAGCTAGAGTGGAGTTTGCAAGGGAGAAGTGAACAGGATAGGAAGATACAACAAAATCAGAAGACGTATGGTTTTGATGGACTTTCAAGAGACTGGCTTTTAATCTGAGTGACATTAGGAGTCAGCTATTGCAGGCTGTCATGAAGTTGGCCTCTGTACCTAAGGGCTCATGATCTGACCGTGTTTGGAATCAGGCCTTTGACGGAAAACACAGCCAAGATGAAACATACTTAAAGGACTCTAGGCAAGAGAGTGATGGATCATGTCTGGGCAAAGGTTAGATATCATTCTAGTGGAAGAACTGCCCCTGGGTGGGATTGCTCAAATCAGTAAGGAAAATGTGGAAAACTTTTGCTTGATCTATACATGCTTTTGGCAGATCTGGATGTAATATTTTCAAATCTCTCATTGTGACAAATCCCACAGGACTACATATAGAGAAATCCATGAGAACAAATATGTGTGGACCAGAAAGCAGAGAGCAGTAAAAAAAGAAGGAAGACCCTTGTTTCTGCCACACTGTCTTATAAAACGAAAAAGGAAAAAGCCAAATGAAGTGGCTTATTCTTCCTGAAAGAAATAATGGAACTATTAAGAGCAAGAGAGTATAAGAAACAGGAGGAAATGCAGCAGAAATTAATACAGCACAGGATCTAGAAACTTTCAAACTGAGGGTATGAAATATTGTGTAGTTCATGGGAAGTTTAGCTTTGCAGCAGCCCCGAAAGCACAGTCTCTAGAAACATGAATCTCATTTTCTGTTTCAGAATCAGATAGAAGATATATACCAGGTAAAACAGCATGGGGGGTGTGGTGTAATCTCTAGGGACCTAGTTTCACAAGTGCAAGTAATTGCACCATGGTGCTGGGTCCAAATTTCCCCAGGAAAATATGATTGTCTTAACTATTTTCTGAGAGACCTATCAGTCTGCAGGGACTGATCTCTGTTTGAGAAAGTTTATGAACACTGGGCTCTTGTGGCAAAATCAGGCTCACTGCACACTAAATATATTCCCTCTTCTTTTGGAGCACAAAGCTACCTTACTTTTCTCAGACTTCTTTATGTCGAACACACTAATTATGTGTTTTGCTAAGCAGGCAGAAACACTATCGGATACCACAAGTCCTACTCTTAAAAAATCTCCTACACAACCCTTCATGTGTGGTCTCTCCAATGCTTGAGGAAAATGATTCTAAGACTATTTGCAGTGTGGAGATATCCACCCTCTCCCCTTCAATTTCAGTTACCAGAAGATAAGATCCCTTTCATACGTGATGGTGCAATATGAATTAACTATATGAATGTTGAAGCTTACTCATACTTGCTGTATTTTATCTCATGACAAGGCCCAGGTAACAAACAGCTCACCAACTGGATTAAGGACATTCAGTAGCATTCTCTTATATGATATTATGGGCTTCAGAGAGACCAATCCTGGATCATCAGATGATTGCATGAAAAAGAGCCCCCTGTAGACTCACAACTGAACTGGACTGCAGCAGAAATGAGAAATCAGAATGATAAATGAAGTTAGATATTGGTTAAACTACTAGAATAACAGGGAAACCACACAGTCAGTGGCTTAAGTAAGATATAAATCCTGATATGTGATCATAAAGTGGTATGGTGGCTTCATAGTATGGCTACGGATTAAGCTATTTTAACACAGAACCAAATACCTTGGCTAAAACAAGATATTAGACTTGTAAGCAGCCAGAGAATGATTGGGGAACTGGTTCTCATTGCATACCCAATGCGTTTGTTTCTTATTCCTGCTGTAACATATTAAGCAAACTAAATTTATTTTGTTACATTTCTGAAGGCCAGAAATCAAAAAATAAGTTTTACTAAGATGCCAGTAGGGTTGGTTCATTTTGAAGACGCTAGGGGAAACTCCACATCCTTGCAACTTCTAGCTTCTTAGGTTACCTACAATCCTTGGTCTATTACTAATTCTTCAAATCACTCTAACTTCTTGCTTCTGTCAGCACATCTCCTAATTTCTTCTTTGACTTTTTTGCTTCTCCTGTACGGGGACCTGGATAATTACACTTAGAGCCTACCAGAATCATATCCTTATCCTGAGAACCTTAAATACTTATGCAAGTTGCCTTTGGCATATAAAGTAGCATTCACATGTTCCAAGGATTGGGATGTGCATACCTTCTGTGAGGACACTTTCAGCCCTCCATACTCGGGCACCTTCTATTTTTATTATTCTGCTAACTTCAAAGCATAACTTTCTTTCTCAGAATTAAAAATAGATCTTCCAGCTACTACCATCAGACCCATATTCCCTCCCACAAAAAAAGAAACAAGATAAAAGGAAGGGAAGGCACATATCTTTCCTCTTATTGTTGCAGTTCAGGTATTAAATGCATTAGCTACCCTTACACTCTATCTCCCAAAACTTTGTTATAGGGAAACATTTAGTTTCAAAGGGAAGTGGAAAGATAGGTTTTGGTAGGTTGCCTTAGGCTTGCTAAAAGTGATCTTTTATTACTAAAGAAAACTAAAGAGAGTTATTTGGTAGATAACAACTCACATATAGTGACAAAATTAATCTGTTTATCTATAGTTTTGAGCAATTAAATATGAGATTTTTAACCTTGAGTAGTTGATATAGAAGGAGACATATTATACCAAGCAAAACCATTTTGGGGGGTCATTCTCCTTTCTTCATATACTACTGAGTACTTGTCATGGTTTTTAGCAGAATTAAGTACTGAACTCTGAGAATAAAGACAAAATTCCTTGTAATTACTTGTAATTTCTAAATTTATTTGATATTTTCTTGACGGTGCCCACATTAATGATATCCAATAACTTTCAGAACTGTTACAAATGAGGATCATGGGAAACTTGCCTTTAGCTAATACAATCTCTCATGCTTTAAAATGATTTTTATAAGATAGAAGATCCTGATGGAACTTAATAAGAGCTAAGCCCTCTGCCTTAGACAAATAGAATAAATAACACAACAGTTATCAAATATTGAAAATCAGCAGAAGACTGTGATCCCTGAAATAAGACAAAAATTAAAAAAAAAAAAAAAGGAAGAGCTATATAATGCCTTGGGCTTACCAGGTGATGCTAGCGGTGAAGAACCCACCTGCCACTGCAGGAGACATAAGAGATGTGGGCTCAGTCCCTGGGTCGGGAAGATCCCTGGAGGAGGGCATGGCAACCCACTCCAGTATTCTTGCCTGGAGAATCACATGGACAGTGGAGCCTGGGAGGCTACAGTCCACAGAGTCACATAGAGTCAGATCTGAATGAAGAGACTTAGCACACATGTAATGCCTCAGCCATCAAACATCTGGTTGATATTGATGATGAGAAGGGGAATTGGAAGGTCACAATGAATTAAAGATAAAGATTGTGAAATTCAAGAAAGCTTGGCAGTTGGAATTTGCAGGAGAGAGTACAAAAAGGAGGGAAAGATGTTGAGAAATAGCTATACTAATCTGAATAGGGGTCGCTGGGGGCTTTGGTCCAACGCACAGAATAAAACTACACAAAGTAGTTGTGTGAACTGGAGAGACCTAACTAAAAAACCAGATTGGAGACCTTAAATAGACTCCAGAAACAATATATCTTAGAAAGACAATGAAATGAATTCTAATCTATAAATATTCAAATAAAGTTTAAAAAATAGTCTAAAATACAAAACTGATTTACGGTAAATGAATGTCAAAACAAAATTCAATACTTCTCAAAAGTATCCAGAAAATCTCTCTCAATGGTTTTTATCAACAAATTTAAAAATATTTCAACAGACATGAGAAGAAGAGAGAAAATTTGACTCACATGCAAGAAAAGTGTTGGTCAACAGACACATACAGTTTCATAGATGATGAAATTAGCAAAAAAGGTAAAACAATCTGGTATGGAAATACTGAAAGATTTAAAGAAAAACATGAACACAATGGGGATAAACACAGCTAGAGAAATGGAAAAAAAGGACTAGAACTAAAAGTCTGATTAGATAGCATGCAAGTCTGAAAGCAATAGAATAACATGTGAAAATTTTTGAAGGAAAACTGCTCCAAATTCAATATCCAGTAGAAATCATTCTTTAATGAAGAAAAAATGGAAATGTCTTTAAACAAAATGGCTGAGAAAAAGTCTTAGGAACAGACTTGAATTTCACATTGTTAAATGATGTTTAGTAGGCTAAAGGAAAGTTCAGAATTTTGGATTTAAGTGAAAGAATGAGGAGAATTAGGAAGGATAAATGTAAAAGTCTGTTTTCTTTTTCTTTTAATTTTTTAAGACATTTGACTATCTAGAGCAAAAATAATACAATGCATTGTGAAGTTGATTACATATGTAGAAGTAAAATGTTTGACAATGCTACCACAATGAATGGAAAGGAGAGAGATCAATGTATACTGTGTTAAAATTCTTATATTTTATGTAAAGTGGTAAAATATGCGAAGATACATAAGTAATACATTAAAGCTGTATGTTGAGAATAGACGTTTCAGTTACACCTTAACAATAAAAAAAGAGCTACAGCTGATAAGTTAATGCTGGGGGTATTTTTTTGGTGGTTGTTGTTTAGTCACTAATCATGTCCGACTCTGCAATCCCATGGACTGTGTAGCCCACCAGCCTCCTCTGTCTAAGGGATTTCCCAGGTGAGAATACTGAACTGGGTTGCCATTTCGTTCTCCAGGGGATCTTCCCGACTCTTCCCAAGAGTTGCAGATCTTCCTCAACTCCTGCAGCTCTTGCATTACAGGCAAATTCTTTACCACTGAGTCACCAGGAAAATCCAGAACAAGTTAATAAATAATTTTGAGATATAAAACAAAAATCTAAAAGATACATACTCCAACAGAAGGCAGAATATAAGAAAATAATGAAAAAAAAGAACTGATGCAACCACTTGAAAACATAGCATGAGAGAACAGATAAATCCAGTGAGAATTACCCTAGGATGGAGATGTTGAAGTTCTCCCAAAACCATAAACTTAAAAAACTCTTACACTGAAAGGAAACAAAATGAGAAATTAGGGAGGGACCTGATCCTTCAGATATTATGTGTTGTTAAAGCTTTCAGACTTTCTTTAGACTTTATGTCACAAGAGTATAAGAATTTAATTTTGGATATTAATTACTTTGGACTAATTTCTTTGAAACTTTAATCTTTGAAGTATTACTTCTCTCTGGGAATTTAATAATTAGATTATATATTAAAATTTGAACATCTCTATGCTCTCAATATTGCATAATTGGAGTATCTTGATATCATGATTTAATCTAATTGCAGAAGCTCTGAAGAGCGCTATTGAACAGTATAACTAGACATAATGTAGCATGGGGAATAGAAAAAAATCTTCAGGCTTTGGAATTAATGGCTTAATGTACTGTCTTGTCATGTTCAGCTACTTCAATCATGTCTGACTCTTCGTGACCCCATGGACTGTGGCCCACCAGACTGGAGTAGGTTCCCATGCCTTCCTCCAGGGGATCTCCCTGACCCAGGGATCTAACTCTGCTCTCCTACGTCTCCCGCATGGCAGGAAAATTCTTTACCAATGAGCCACCTAGGGAAGCCCAATGTACTGTCCTACAACATTTCAAAGACTTCTGGAACAAAACATAGAGTGCCCACCAGTAGTTCTCGGGGATGCTACAAAAAGGCAGCAGTGGTCATCGGGCTGGTGAGTGAGTGATAGTTGCTCAGCTGTGTCTGACTCTTTGTGACCCTATTGATTGTAGGCTGCCAGGTTCTTCTGTCAATGGAATTCTCCAGGCAAGAATACTGAAAGACATCCTTAGGTATGAGTGTCCCCAGGAACCACTCTGAGAATATTACTTAGGTCAGATAGTTGATCTGGGAAATGACCCTAGAAAGAACAAGTTAAAGAGTAGGAAAAATAAGGTAGAGAAAAGAAAAACAGTACCAAAAAAGGCTCATTTCCAGTGCCGACCCTCTGAGGAATCACACAGAAGGCATCTGAGAATCTTCACACTAAGGAGCTGGAAGCTGGACTTCCTACTCATCAATTCGTGTTCCCCACTGGGTAAGGACTGTACCTGGGGACATTCAATGCCTGGTACAACTGGGATGCATTGAGTACAGCTGATAAAGCTTCTTGTGTCAAGTAAAGACCTAACTAAAGAGAGTGGAAGAAAGATTCCTGCATGACAAGCTGTCAGGGGATGTCCACCACACCTGAGGAGGGGGAGTGAGGTTTGGAGCCAATCATCCAAGTTAAGGGGAAGACTGGTTTGATGTATGTCTGATCTCAACCACTGAAGAAACAGCCAATCCCTATATGCTTCTTTGCAAGTCAAAATTAGAACAAAGCTGGAAACTCTGAGGAAGGACACACACCCCTGCATCAGATGTCTCTGGGGAATCAAATTGTTGCAGTAGTTCTCCAATCAGTATCAGGAGGGTTTGTTTGGCACAGATCCTCCTACCTCATGACCTGGGCATTCAGTAGGATGAGTGCACCCTGAGAATGTGCATTTTAAAAAACTATATTAATAAACTTTTTTACAAAATAAAAATAGACTCACAGACATCGAAAACAAACATATGGGTAACAAAGGGGAAAAGGGGGAGAGAGATAAATTAGGAGTTTGGGATTAACAGATGCACACTAGTGTTAAGTGTTAATTGTTCAGTCATGTCCAACTCTGCAAGTCCATGGACTGTAACCCTCCAGGCTCCTCTGTCTTTGGAATTCTCCTGGAAAGAATACTGGAGTGGGTAGTCATTCCTTTCTCCAGGGGATCTTCCCAACCCAGGGATGGAACCATGGTCTCCTGCATTGCAGGCAGATTCTTAACCATCTGAACCATCAGGAAACCCTAACAGCTGCACACTACTCTGTATAAAATAGACAAATATCAAGGTCCTATTGTATAGCCTTGTGGAACTGTATTTAATATCTGGTAATAACCTTAATGGGAACGATTTTAAGAAATAATACACACACACACACACACACACACACACACACACACACACACACACACACACTCATATGGGCTTCCCTTGTGGCTTAGCTGGTAAAGAATCCACCTGCAATGCAGGAGACCTGAGTTCAATCCCTGAGTTGGGAATATCCCCTGGAGAAGGGAAAGGCTTCAGTATTCTGGCCTAGAGAATTCCATGGACTGTATAGTCCATGGGGTCACAAAGAGTCGGACATGACTGAGTGACTTTCACTTTCATTTTCACAAGTATTATGTACAACTAAATCAATTTGCTATACACCTGAAACTAACACAAAAATGTAAATCAACTACATTTAAGTAAAATTTGTTTTTTAATATTAAAAATAAAATAAGTTGTTTGTGCTGCTTGCCCAGGAACCATAGTTAGAGAATAACTGAGCCTGTGTAACTCTCAAAACCTCTCTCTCATCATCCTCTGATAACTCACAGTGGGAGGAAGAGAAAGGAAGAACTTGGCCTTTTGCTCCATGCTTTTTGGACCTTACTACTTGCAGGAAGGTTTTATTCCCATCTTTGCTTTGTCCTTGCTAAAAACTTAGCTGGGAAGGCTCCCTGAGACTGGGTGAGGAAATTCAATTTCATGATACAAGAAAAAGCAGGCCACTGTTGCTCCAGACTTAAGCTGCTTTATCTACAAAGCTTTATCAGTAATGAAGGTGATGCTTTGATATCTATATAACTAACTCCAAGTGTTGTTTCCAAACTCAAAGAAAGAGAAAAACAGGGGCATTCTACATAAACATTCTATAAAGCCAGCAGTTTTTTGCACAAGTTTCTGACATGAGTGCAAAAATATCCACTTGATATTATGTGTGAGTTCTTCAACAATAAACGAGAAAGAAATAACTGCATGCATATGGGACTATTTTGAATATGGACAAGCTTTCTGCCCAGAGGGTAGTGTAAACACCAAATGACATTTAAAATTTCATACATTCTGTATCCTAAGCTGAAGATCTAAAGACGATTCGCTTTATGTGAAAAGAAAAAGAAAAGCATGAAATGAATTCCACTGGTAGAGTCAAGCTCCTTTGATTTATACATAATGTTTCTTCTGGCAAGGACACAGAAGCACTCATATTTCAATAATCTAATTTTGTATTGTTTGAAAAGAAAAAGGGCTATTGATAGACTTTTATTTAGCCTGCACCCTGGGATATTTAAATAGACTTTACACTTCAAAAACACTCTTTAACAAATTCCAATGACTTGTGATATTTGCAGAGGTTTTTATGGTAATCAATAATATATTTTATTTTTATTACTAATTGAAAAACTGTTAAGATATGTTAAATTTCCTATGGAAACCTGATTTTCTAAAGTTCTTTTTAACCTTTTCTAAAAGGTGGATGGAGAATACAAAATGAGTTAAACTAGTTTCAGAGATTTATTGGGTCCATAAATGTGCTATTTGTCTAACTAATTTGCATTTTCTTGCATGTTCATTGTATTTTTCAGTGTCACAGTTCCTTCTCAACCATTCCTTTGTTACTGGCTTATAACTGTTCTGAGTGACCTCAATTTTACTCTATTTACTTACACACAAATCATACATTTAAAGTTATTATGCCAAATATAAATATAATATAAAGAAAAGGGAAACATTAAGAAAAGAGACAAATCACATTTTAGCAAATCACTTGCAGGCTGCTATTTTTAACTAGTCTTATCATTTCTAAATCTTTTGTTATAAAATGTTATTATTCTAATATCTTTTGCATAATATTTTGATGTACCAGAATATTTTGTTATAAACAGGACTACTCAGTATTTATTCTCACCTTCCTTCCTTACTTTTAAATAACTGAACACTTCATTGTTGTGAATGACAAAACCCCAATGTCTAAGAAACCTCTTTTGCAATCTCTATATTTAGAGTCAATGCAGTTATTGTTGGCACTCTCTTTAAAGTTCCTTTAAAGGTGGGCTCTCGGGGTCAGGCACTATTTTCCTTCATCTTGCTTCCTTTTTCCTTCTTGAAATGTGAAAATGATGACTAGAACTTTCACCCCCCCCCCCCCTTTGGAAACACTGAGAAAGGAAACATCATGCTAAGCGCAGGTAGGGGGAGCACAGCATGGTGATGATGTGGAATTGCCCTTCTGAGGCACCTCATCTGGACTTCTTTTACGCATAAGAAAACCACATTGGTATCTCCTTTAAGCTTCTGTTACTTGGCGTGTCTGTTACAGCTGCTGAGGATAATCTATTACCACAACAAGCATAAGACATTTTCTACCCAGTTTTTTTACTTATTCAAATAAGTTTAAACATGAAAAAATGATTCTTGAAACATCTATTGGCTTCCCTAGTTGATAAAAATGCAGTAGAACAAGGTGTTTTTCTTTTTCTTAGTCAATTGTGGTTGAATATAATGAACTAATGGTAGTCTACACTTCATTTTTTCCCCTTTTAGCTAAGTCAGAACTGGAAAGTTAGATCTAAACATCTGGGATGTCTAAACACCTATCAAATTTTAATGGTCCATATACTCCTTTATATATGCTTGACCTAAAGAAGTGTATTTTTAATAGACAGAAATTGCCAGATACCTTAAAAAGAAGTTCTGAGTGAAGGTTTTACATTTCTTTCTCTCTTGTACCGTGTACTAGTAGTATTTGACCAAGGTGGATATCCCAGCTAATTTTTCAATTTGTTTCTCCTTTCTCTTGTTCTCACCTATTTTCTTACCTATCACTTCTTTATCTTATCATTTATTCTGTGGTCCATCACTATAATCATTCTTTAACAACTTACTTAAATTTCTAGTACCTGTCTCTCTCCCACCTACTCACCTGACAAAACAAAATGTTGGTTAAATCAAAATCTTTTCTCTATGATTGCAAATGCACAGCCAACCACAGCAGAAGAAAAATATATTGGTATTTATCATCTCAGTGATACCCAAAGATCTGAACTACATACTGCTATTTTCATCGTCCTTCCTACATACCTGTCTTCTCCTCAAAGCACTAAAGCTCTCAACTCTGCATCCTCAATAGTTGGTATCCCTCATGTTATGAAATAATCCAAGCAATGCAAAGTTGATTTTCAAATGCTCCCTCCCTGAGCATCTTTCCCAGTGACTTCCTCCTGGTTTAAAAAGATCAACTGCCAATCTTTCAAAGAACAACTCTTCCATTTGTGTACTAGATTATATCAACTTATAAAAGATATGATTACTATAATTTTCCTCTTTTTCTCTGTATGAAAGAGTATGAGTTTTTTCTCTGTATGAAAAGTATGAGCTACTTTTAATTTTTATTGGATTACTCACATCAAAATGAAAGATAATCACATCTGCAATTTTTTATAAAATTCCTTCTCCTAATCCTTACATCACTCTCCAGTTAAGGCACAGTTCTCTCTCCGTTCCTTTTCAATCCATATAATATCATTGCTTCTCTTTGCAAACCCCATCCTTTCATGAAAACATTTATACCAAGAATTTCAAAGCAGATTAAATGTAGTAGGAGAAAATAGGAAAATACTAGTTTTAGTCCCAAATTTAGGAATCTTTGTTAACGGAAAAAGGAAAACCTTAGTGCTCAATCAAGGTAATCACTGCTAATATTGAATTTGTAATGCTAAGCCTGATAATGGCAGAAAATTCACAGTGTTTCTGAGCCCTCATTATTCCTTTATTCTTTTATTCCATTTTCAGAAAAAAAAAAAAAAACACAAAAAAACTGAGATCAGAGTAAATAGTTCATCCACAGGAGGGATGAAATCAGAACACTTCATTTCCCCAGAACCTCTCAGGGCACATCATATGACACAAATGCCTGCAGTTTGGCTCAAAACCTTCCTGGGCTTCCCAGCTGGAGCACAGCAAATGAGGGAGTTATGTAAGAAACCTACATCAGATGTGAATGGGAAGCAGACACTTGAAAGAGCAGCCATTCAGACTAGTTCCCATGCTTTACATCACAATCACTTGAGGAGCTTATCAAAATGAAGATTTTAAATCACACTTCTAGAGGGTGCTGGTGAAACTCCAGTTCTATATTTTTGATACTTTTTCCCGTTATCCTAATGCACTTAGAACATGCACCATGCACTGCTCAACAAACTAGCAAGAGTTCTTACACAGCTGCTACTTAGACTGGACAAACAAGGGCTGAGAGTGAGGATGAGCGAGAAAAGAGATTATTCAGTGTTGTTGTTGTTTAGCTGCTAAGACTTGTCCAACTCTTTGGCAACCCCATGGACTGTATCCTGCCAGGCTCCTTTCTCCCTGGGATTTTCCGTGCAAGAATACTGGCCTGGTTTGCCATTTCCTCCTCCAGGGGATATTCCCAACCCAGGGATGTAACTCATGTCTCCTGCATTGGCAGGTGGATTCTTTACCACTGAGCCACCAGGGAATGAATGGTTAGCCAAGAAAAAAATTGGAGGCTGTTTCTCCCTAATACATACATACATATATATATATGTATATATATATGTGTGTGTGTGTGTGTGTGTGTGTGTGTGTATGCTGCTGCTAAGTCACTTCAGTCATGTCTGATTTTGTGTGACCCCATAGATGGCAGCCCACCAGGCCCACCCATCCCTGGAACTTTCCAGGCAAGAACACTGGAGTGGGTTGCCACTTCCTTCTCCAATGCATGAAAGTAAAATATGTGTGTGTGTATATACATATATAAAGTACATATATACTCCAAAAGAGAAAGCACAATGCATCAGTCTTGACAATTCATATACTAGCCAGTAAAAATTACAACAAAGAGGGAGGCAACGGCCAAACTTGCTATCACAACCACTTCACCATGGATGCAGCACCCACATAGCAAACATCCCCACCCCCGACACACACTTGTCCTGTCTTCCCAAGACTGTGTGTCCTCCAGGATAGTTGCTATCTCTGGATGCTCTACTCTAAACATCTGAGACCACTGGGAACAAGCATGCTTCACTTCCTCCATATCCTGTCTGCTTCCTTCACTGGTTTCCTTGAAAGTCCATTACTAAGCCTTAACCCATGTCTAGTTGACAACTGGGTTTGCACCAGAAACCACGGTCTAAATCTGTTTCTGAGGAGTGCCAACAGTAGTTAAACTATTGTCATAGTCAGTCCAAGTCTTTGATGAAAATCTACCAACCTCCAGCTTTAGAAAGATTTATTTAACATAAATCTTTAAGTTAAAGGGTCCAGAGATAAGAAAGGATGTTACAAACAAACAAACAAAAGACAAATGGAAAAAGCTTGGACCAAGAGAGCAACAAACGTGACCTCCCACAGAGGTCTTATTATACACCGATTTTATTTTATTAGCATATTAGATGACTCATCTATCTGTGACCATGACACAACACTAAGGGTCAAAAAAGTATATAAGGGGGTGGCAACCTACTCTTGCTTCCCTGGTAGACTAATGCAAATGTTTTCTCATCATTCATCTCAGCCCTCCTTCCTTTGTCTTCACTCTTCAGAATTAAATTCCTTTCATCAGGCGGGAAGGAAGTTGATCTATGAACTTAGTTCCCACTTTTCCATTCTTTGAAGTCCCTGGTGGATCACTGGGTCAAGCGTCTGCCTGCAGTATGGGAGACCTGGGTTCAGTCCCTGGGTTGGAAAGATCCTCTGGAGAAGGAAATGGTAACCCACTCCAGTATTTTTGCCTGGGGAATCCCACAGACAGAGAAGCCTGGTAGGCTACAGTCCACGGGGTTGCAAAGAGTCAGACACGACTGAGCGACTTCACTCACTCACTTTCCATTCTTTGGCCACTGAATAAAGCCTGTGCTTTGTCAATCTCGGATTGGGTTTCATTCTTTTCTGCCTTAGCAGACCAGAAAATGAACCCTCCCCAAACAAGGCAGCAGGAGAGAGGTCTATAAGACTTAATCTGGTCACGAAACCATAAGCTCCCTAACTTTTTCAAATTTTTTCCCCAATATTTTCTTGATTTCTAGGACATATTTTTCCTACACAGGGTGCTCATTCTAAGTCTTTGTTTCTCCAATTGTTAACCTCAGCTCCAAAGGGTCAGTTCTTTGACTTCAGATCCAACTATACTTATCTTAAAATGACTTTATCAAGCTCCAATTTATGACTTTAAATCCAGTCTATGCACACTGATATTATAAAAATATTCAACTTTGTGCTGTCATTCTGATCTTCAGACTTACATACTAAACTGCATACTTGACTTCCATCTGGATAACTGTATAGAAGCTAACTTGTCAAAACAAATAAACAAATAAACAAAAACCAAAACATTAATCTTATTCAGTCTCCAAATATGCTTCTTCTCTGTTGCAGTTTACGTTATGACCATAGATTTAAATGCTTCCTTCAAATTCCTTGGGTTCATTCTTTTTAAAGCTCTCTTCTCATATTCACAAGCCATTCTTCAAATCTACTTTCAAAATATATCCCAATCTGACCATTTTTTACCTCTTCATCATTAACACTCAATCTTGAACTACGTTTATCTCTCCTCTAGACTACCAATTAAAAAAGGAAAAAAAAACAGACCTCAGTGCTTCCAATCATTTTAAAACAAATCAGAACATGCCATTTCAAATAATAAATGCTTAATATAATAATATATTATAATATTATAATATAATGATATTCTGGCTATAATAAGAATAGGAATCTAATTTCTTAATTATGTACAGGAATTCATGTGATCTGCCTGGAGCCTGTCTCTCCAATGTCATTCCTGCCAGTCTCCTGTTAATTCATACCAATCACACCAGCCACTTTGCTGTTCCTACAGGAAGCCTAGTAAATTTCTGCATCCTTTTTGCAAACTATAGAGAAAATTAATGTATGTATCTGTACGGGAATTAATTAGTGTGTACTAATGAATCATATATGCAATTTTATATCATCAATTCAACTAAGTAAAATCTGAATTAAGTCATAAATAAAATGAAGCACTGATTATAAAATTGCTATCAGCCTATTTGGCCAATGCTAATAGCAGTTAAATTGATTATTGAAATTATAAAACTAAGTTCAGTTCAGTCCAGTCACTCAGTCACATCCTACTCTTTGTGACCCCATGGACTGCAGCACACCAGGCCTCCCTGTCTATCACCAGCTCCCAGAGTTTACTCAAACTCATGTCCATTGAGTCAGTGATGCCATCCAACCATCTCATCCTCTGTTGTCCCTTTCTCCTCCCACCTTCAATCTTTCCCAGCATCGGTCTTTTCCAATGAGTCATTTCTTCCCATCAGGTGGCCAAAGTATTTATTGGCCTTTCTTAGTCATTTGGGATGGTCTTTGAATATCTACTGAAGAAAAAACAATTAAAACAACCCCACATTTCTTACCATTCACTTGGAAGATGTGAGTCTGATAGATGTTTTCATAGCCCTCTGCATAGCAGGTGTAATTCCCCATGTGAGTTGTGGTGACTTTGGTTATATACAAGGACCCATCATCTCCAAAGTCCTATAGAAAAAAGGAAAAATTAAATAGAATTAGCCATTTGTCCTTAAAGTACATTTTATCAGTTCACATTTTAAAAATATGTACTCAAGGAAAAGTAAATTAATATACTTAAATTATCAAAATGACCACTGTTAGCAGTTAGTTAGTTCAATAAACTTGGAAGACTATATGGGCCATAATTACTTATCTCAAGTTAAAGTTTTTTAAAAAAATATAACTTATTAGTATTTATTTGAAATATATGAGCTTATATAAAATAACTGAATTTTTAAATATTTATTCTAATTCAGCTTACATTTTAATTAAGGCATACAATGTTTTTTCTTATTATATATATATATAACTAAAACAAACAGCTCTTAACTACATTCTTCAAATTTGCAATTTTTATACCCTTTAATTATATATTTACCCAGGAAAAAATATTAAAGCAATGTGGTCCCAGAGATGGAATTTATAGCCATATGAATAGATCATGACTTTTTCAAGCCTCCTGGGAACAATCAGTACATTAGACAAAAATGACTGTGGCCTTTCAAATTTATGAGGAAACATTAAAAAAGAACAAATAATCTTGCATTTCTTGTCAAAATCTAATTCAAGAAACACGTCTGAAATAGTAAAGACAAAAAAATTTTGCTTTCATAAAGGCAATGGATAAACTGGCAAAAATTATCTCAATCAAAATTTTCAGAACTTTGGAAATAGACAAAGGCTTGTACTAGCCCACAGAGCATTTACTGGAAAAAGTGGCTGCCTCTCAGAAAGAACAGTGAGGCTGATAGTTTCCCTCTCTTCACAGCTGCATAGAAGCCTTGGACCACCAACTTTGTGATTTGACTAGCAGTGAAAATCATCATCCCTCAGACCTCAGAGTGGGGAAGAACCTATTTAAAACTCCTCCAAGATCCCATCCTCAGAAAATCATCACAATCTAACCTATGTAGCAGCTCTATAATATTTCCATTTTAATGACCTTTTCTGTGAGCAAGACTTGGAGCTGAGTCTCTGTAAATAATCCTGCCCCCTAAGGCTAGTTTTTGAAGAGAAATATCAGCATTTGTATAACATTACAGCTTCCTATGGCAGAGATGTGCAATGGAGATAACAAGAACATCAAAATTCTTATAAACGAAAACAGGAAGATGTCCCCAAAGGGGTTTGAAAAGATCTGCATATTCCAGGAATCTAGAAGCCCACAGAAATGTGCAAGATTATGTGTACAACTAGAAAATGTAGACTTTCTTTACATTTTAGGAGTAAGAGAGAATACATAATTTCTCATCTCTATCTGAGCTTGAGGCCCTGCACAGGCAGAGAGAAGGCTTAGACAGATTTGTAACGTCTGCAGAAGTGTTCATCGTATAATGCAAAATAGAAATAGAGCACTGGACACTACATAATGATCAAGGGATTAACCCAAGAAGATATAAAAATTACAAATATATACACACCCAACATAGGAGCAACACAATACATAAGGCAAGAGCTAACAACTATTAAAGGGGGAACTGACAGTAGCACAATAATAGTGGGGACTTAATCACTCTACACATACAAATGGGTAGATCATTGAGACAGACAATTAATAAGGAAACACAAGAATTAAATGACACATTTAATCCGTTGGACCTATATAACTATATAGGTCTATATATTATATAGATATATATGCTATATCCATTGGATCTATATAATTATGAGAAATTATATAGCTATAATTTATATCTATAGGATATTTTATCCAAAAAGAGTAGAATCATGCCTTGGTTAGTTTTAAAAAATTGAAATCATTTCAAGTAACTTTTCTGACCACAACACTATAAGATTAAATATCACCTACAGGAAAAAAAAATGTAGAAAATACAAACACGTGGAGGCTAAATATACATGTCTGAATAACCAACAGGTCACTGAAGAAATCAAAGAAATCCCAAACTACCTAGAAATAAAGGACAGTGAAAACACAACTCAAAACCTACGGGATGCACTAAAAGCAGTGTTAACAGGGAGTTTATAGCAATACAAGGCTATTTCAAGAAACAAGAGAAAGCAAACAAACAACCTAACCTTTCACATAAACCAACTAGAAAAAGAAGAAGAAGAAAAACAATAGCAACAACAACAAAGAAAAGACAAAATTAGTAGAAGAAAAGAAAATATAAAAGTCAGAGCAGAAATAAATGGAAACAAAATGAAGGAGCATTAGCAAAGATCAATAAATCTAAAAGCTGGTTCTTTAAGAAGATAAACAAATCAACCAACCAGTAGCCAGACTCATAAATAACAAAAGGGAGAAGACTCAAATCAGTAAAATTAGAAATGAAAAAGAAGTTACAACAGAAAATGCAAAATCAAAGAATCATGAGACTACTATGAGCAACTCTGTGCCAATAAAATGGACAATCAGGATGAAATGGACAAATTCTAAAAAAACATAACTTTTCAATACTAAAATTGAAAGAAATAGAAAATATGAACAGACTAATCACAAGAATGGAAACAGAAACTATAATCAAAAACTTCCGACAAACAAAAGCCCAGGGCCAGATGTCTTCACAGATTAATTCTATCAAATATTTAGCAAAGGACTAAAACCTATCCTCAAACTCTTCCAAAAACTGGAGAAGGAAGAACACTCCCAAACTCATTCTATAAAACCACTATTATCCTGATAACAAAACCAGTCAAAGATATTAAAAAAAAGAATATTACAGGTCAATATCACTGATGAATATAGATGCAAAAATCTTGAAAGAATACTAACAAATAGAATGCAACAATAAAAGGATCATACATCATGATCAAGCAGGCTTTAACCCAGGGATACAAGGATTCCTCAATATACACAAACCAATCAATGTGAAACACCATGTTAACAAATGGAAATATAAAAACATATGATTATCCCAAAGGATGCAGAGAAAGCTTTTTGACAATAGTCAGCACACATTTATGATAAATAAAATAAAACAAAAAAACCCCTACAACTCCAGAAAGTAGGTGTAGAAGTAACATCAGTTCAGTTCAGTCGGTCAGTCATGTTTGATTCTTTGTGACCCCATAGACTGCAGCACATCAGGCTTCCCTGTCCATCACCAACTCCCAGAGTCTACTCAAATGCATGTCCATTGAGTTGGTGATGCCATCCATCCATCTTATCTTCTGTTCACTTATTCTCCTACCTTTAATCTTTCCCAGCATCAGGATCTTTTCCAATGAGTCAGTTCTTCACATCAGGTGGCCAAAGTATTGGAGTTTCAGCTTCAACATCAGTCCTTCCAATGAACACTCAGGACTGATCTCCTTTAAGATGGACTGGTTGGATCTCCTTGCAGTCCAAGGGACTCTCAGGAGTCTTCTCCAACACCACAGGTCAAAAGCATCAATTCTTCAGCGCTCAGCGTTCTTTATAGTCCAACTTTCACATCCATACATGACCACTGGAAAAACCACAGCCTTGACAAGATGCACCTTTTTTTGGCAAAGTAACATCTTTGCTTTTTAATATGCTGTCTAGGTTGGTCATAACTTTTCTTCCAAGGAGTAAGTGTCTTTTAATTTATGGCTGCAGTCACCATCTGCAGTGATTTTGGAGCTCCGAAAAATAAAGACTCTCACTGTTTCCCCATCTATTTCCCATGAAGTAATGGAACCAGATGCCATGATCTTAGTTTTCTGAATGTTGAGTTTTAAGCCAAGTTTTTCTTTCACTTACATCAAGAAGTTCTTTAGTTCTTCTTCGCTTTCTGCTCTAAGGGTGGTGTCATCTACATATCTGAGGTTATTGAGATTTTCCCCAGAAACATACCTTTACATAATAAAAGCCATATACCACAAACCCACAGCAAACATTATCCTCAATGTTGAAAACCAAAAAGCATTTCCTCTAAGATCAGGAACAAGGCCAGGGTGCCACTTTTGCCACTATTATTTAACATTGTTCTAGATTTCCTAACCACAGAATCAGAAAAGAAAAAGAAATAAAAGGAATCCAGTTTGAAAAAGAAGAAGTAAAACTCTCGCTGTTTGCTGATGAGTGAAAGTCATTTAATCATGTCCGACTCTTTGAGACCCCATGGAATTCTCTAGGCCAGAATACTAGAGTGGGTAGCCCTTCCCTTCTCCTGGGTTTTCAGATGACATGATACTATATATAGAAAACATAAAAGATGCCACTAGGAAATTATTAGAGCTAATCAATGAATATAGTAAAATTTCAGGATATAAAATTAATATACAGATATCTCTTGCACTCCTTTAGACTACAATGAAAATCAGAAAGAGAAATTGAGGAAACAACCCTATTATCCATTGCGACAAAAAGAAAAATATACAGGAATTAACCTACCTAGAGAGACAAAAGATTTGTTTGTAGAAAACTTTAAGACACTGATTAAACAAATCAAAGGTGACTCAAACATATGGAGAGGTATACCATGTTTTTTGTACTGGAAGAATCAATATTATGAAGTGACTGTATTACTCAAAGTAAACTACAGATTCAGGGAAGTCCCTATCAAACTATCACTGGCAGTTTTCACAGAAGTAGAACAGACAAGTTCACAATTTGTATGGAAACACAAAAGACCCTGAATAGCCAAAGCAATCTGACAAAGAAAAATGGAGGTGGAGGAATCAGCCTTCCTGACCTCAGACAATACTACAAAACTACGGTCATCAAGACAGTACAGTATTTCTGTCTGGCACAAAGACAGAAATAGTGACTAATGGAACAAGATTAAAAAGCCCAGAGATAACCTTGCACACTTATGGACACCTTATCCTTAGAGAAAAGACAGACCCTTCAATAATTGATTCTGGGGAAACCAAGAAAGCTAAATGTAAAAGAATGAAACTAGAACAATTGCCAATTCCATAAACAAAATAAACTCAAAATGGATATCAAGACTGAAATGTTAAGGCCAGAAACTTTAAAACCCTTAGAGGAAAACATAGGCAGTGCACTCTTTGACATAATGACAGCAAGATCCTCTTTGAATCACCTCCTAGAGTAATGGAAAAAAAAATGGGACCTAATTAAACAGTAAACAAGATGAAAAGACAACCCTCAGAATTCAAGAGAAAATAACTGCAAACCACACAACTGACTAAGAATTAATCGCCAAAGTATATATGCAAATCCTATAGCTCAATATCAGAAAAAGAAACAGCCCAATCAAAAAGTGGGCAAAAGACCTAAACAGACACTTGTCCATAGAAGACATTCAGATGGCCAATAAACACAGGAAAAGATGTTCAGCATCACCAATTATTAGAGTAATGCAATCAAAACCCAATTAGGTATCACCTCAAACCAACGTGAATGGTCATCATCAAAAACTCTACAAACAATAAATGCTGAAGACAATGAGAAGAAAAAGGAACCTTCTTACACTGTTGGTAGGAATGTAAATTGATTCAGTCATTATGGAGAACAGTATGGAGATTCCTTAAAAAACTAGGAGTACAACTATCATGTAAAATACCATTTCTACTACTGAGCATATACCCTGAGAAAACCATAATTGAAACTGATACATGTACTCCAGTGTTCATATCAACTATACAATAGCTAGGACGAGAAAACCTAGATATTCATTGACAGATGAATGGATAAAGTTGTGTTACATATATGCAATGAAATACTACTCAGCCATGAAAAAGAATGAATTTGAGTTAGTTTTAGTGAGATGGATGAAGCTGGAGTTTTTATATAGAATGGAGTAAGTCAGAAAGAGAAAAACAAGTATCATATATTAATGTATATATATTAAGTCTAGAAAAATGGTATTGATGAACCTATTTGATAGGAAGGAATGGAGATGTAGATATAGAGAATGGGCTTGTGCACACAGTAGGGAGGGAGAGAGGTGGACAAAGGGAGAAAATAGGATTGACATATATACAGTATAAAATAGATAGCTGATGAGAAATGCTATATAATACAGGGAGCCCAGCCTGACACCCTGTGATGATCCAGAGTGATGGGATGGGTGGAAGAGGGAGACTCAAGAAGGGGCTGATATATGAATAATTATGACTTATTTATGATGCTGTATGGCAGAAACCAACAGAACATAGTAAAGCAATTTACCTCCAATTAAAAAAAAACAAAAAACAAAGGAAGAGCATCATGCCAAAGTCTGGAACACATATTGATTCAAAGCTTTTAATTAAATCTCTATCCAGTAATTAGCTCACAACTAGGTACCTGAGCAAAGACTGCAATAACCACATAAGCAAAGTAAAAAAAAATACATACATTAAACTTTAACAAAATTAATTAAAAAAAACTTCTGTTCCCCAAAGGACACTATTCAAAAAGTTAAAAAATACCCTTAGAGAAGGAGAAAATATTTTTGAATTATTTGTTTCATAAGAATTTTGTATCTTTACATATTCTGATATGTAAAGAACTATATAACTGAACATTAAAAAGACACTTAATCATATCAAAACAATGGATAAAGGATTTGAATAGTACATCTCAAGAAAGATTTACAAATTAGCAATTAGCACATAATTAAAAAATCTAACATCATTAGTCACTAGGGAAATGCAAATAAAAATCTCAATGATATACAACTTCAAACTTGTTAGAATGGCTAAAATTAAAAAGATGGATAGTAACAATTTTGGAAGGGTGTGGAAATACAGGGAGCTTCAGACTTTGCTGATGAGAATATTAAATTGTGCATCTACTTTGGGTCACAGTTTGGCAGTTCCTTAGAAAGTTAAACCGAGTAATTATATGTATAAAAAATTCACTGCTAGGCATATACTTAAAAGAATAAAAACATATGGCTATACATAAACTGACATGAATGTTCAAAATAACCTAAAATTGAAAATAACTCTAATATCTATGAATTGTTGAATGGGCAAACACAAAATCATACATCTATATACTTAAAAAGAAAAGATACAGATATATACTACAACATAAATGAATATTGAAAACACGCTAAATGAAAAAATAAGTCTCAAATTGTATAAGTCTGTTTGTATGAAATATTCAGAATAGCCAAATCCATACAGGTAGAATTAGTGATTATCAGGAGCTGAGGGGATGGAATGATGGGATATGACTTCTAATATATATGGAGTCATCCTATTCTAAACTGTAATCATAGTGATGACTGAAAACTTTTGTGAATATACCAGGAACCACTAAATTGCAAATTTTAAATGGGTTAGTTTTATCATCTGAAGATTACATTTCAATAAAGCTGCTATTAAAAATAAATTATGCATGGAATACATAAATATGAAGAATGAAACATACTAAAATAAAACTGTGTGTCACCTTGTCTAATGAAATCTTTATGTGTATGGAACAATTTATAAATCTAGAAAGAAGGAATAATCAATATGTTTATATAAAGAAGAAACACTGTGAACTAAAAAATATTGTAAGCACTAAAAGATAATAAACCACAGGATATCTATGCAAAATAAAAATAACAAAGCATAAATGTATTTTTATCCTTAGTTGCAAAGCAGTTATTATGTCAGAAATTGCTCTAATTCATAAATATTGACATATTCAACCTGTAAACCAAATCTACGAGAAGAGACTTCTAAAATCCTGCCATTTACTAGCAGACGATACTGAGAAGTTAAGTAATCTCCTAAATTTCACTTGGCCCTTAATTAGTAGATAGATCCAGGCTTGAAAATTTGGGTAGGCTTATTCCAGAATGTGGGCTTTAAACCCCTATCCATGGTACCTACTTTGCCAATCATGGATTTACCTAGTGATTTAAAGAATAAAGAAGAAAGTGAAAACAAAACATCCAAAACAGAGATCAAATATCCTGGTAGGTTTGAAGAAAAAAAGCTAGAATTACAGTGGAAGCGTATGATGAAAATGGAAGAAGGGAACCTGGACAGATCTCCTGAGGTCACAAAATAAAAGCATTCAAAATAAGTCAACAGTCTCCCTGCTTTCTCAGCAACAGAAAATAAAGACAAATAAAGTACTGATTCATTCCCTCCTCTTAAAGTGTAATTTGTCATACCTCTTCTTAAGGCAACATTTACTCTCATGTTCTTACTGTCATAACAATTATATCTAAGCCTTTATAATTTCCTTTCAATTTTTTAAATGAAATGTCTATTCATTTTTACCTCTTTTTCTCAATTGTAACTATTGGGTTGGCCAAAAAGTTCCTTTGGTTCTTAAGTAAAAATAAAAGACACATTTTTTCATCCTTATCAAGAAATTTATTGAACATCTTCACCACTTCATTTCACAATCTTCTGCCATTTTTCAGGTGACTTTATAATTCCATCTTCCCCAAACTTTTTATCTTTTTGAACAAAGAACTGTTCCAGGTGCCTTTAAAAGTCTTCCAGGGAATTGGAATTTTTTCCATTAAAAGAATTTTGTAAAGACTAAATAAATGGAAATCTAAAGGTCCACTGTCTGGTTAATAAGGCAGATGAATCAGAACTTCCTTTGCCTGGTCATCAAAGAAACATGCTGTTTTGCATTATCTTAATGGAAGATTACGCATTTTCTGTCGACTAATTTTGGACACTTTTCATCAAGTGCTGCTTTCATTTGGTCTAACTGGGAGCAGTACTTGTTGGGAAATAATTGCTTGGTTTCACAGAAGGAGCTCATAATAGAGGATTCTCTTCCAATCCCAGAATATACACATCACCGTTTGGTTGGTGATAGTTCAGCTCTCTTGCCTTACAATCTTTTTTTTCCCACATTATTGCACAGTATGTCCTTGTCATTGCCTGTCACAATTTGCTTTAAAAATGGAATATTTTCCTTATGTTTAGAGAATCATGTATGGAAATATAGTCAAGTGGCTTTTTTTGGCTTAACTTATGTGGAACCCAGACATAAAAACAATTAACATAATCAAACTGGTACAAATGATTTCCAATGCTTGATTTCCGTATTGGTGATCTCTCACATAAAATAATGTTGACTATGTTGATTGTTCTCAATGAATGTCTCAATTTGGTCTCCATCAACTTCAACTGGTCTCCCAAATCATGGAGCATCATCCAGCAAGAAATCTCCAGGGCAAAACTTCACAAACCACTTTTGACACAGTTGATTCATTGTAATACCTTCTCCATACACTGTACAATTCATTTTGTGTGTGTGTGTGTTTCAGTTATACTTTATCTTCCTTGAGATAATAAAGAATAATATGCCAAAAATGTTTTGCTTCCATATTCAATATTAAAATAGCTACACAAAAATTCACAAATTTTGATTTTTTTTAATTCCACTGATATGGCAGCTCATAATACAATCTTACAAAAATGCTTCAAATGAAGTTCAAGAAAACTAAGCCTTACTACAATTATTTTGTGGAAAAAAATGAATGAATATTTTGGCCAACCCAATATAAGAGATTAGTCATATCATGTTTTGGCACCTCCCAGGGTGTCTCAGGGACTTGCAGGAAAAGCCTCAAGTCTTGCCTGATAGGAGAGGATTTAGAGATTTAACCCTAACAAGGATGTCAGTGTGTGGCACCAATGTGTCATAGCATCCCCTACATGACCATGGGTTACCATTAAAAGCAGGGATTCCACAACATCACTTAGGCTACAGAACAGAAATGCCAAACAGAAAGGCCAGGGTTACCCCTCAGGTTAACACTAAAGCAGATAGGTGGCATACAGCTGGGTATAATATGGGGAAAAGACAAACATCTGCAGAGATCAATTAAGGATGAATAGAATTAAAATATTTTGAGAAACATTATAAGCCAAAAATAATTCTTGATAACCTGAAATGTAAAAGTAAGATTCTCAGTTAGCAAGCAAGCACATAGAACATGCACATACAGGAAAGACTCCTTGCAGCAGAACAGACAAGGGAGAACAAGTCAGAACAAAGGTGAAACCCCTCACTGGACAAGAATAAATGGAAGTCATAATAAAAACCCAAAGTATGTCTAATATGTGTAATTATGTTTATATTTATTTATGCCAAACTGCACACAAGTTTCTTAAAGTCAATTTTCAAATGACACTTTTTAAAAAACTTTTTATTCTGTATTGGAATATAGCTGATTCCCAGTTGATATTATTTGGTAAAGAACCCACCTGCCAATGCAGGAGATGTAAGAAATGTGGGTTCGATTCCTGGGTTGGGAGGTTTCCTTGAAGGAGGGCATGGCAACCCACTCCAGTATTCTTGTCTGGAGAATCCTGTGGACAGAAGAGCCTGGCGGACTACAGTCCATGGGGTTGCAAACAGTTGGGCACATCTGAAGTGACCTTTGCAGGCATGCACATAGTTGATTAACATCCAATGTTGTGGTGGTTTCAGGTGAGTAGAGCAGGGACTCAGCCATACACATACTTGTATCCATTTTCTGCAAAACTCCCCTCTCATCCAGGCTGCCATATAACACTGAGCAGCGTTACATGTGCCATACAGTAGGTCTTCATATTTTTAAATATCCACAAAAATGAAATAAACAACTTTTCCAGATGTTTTCCTACATAATTACTTAGAAAGCACTGTCCTTTCCAGATTACTATAATCAAGATTCTTTCACCTAATGATGTGAAAATTTTCAAGAATATAACCTTTAGAATGTTTATCAAAGTATTTTATTTTTCTGTGTATTATTCTTCAATGTGAAGTCCCTTTAACTTAGATATTTTCTAAACTAGCATACTGTGTGACCCCTTCTAATTTCTTTATCTTTTCATGCTTCCTGTTTGTTTTAAGCAGATGCAAAATCTTCCAGACTCAACTTGTTTCAATATATAATTTTATAATTACCTTCTCAAACAGCATTTCTGAATAAACAAGAGTATCTCACCCCTTCAAATGAAACATGGATTGCTTCACTACATTTATAATACAACTCAATAAATATGTATTGAGCACTTAACTATGTCACACACTTGGATAAATAATTTAAATAATTTACCAAATTTTATCCTTTAAGCAACTATTTAAAAAATGTACTACTGTTAGCTTCATTTTATATAGAATAAAATTGAAATATACTGATAATTTGCAGATGATCTGAGATCACCAACTGCTATGGCCTGAATGTTTGTGTGCCTCACCACACACTCCATCTGCTGAAATCCTAAAGTTTAATGTGACAGTGGGCCTTTGGGGTTGATTCACTTGTGAGGGTGGGGCCCTTAAGAAGGGAACTAATGTTCTTGCACAAGAGACTGCACAGAGATCCCTCAGCGATTCCATGCTTTGAGGACACAGGAGAAGCTCTGGTGTTGAACTGGGAAAAGGGTATCTTACCCAGAATACTAATGTGCTGATGCCTTGATCTTGAACTTAGCCTCAGAACTGTGAGAAACACTTTTTTGTAGTTGATACCATCGAGCCTGTAGTCTTTTGTAAATAGAAGCCCAACAGAATAAGACATCAACCAAAGAAAGGGGTCTAAAATCAGCATCCAAATGGTCAGATTACAGAAAAGAACTCTTGTTATTATGCAATTGTTCAATGTTTCTTTAATTTGTTACAAAATTGCTTATGTTTTATGCTTAGGTGTTCTTTTATTCCCCCCCCCCCCCCCCCGCTACCAGGCATCTAAGCTCCCCAACCAGGGATCAAACCATCAAATCCACACTTCCTGCATCAGAGGCAAAACCTTAACCAGTGGACCTTCAGGCAAGTCCTATGAAATTCTTAAACCATATTCCTTTTTCCCAATTATTCATTATTTTAGTGAAACTTCAAAATTACTTGTGGAGATTTTTTCATATGGTTACTTCGGCCCTATACTTTGCCTCCATCCTGATTCCTCATTTCTACTCTTTTCATATTTCATTTTCTCAGCATTTTTTCCAACCTTAAATAGATTAAAACAACTGTGTGATTTGGATGCTCGGCCACGGTTGAGAGTTATGGCTTTAGAACAGATGCTACTTGAATTCAGAGACAAAATCTTGCACTTATTCTAAATCCCCATCACACCTTTATAATCTTGCTGCAAATAGATTCTCCATAAATATTTCTTCAGTGATTAAATCTTTATGGACCTCTATACCATTAGAAAGTTGCCTCAAGGCACTAATGTCTGGAAAGTTGATAAAAAAAAAACACCTAAAATCACTTATTTTGTTGAGTTGATTGCTTATATTATTTAAGGCAGCACAAAAGGGAACTAGATAAAAGGAAAATCTGCAGCATATGTCTAAAATTCGAACAGTTTATAACTACTATTTATTGACTATAATCAATGCTTTAAGGGTAGTAATCGCAATGTTTAATCACCTGTAGATGACAGGCAGTGATCATTAAGAATGTACAAGGCAATAAACATAAGGTCAGATTATATCAGAATAAAACAGTAGAATTTAAGGCCTGCCTTTATCCACAGACATTTGTTACCATTAAAAGATAAACCCCATCTATTAGAAAATGGTACATTTTGAATTTAAGTTTACTTTCCTATTTCATATCATGCTTTTACTGATAGTTTCCAGTCACATGGCCCCAATATTACTAGACTTTAAATGAGGTTTTCCACGTAATATATACTGTTTTGATATACACTGACATTATCATGCTTTTACTGATAGTTTCCAGTCACATGGCCCCAATATTACTAGACTTTAAATGAGGTTTTCCACGTAATATATACTGTTTTGATATACACTGACATTAATTTCCTTTCTAATTTCTGTTATGCTAGTATGCTTTTACTTTGTAATGTTGTCAAAATTATTTTACTAGATTTTTATGTGTGCAAAATATATTTTCATAAAATAGCAATAAAAGTAATTTAAGGCAGCATCTATAAATTGAAATTGATGAAAGGTCTATAATCTCATAATTTATATGGTTTTCTAAAAATTATGGAAGTTTCTCACCAGTCTTTTTTCTTTGATGTTTAATCTATCACCAATTAAAAGCACAGTGAATAATAAAATCAATTAATAAAAATTTAATGTGGTCAATACAACTTCTTTTAATAACTTTTTTCTTAAAATAAAGAATTTAATATATCAATTTAAAGAAATAGAATATAATGGTAAACTAATAGGAGTGAGAAATACTTTGAAAAACAAACATAAAAATTTTTGATTTTTGGTGGAAAAATCAAAATGATAAAAACTGTGAATAACAATATTATTTGAGATATATGTAAATAATTATATAAATTATATTTCATCACACTTAAGAAAATTACCTCACAAAAAAGTTTCCACTGATATAATAGTAAGTAATAAAAAAAAGCAAAAATATCAATCACTTTTATAGAACCACTCTTAAAAGTATTTTGCATACATGCAGAATCAGATGTGCCTTGAAACTGATAGAGTTTACATTTCAGAGCCCCTCATTGGTACAAGCCCTTCCCAAGGGCCTGAAAGTAACCATGGAATATGTATATATGGACATATATTTCTGTAAAATTTAGAAATATATTTATAATTTTCTGTGACTTCTTTTTTATTGGAATTAATATTCTATATTATAGCTAATTGTCAATTGTAATTTGTGTCCTATTTCTTATACAGAGCATCTTCAAAATGTAGGTGCTCCAAAACATAAAGAAAGAAACAGAGGTCAGGAGGGTTGAGTAACTTCACTATGAAGGAAAGCTATTAAGTTAATAACACAACACTCATAACTAGGCCACATGAATCTGGTTCTAAGGTCCACATTTACTGACCCAAGTGTCTTCATGGATGGATCCCCAATCTCAGTGTCATATATAGTTAGGATGCAGTACTGCTCAATTTACATAAAGTCCAAAATAGGCAAAAATAAACTATGTCTTTTAGAGATAAATACCTTTATGGTAAGAATAAAAAGAATAGCAAAGAGCTGGTTAACATATGGCTCACAGTAGGAATCATAACTGAGTAAAAGAAAAATATAATGAAGAGGAGTCTACAAGGGCTTCAGGTGTGTTTGTCATACTATATTTTTAAGTGAGTAATGAGTCTATAGTTATCCATGTATTATTTCACTTTAAATTGTACACATCTCAGACTTATCCTTACTTAAGTGTAATACTGAAATATTAAAAAAGTAAAATTCCAAAAAAACCCAAAATACTAGGATGTCTCTAGGAAGATAAGTATCCTCCTACCACTAGAGGGGACACAGGTTCGATCCTGGTCCATGAAGATTCCACATGCCATGGGGCAACTAAGCCCATGCACCCCAACTACTGAGCCCTTGACCTAGAGCCAGCACTCTGCAGCAAGAGCAGCCCATGCACCACAAGGAAGAGCAGCTGATGCTCACTACAACTAGAGAAAACTTGCATGCAGCAACAAAGACTCAGCCCAATCCAAAAAATAATAAAGAAAAATTTTAAAATATCTACTAAACATTAAATCAACATACTTCTAGTACATAGACTCCCCTAAGTATATGTAGAAATTCTCAAAAATCTTATTACTTTAAATAGAGAGGAAGTGCATTTCTTAATTTAGTGAACTAAAACCATTGAGATTTTAAGCTATATTTTGGTGTATTTCAAAGAGAATAAATCCTTATTTTGGTTTCCTCAAAAATATTAACAACATAATAACCAAAGGTACCTGGAAGCTGATAACTTTTATGTAGTGAGTTAATGATACGTATTATGGTTCCATCTTATGATAGATACATGAAATGTGTTGTGTAAATCCAACAAGAAGAAGAATCTGGGCTACTTGCAAAATCAAATTCTTCTTAAACCTATCAGAGTGCTGACTTCTTTGAAAAGCAATAATGAGGGAAAATCTGGGGAGGGGTGAAGTGAACCTCCAGATAGACCAGATACAGGCAGTCCCTCACCTTGCCCAGAGCATTGCAATGACACAAGGCAAGCATCTGTACAGGTACTAAAGGTATCAAAGAACCGCTAAAAGCTGAGCAGCCACAGCTGTGAAAGCAGAGAGTCCTGGGGGCCCCTGGACTCCTGCAGCCTCTTCTCCATGGACCAGCAGTTTGCTCCTGGAAACACTGGGGGCAGGAGAGAGCAGAGGAAGCATCCCTCCCATAACAGCACTGCTGAGAGAAAAAAACAATTCTTGCCTGGATCCTTCTCTCCAGTGGAATAAATTATTAAGCTGCTGAAAAAGGACAGCAAATCCTGTCACTTTCAGTGGGTGAAAAAATACAGAGCTTGGGAAAAGGAGAGGGGCAAGAAAGCCTCCTAGTTTCAGATATTTAAAGACCCTTTACTACTGGGGCTTCCCTGGTGGCTCAGCCAATAAAGAGTCTGCCTGTAGTGCGGGAGACCTGGGTTCGATCCCTGGGTTGGGAAGACCCCCTGGAGAAGGGACCGCCTACCCACTCCAGTATTCTGGCCTGGAGAATTCCATGAACTGTATAGACAATGGAGTCACAAAGAGTCGGATATGACTGAGCGACTTTCACTACCACTGGAGGAAGACAGCACCCCCAAGAAAACTTGGTTGAACTGACTCAAGAGACACATGAAATGCCTAAATCTGATGCTGAATGAGGAAACTGTAGAAAACTTTGCTCCTAGCCACCCAGGTTAAGAGGCTCCAAGAAACCAGCAACAGGAGGCTAACAGAGGGACAAGGGTGTCGAGAGACAGGTGCAGGCTCACAGGGAACATCTAAAACTGGTGTTTTAGCGTGGACTGGACACAACCAGAAGATGCTCAGGTATTCCATCAATCTGCTCCCTCCCTAACCACAAGGTAACACCAAAGGAGGCTGAGGCTGACAGTGCATTGAAGGTAACTGTCACAGCCAACAAAACTGAAACAGAGTTCCTCAATAAATGCCAAGCTGGAAAAGAGACATGTCTATGTCCAGGCACAAATACTATTTACCTTGATCTCTGGCACCCTACACAGAGTGTGTAGACTTAAACTAAAAGTTATGAGATATATAGAATGGAAAGGAAAAATAATCTGCTGTTGAGAGACAAAACAAACAACACAAACTAAAAATCAGACAGGGGATTTAAAATGACTGTGATTAATATGTTATGAAACATATGTTATATGTTTTTTTCAAGTGGAAAAAACTTGAAGACATTCCTGAATAGATGGGCAATTTCAGCAGAGAAATGGCAACAATAAGAAAATGTCAAAGGGCATGCTGGAAATAAATTTACCCCCACACACACAGTAACAGTAATGAAGAATATCTCTGACAGGCTCATCAGTAAAGCTGACACATCCAAGGAAAGCCTCCGTGAACTTGAATATAGGTCAATACACATTACTCAGATGGAAACAAAAGAGGAAATTATTGAAAACATTTTTAAAAGAACAAAGTACCCAAAAGATACTGGCCCGTATCAGTGTAAAATATGTTTAAGTGAAGCCTCAGAAGTAAAAGAGAGAGAGAACAGCGAGGAAAACATTTGAAATATGAATGGTTACAAATTTTCCACAGATAATGAATTAAAATGTAGCCTATAAATATTGGGTTGGTCTAAAAGTTCATTCAAGTTTTTCTATAAGATGTTATAGGCAAACCTGAATGAAGCTTTTGTCCAATCCAATATATTCATACTGCTGAAGGACAAAGGTAAAGAGAAGTAGTAAGATCTGTCAGAGAAATGTACATAATTATCTTCAGGAGATGGAGTCTCCAAGGTTTTTGAGACCAGGTGTAACCAGAGTAAGGTATCACATGCCTGAAAACATTTATCTTTCACTGAGAGAAGTGAGGGATGAAAGAAGGAGATTAAGAAAATCAGTGAAGAGAGGTAACAATGTCAGTTTTCCATCACAAAACTTACTCTTCCTGGCTAGGAAAATTTGGATCATCCAGTAATCCATAGCTTTATTACAAAAATCAGGCAATCAATCAGTTGATCGTATGAGCACATGTTTGCTTTGCTGCTCAGTCACTCAATCATTCCTGACTCTTTGTGACCCCAAAGGCTGTAGCCTGCCAGGCTCCTCTGTCAATGGGGTTTTCCAGGCAAGAATGCTGGAGTGGGTTGCCAATTCCTACTCCAGGGGATCTTCCTGACCCAGGGATTGAACCCACATCTCTTGCATCTCCATATAAATAAAATGTAAATACAATTTTTTAAAAATGACAAGATTCTGGTGCTAATATATATTCAAATGATAAAACTATTCATTTATTGGTATTTGTACTCAAACAATATTCATTTATGAGAGTTTTCTTTCAATAACATTTGTTTCTTACTTTCAACATGGTTTTGATCATTATCTTTCCAGGTTGATTTTAGTGTTCCATTAAGTTGAGTTTAATACTCATTGATAGATATTTTACATATCATGAATTAAGCTGGCAAATAATATTGTGCAAAATCTATTCAAAATTACTACCATGAATTATCTGTTTTGAATCAGAAGAACTCTGGAACCTTGAAGAAAGCAAGCACATCATTCAGGACATAATCAAGGGTTAGGAATCAGTGTGATTTGAACATGGAAATTTTAATCAAAACAATACACTATAACAAGTAATTGTCTATTAATAAAGAAAGGATATTCTAGAATCTCTAGAGATGAGATTGGGAACTGCAGGGAGAGACTCTTTTTTGTAGAGGGTGCCTCATTAGAGAGTAGAGAAATTCACTGAGACTGCAAAGTCTCCCAGGGTTCCCCTTTTGGGAACACCCCACTGAAGAACCACTATGGCATTGCTAGAGAAATCTGCCCATGTGGGTCACCCTGAGCTGCTACAAATCAGGTAATTTTGGGGCCTAGAGCTGGAGAAGCTGTGTGTTTCTCTGAAGCCTACACACTAAGAAATTTGCACTAAGTGCAGGAACCTGTCTAGAAAAACACACCAAACTTGGGAAGGAAACCCCTTCCTCACTCTAGTTACCCTCTGCTAACAATGCATGTCATCTGCTGCCAGAGAAAAATTTATGTGGTCTGGATATATTATTCCAGAGCCATCATGTAAGGGTGAGCGGCAGAAAAGAGTCAATGCATCAATAACCAGTACATCAAATTTTAATGTCTCTCAAGAAAAATGCCAATTTGGAAAATAAATGGTCAGCTATATGGCTGACTGCAAGTCACACATTTTGCACTACAAACACTTTCTATTCTAATCATTCGCCAACAAAAAGGGAAAAGAAAAAGTTAATGCACAGAGAATAAATTCAAAAGCATGTCAGAGCTGGTTACATTAGGATTTTCAATTTGTGAAAACTCACCAAGCTGTACACTTAAGGTTTATGTAGCTGTCTTTATCATTTTCATATTTCAGTAAAATCTTTAAAATAAACAATACATGTTGCAAAGTTTAGTTTCTGATTGTCACCTGTACAGAGCACTCCATAGTATCCACATACTTAACCCTACTGACACATTTTATTTCTCTATATTATAATTGCCTATTTAATTGCAATAACTCTAAATTGAAAATAACTTCATTTCCATATTTTAAATAAAGGTTTGTTCAAAAAAAATAGAAGAATTATCTTATTTAGGAAGTAAAGACTTGCCAATCATTCAAAACATGTTTTTTTTTTTTAATGAGTTCTTACATCTTCCTAGTTTATCGCCAAAAGAAGATAACTGACATTATAAATACTATCAGGAAACTGCTTCCAACAGTATTAATTATTCTATGGTAAAAATCAAATGACTCATATGTCACTCACTAAGTTCTTTTTTTTTTTTTACATAAAATGACATATATTTAACTTACAATATATTAGTTTCAGGTGTATAGCATAGAAACCCAAAATTTTTATAGGTTAGAATTTATACAGTGTAATTATAAAATAATGACTATATCCCTTGTGTTGTACATTAGATCTTTGTAACTTAACTTATTTTATACATAGTAGCTTGTGCCCTTTAACCCTCTTCACCAATTTTTCCCTTTCCCCCAACTTTACTCTGGAAACCACCAGTTTGTATATGTGAGTCTGCTTCTGCTTTGTTATAGTTGTTCTCTTGTTTTTTTCAATTTCACATATACCTGAAATCACGCCCTTCACTGACATCTAGTTGGAGACCCAACTCGTCTCCAAAGTGAAAACTGAACTGTCTTCACCTTTCAAGGGAGGATCATTCCCTGTTTCAGAAGCCAGGTCTTCTTAACAGCCTTGTTATCAAATGCATAAACCCAACTGAAACCATCCAAGACCAGTCAGTTCAAAACTTACCCATAAGCTTATCACAAATTAAATTCAACCTTGATACTTCATGTGGTTACTTTGCTGGATGAAATCAATTCAAGCTGTCAATAACTGAGAATGGTCTGATATTTTTCATACTTACAAGCAAATAGTAAGCCTGTCACAGTTTTGTGAATGCTGGCAGAAGACAAGAGGTCCCTGGATCAGAGACAAAGGGCTTTATTTCTCATGCCACAGCAAGCTGCATGAGTTTCAAACTTGCACCAGAGCCCCCCGCCCAACCCCTATTCCCATGGGAGCCCTGTGAATGCTGTGGACAGTAAACAAACCTTTACTCTGCATTGTGAGAAGCAATATTTCTATCTTCAAAGACTGTATCCTTACATGTGTAGCTCAGAACACAAACTGGTAATGCCTCTGCTCACAAGACATGCAAAACTATGACACTTGGGGCCATTTTGTCTTAATGTATTCTCATATTAATGAGAATCTTGAAGATTACGTTTTGAAATAAACATTTTATTTATTTTATCAGAACAGTACATGTATGTGTCAGAAAACTTCGATTTCAATAGGCAAACTTATGCCCGCTAAATAGTATGCCAATTAAAAATACACTGACTTATTGAAACTCTTCTTGCTAACAACAAAATGAATAAAATTCTGAGGTTTTAAAAATATTAAATGTGTGGCTTCCCCCCTTTGGGGTTGCATTTCTAAGTTCAGTCATGTTGGACAATTTGAAAGTGATTCTTTGGATGTGTAGGAGTTACATGTGCTCCAATCAGAAAAATAAAGCTTTATTATAGAATCCTTAAGCTAGCCATAACAATAAAGATGACTTACTCAGAGGTGTGTGTGTGTGCAAACTCATTTGTCTCTGATTCTTTGCAACCACATGGACTGTAACCTGCCAGGCTCTTCTGTCCATGGAATTTTCCAGGCAATAATATTGAAGTGGGTAGCCATTTCCTCCTCCAGGGGATCTTCCTAGCCCAAGGATCGAACCCATGTTTCCTGCATTGGCAGGTGAATTCTTTACCACTGGCATCACCAAGATGTACATCACATATAATCAGTTATATCCCTTCATCATTCCAAACATGTGCTGCTGGTTTCAGAAGAAACCTGATTCTAGCCATGTTATAACCAACTTTGCTTTAAAATTGAGAAATCTGAGATGAATGCATGACTGAGATCAATAAGTGGAACTCAGGTTTCTGAAATCTAGTGAAGTACTGCTCTAAACATGAGGGAAGGGAAGATCATTTCCTTAGGGACAACCTTGCTCCTCCCATGGAAACCTATTCTAGATGTCACAGAAAGAGCTGGAAAACCAAGATTCTGCACAAATCTCCTTGAAATAATTATAGAGTTGCTTACACATTGACATACAATAATTAACATTGCATTTATTCCCTCTCTAAAATATTTATTTATATTTTGGTTGCAAATTTTGTTTTTCTGTGGAAATTGTTTGTGCCATAATTTTTATCTGCCAATTTTCAGTGCAGATATAGTAAGAAATGGATTTGCCTAATTTTGATTTTCTTGTAACCTATTTTCTCATTCATAAGACAAAATAAGCAACCTGTTAAAATTTAACGTTATAAAAAGATTTAGAACTACATCTAAGATAATTCAGCATATTTCTTTTAAGAATCAGTAAGCTAAAACAGAAGACCTGAATAACTTGCACAATGTCTTAGAATAGATTATATCATATATATATATAAATTATTATATCAATTATATATATAACTTCCTAAACAAGTTGATTATATTTCATTCATCATATTATGGTCTTTGTAATTTAAACATGACTACTCTGTCAAGAAAATTGAGATATTTGTATTTTCTTCATCTTTTTTTAAGACTCCTGCCTGACATGGAATAGCCATTCTGATTGATCTTACTGAGGATCATATTTTTGGACTAAAAGCTATAGATAAACTGCCTACTCTGCCACATCAGATGGGATAATGGACCCCAAGTGAGGGTCAGGTACTGAGAACAGTGCTTTGGATCAGAAAAACCATGATGCCAGGTATAGTAAGTTTTTAACTGAAGGGGAAGCATCAAGAGAAACACCCCTAATTCAAATCACAAGAGCAGAGTCTATAGAGGGGACGGAAAGAATGGCAGAGGGATGTTCAGGAGTCTTAGAAGTACCATGCCCAACCCAAGATGCCTGTGACCCTATGGTATGGAAGATGCTATTTAAATACCAGGAGGTCAGCATCTTCCTAGCTCTCTCTCTCGGGTTCATGAAATGGAATGTCTCATGAAAAGTAGACTGCATCTAAACCAAGTGCGGTGAGGCAGATTTGAGTAGATATGAAAGGCCCGGTGTGCCAGGCAATACTGTGGGCTGCGTGTAAATCACCTGACTATATCCTCATAAGATCCTGGGTAGTGGGCAGGATGGTCTCATTTTACAGATGAGAAAACTGAAGTTCAGACAGGGGAGTTCCTGATGGAAGGAAGTGTCCCCAGAGCTTGAACTAACCCAGCCTGGTTGTCTTGGTTCTTTTTTAGAAAGCACTCAGCTATAGCCCAGTACCTGCTCATGGAAGGTCATGGATACAATTTCAAAGGAGGACCTGACAGAAGGGACACTGGTGGATTAGAGTGAGGATTTGGTGGTTTTCTGATTCCCCAGAAAAAGTGGGCACAATTATAGAGTGTGCTGAGAGGGATGCTGATCTCTCACCTGTGGGGGGACATGGATTGAGAAGAGGGTCACCTGAGGGAATTGAGATTCGAGTAACAGGCAGGAAGGCCAGGGGTCTCCAAAGTGAGGAAATAGGGTGCAAGCATCAGACATTTTAATCTCTCTCTTAAGCAGCAGAAGGAAACAAACTAGAGATATTTTCTCCTTCTCTATACAAATTTAAAAGAGGTTTCTCTTAAAACTGTGTTGCCATAAGGACACCTGGTCTCACCTGAAATTAACTATTTTCAAACCTTGAGTTAACTAATGCATTCTTCTTATGAAAATGTTTGTCTTAAGCTATGTTAATGTACTATGCATTTACCCCAAACTCGATCTTCGATCTGGTTCTGCCAAATAGCTTAAAACCTACTTGACAAACCAGTACCGTATAATCAAACACTGTTCTCCTAATCTATGTAAATGAAACTATTTGTAGGTAAACTGCCCCTCTACAAAATTCAAGTCAATCGTTTTATGATCCAGGATGACTCATCTGGTGCCATTCTGAGTTTTGAGACATTGCTTTCTTTCATTAGCAAACTGCTAGTGACTATATAAATCCAGCCAAAAACTAGCAAGGGGGTACTCTTTCTGCCCTCTTCTGATGCTATGTCAGAAGCTTTCTCTATCTCCTTTATACTTTAATAAAACTTTATTACACAAAAGCTCTGAGCGATCAAGCCTCTTCCCTGGCCCTGGATTGAATTCTTATCTGCTGGAGGCCAAAATTCCCAGTTTCTTTGTTGTGATTTCTTCCACAACCTTTCAGAATCTTGGTCTGACCTGCCCTATGGGAGCTGGATCTCCTATTTGTTCATGATGCAGGAAGGAGGGATTTCCATTTCTTCCCATCACTGGTGAAACACTAGGCGGTTGACCAGTAGAATGAAGGGGAAATGGTGAGAGAATAAAAGGCATCTTTCCTTTAGTGCTGGAGACAGGTTGCCTCACCTAAGCATCGCACTTGAGCCTGCATTGCTATGATCACCCACCATCCTTATAGCAATGCCAAATGCGGGTTCCTGAGGGTCACAGATTGTGGCTGTAACCAGATGTGGAGTGCTGGAGAGCACACAGTGGGTCTTGCACACAGGTGACAATTCAGCATGGGAACTGGGAGACCACGGAACTATCTTACTTATGTGTCCCATGGGTCTTTCCATTATAACGTGAACTCCAGGGCACAAGGATGGTATCTTTTTATTTTTTTTTTAAGCTATGGTCTTAGATCAGATTTTCCCTGAAGTTCCTTGGGATACTGCTGAGGAGCAATTTTTCTGGGAGAAGCAAGACTAGGCAAAGGAGAGGGTGGTCTGTAATGCTGTCAGAACAGTGTCCTCTGTCCACCCATTCAGTTGGAAATATTCTGGCTTATTACCCACAAAAGCAAGTGGGATTTATATTTTCTTTAAATTTCTTCTTTAGTCTCTCATTCATTTATCTAACAACTATTTATTTATAGCTCAGTATATACATTGGGCTTCCCAGGTGGCACTGGTGGTAAAGAACCCAACTGCCAGTGCAGGAGACATGAGACTGGAGTTCAGTTCCTGAGTTGGGAAGATCCCCTGGAGGAGGGCATGGAAGCCCATTCCAGTGTTCTTGCCTGGAGAATCCAATGGACAGAGGAGTCTGGTGGGCCACAGACCATAGGGTTGCAAAAGCATTAAACACAACTGAAGTGACTTGGCACCTATGCACACATATGAACTACTATAGTTACTACAGGTTATATTCTATTAACTAAAAGCTAGCAATGTTATATATTTTCATTTACTCATGAGTCTTTATACTTTCATTTTAAATGTTATGAAACACCTGCTATACAATAAATACCATTAAAGTACAGTGTATAGAACAGAACAGTGAGCCAATTGAACAAATTTTGGCATCAGGAGGCATAATTATAGCGAGGAGAATCAAACAGTAAACACAAGGAAGCTCATCTCCATTGTAAAATTACGTTAGGGAAAAATTAAGGTGGGAAAATGACTTTAGATGGAATGGCCATTGAGAAAATTAATTGTTATTGATTCTTCTCCAGGGCCCTGGAGGAGGAGGAAGGAACAAACATTTTTATTCTACATTCCTTTGTCTTAGTCATGTAAGACTTTTTTCCTTAAGTTCTGATTTGCTATGGCAACAATCTATTTGAATTAAGACTAACTTTCTTTAAGCCCATAGCTAATGATTACATAACAAAACAATATGTCTTGCTCAAAGATATGTTTTTCTATTTATTTTTCCAGGACTGATCTCCTTTATTTTCTTTTTTCCTCCCTTTTATTGTTTTTGTCATACAATGCCATGATATCACCATGGGTTTACATATGCTCCCCCTCCAGAAACCCCTCCCTCCCCCCTCCCTCCTCCCTCCCCCCCGGGAAATCTCGATGCACCAGCCCCGAGAATCAATCCTGGGCTGGCAATTGATTAGACATATGATAATTAACATGTTTCAATGCCATTCTCCCATATCATCCCACCCTTTCCCTCATTCACAGAGTCCATGAGTCTGTTCTATACATCTGCATTCCTTTTGCTGTCTCGCATGTTGGGTTTTCGTTACTGTCTTTCTAAATTCTATATATATGTGTTAATATACTGTATTGTTGTTTTTGCTTCTGGCTTACTTCACTCTGGATAATGGGCTCCAGTTTCGTCCATCTGAGTAGAATTGATTCAAATGAATTTTTTTTTAATGCTGAGTAATATTCCATTGTGTATATGTACCACAGCTTTCTTATCCATTCATCAGTTGATGGGCATCTAGGTTGCTTCCATGTCCTGGCTATTGTAAACAATGCAGTGATGAACATTGGGGTACAGGTGGCTCTTTCAATTCCGGTTTCCTCGGTGTATATGCCCAGATATGTTTTTCTTTAAGCTCTGTTCTAATGATTATATAACAACAAGGTATCTTGCTTGAGGACACATTTCTCCTTAAGAGAAACCCATTCTTTCTGGCTAATCTTGTACAGAATAGCTTACAGTCTCTCCTTAGCAAGCTTTAATTTAACATATTTGAGATATTGGAAATAGTAAAATTCCCTAGGACTTGCTTATATATTTCAACTTTATTATTTTTATTTAATTAAGTTCATATAATGTCTTAGGAAATTAAGTAGTCAAGAGAAATTTTTAAGTGATAAGAAAGATTATACAGATGGGTGGAGAGAAGCAAAATTTTTCAAATCTGGTTTCATCTTATTGTACATAAATCAAAGACAATGAGGGTATACAAATACTTTCTTGTAAGAGATAAGTTAGCTGTTATCAATTAAGAAATGCATTTGAAGTAATTACTAAAGAATAAGGCAGTCACTCTATTACTGATTTGAATTTCTCATGCCTGACAAATTGAACTATGGATCTCTACTGCATAATTAATGCACTAAATTTCCTCTATTTTTTCATATTTTATATTAGTAGGACCACATGCCAATTTTTGAAAGACTAAATGCCTCCAAATCTGGAGCCCAGAGATAAGCACTTCTTTTTGCTATTTTAATTTTTCTCTGTACGTATGTATCCATAAACATAACAGTGTCATTTATTTTAAAGATTGTTTACAAAATCTTTGTATATAATAATTTAGAGAATAATTGGAAAACATAAAATTATGAGCCCTTTAAATTTGAAGATTATATACTTTTTTGATTCTCAAATACATATACTTACTGAAAGTTGTTTTATGTTATAAATAGAGGTTCGGTTCAGTCACTCAGTTATGTCCCACTCTTTGCGACCCCATGGACTGCAGCACTCCAGGACTCCCTGTCCATCACCAACCCCTGGAGTTTACTCAAACTCATGTCCATATAGTCAGTGATGCCATCCAGCTATCTCATCTGTTGTCCCCTTCTCCTCCTGCCTTCAATCTTTCCCAGCATCAAGGTCTTTTCAAATGAATCAGCTGTTTGCATCAAGTGGCCAAAGCACTGGAGCTGCAGCTTCAACATTTTTGATATTCACCAGTTTTTTATTTCTACTACCATAGCGATGAGTAGTGGACAACCAGATGGTTTCCCATAGATATTATCAGATATTTTCTTGGAATATTAAAGTGAATTTGACTAAAATAACAGCATTTCTATTCTACGCTTTAAAAAAGCATATCACTTCACATTTGAAATACAAGTTGTTATTGAGAAAAAATTAAATATATCTTGATATTATCCTATAGATATAGACTTTGAAATAGTTTTATGATAGTGACATGACAAAATAACTCTTTTTTAATTCAAACCAAATACACAAGGAAGAATTAGACATTAATGGATTTCTACACAGAAATAATGGTACAACTTTAGAACCAACAAATCTGGGTTCATTTCTGGCTTTACTTCCAGGTTTCTTTATGTGACTTTGGCTAATCAGTCACATAGCCTCATCTTCTTATACATAAATGGAGAAAATAAAGCACCTTTCCTTACAAGATTTTTATCACAATTGAATGAGTTAGTTTAATATAATGTATTAGCACTCTGTTCATTATCTGATTGGCACTCAAAAATGTTAATCTCCCTAACATTTTTTATTTTATAGATTTTATTTGAAAAATATATAATTTCTATGTTTGATATGGAAATATTATAGTTATGGGAAATTGCAACAAAATACCCAAAAATTGAACTTAAAATATCAATGAGTCCTGATGATATGGAAATATTGTATGTTATGGAAAATTGAAACAAACATCCAAAAATTGAACTTAAAGTATCAATGAGTCCTGATGAATCTAAAGATTTTCTTATGAAGGAAATGTCATAGTGGAAGCAGAAATATGACTGCAGTGTTCAACTGCTTAAAGGAAACATAAGACCAGAAATTCCACGTTTAAGATTATGCTTAAATAAAAGTTAATATATATAACATAGTATCAAAGTATTATTATTTTACTTCCTCAGATTCACCAAAGATGAATGACAGTTTATTAGTTTTAATGTGCAGAATGATGCCAAGAAGGACATTTGAAATCACTTTCTCTATTAATTGTAACATTAAACCCTGAGAAAATTTAAGTTTGAATTTTATAATGCATCTCAATCTGAAACCTCCTTTTCTAATTAGTAATTTATTCCTTTTAACTTCCCATCAAGTTGGTTTTTCCAGTTTTAAGCCGGAGGTCACCATTTGTCATTCCTAATATCAAGATTCAGACTACTGATTGACATCTGTACTCTCCTGTAGCCTGATTGTATAAAAAAAAAAGACATTGATGTCCAGGAACAACAAAGCTCTATGCCTTATTGACTGCTTACCATATTCAACTCACTAATATTCACTGGATACTTCCTATCCACATACAACTGGTATTTGTTACATGGTTGTAAAATAAGAATTAAGAAACACTGCCAGTGAACAAAGCTTGTGTGTAGGAAGACAAAGTAGAAAAAAACTGATACTAATGTATCAAGGAAACATTAATTAAATGTAAGTTTGTTTTATTTCTGAAGACTGGTGAACTGTATGGCACCTCCAGGTAAGCAGAACTCCCTGACTATCTAACAGAAATGCCAGCACATAGTTTCTCCCTCCTTCCTCTTTTAAGCGGCCTCATGGTCTGAACTTCTATCAACTCCTCTGTTCTCTATCTCGCATTACGATAAATCTTTCCAAGCATATATTTTATTGGTAAGGAATAGTCAAAATAAAAGAGATATCAATAAAGTTATAGATAATTTACTAAAAATGTTTTTAGTGACACCAGAACTTCTAAATCAAAGAAAATATTGATTATTTTTTCAAGTCTTACAGATACACATTTCATTTAAATCAGTTTGTGCCAAAATTGTTGGGTCTGACCTCCTGGTCAGAGACCTCTGTGTGACCTCTGAGGCCTGACAACAGGCAGTTACAAAGGCTTTACTGGGCAGGTCTCATAAGGAAAGCTGCCTTCCTCACACCAGCGAACAGCCAACGCATCCCTTCAGAGTAGAATGGAGTAGCAGTCAAGGCCTGGGAGATGCCCAGGCTGGCGGTGCCCTGGGAGATGCTCAGGCCGGCAGTGCGCTTGGGTTATCAGTATTCAGAGCTCAAGCATGTCCACTGGGAGGCGTCTTCACCAGAAACTGCCTACAGCACAGGCTTTCTTGCCTGATACCTTTTTGGGGGGAAAGAAGCAGGGGATGGTGGATACTTTTTTCCCACTCTTCTCGGTCTTTAGCTCTTTGGTCTCCTAGACCTTACCCTTCCCTCCTCTCCTCCTCCAGGTCCATAAAGCTGTAAGACCCTTTTTATCAGCCTCTCTAAGCAGTGAGTGATCACCCAGTCCTTAACTTGTACTTTCACCAGGAGAAATGGAGCAATGAGAGAAGGTAGCTTTTTCTCTAATTCAGCTGCTTGCTTACACTTTTGCACTGAGCGACTAAAGGCTTATATGATACTTTCATTTTGGCTTTTTGTGTCAATCAGCTACTCTGACAGTACGGCTCAGCTCACCCCTTGAAATTATCTACCTCTTTAAGCCTTTCTTGTCTGACAAATGGGAATACCAATACCCCTCCCATCATAAGCATGAGATGATATAAGTGGGTTTCTTAGAATAAAACTGATAGAATTTGCAATCTCAGAATCATAATTACGACTGGAAAGTTGAAGGATCTCAAAAACAGTAAATAACATGAATCATTTTATACTCAGTGTAAGCCATTTTACACTTGGAGTAGATGAGTTTTTATAGATGGATGATAAATCTTATGTCTTCAAATCACATCTATTTTCTATAGAAAGCATTTGAATGCTTCAAAGTAAACATATTCATGTGCAAGCAACATTCTAATTTGAGCAAGAATCCAACTCGCAAGATTCTTCCATTTTTACCAATAGTGCTCTCACTTTCAAGCCACTAAGACTTAAGGTTTTGAGTCATATTTCACTCCTGCTTTTCCCCTCATCTGCTTGATAGAGTTGCTCCATATGCACTTACAAAAAACAAACAAACAGACTCTCACTTGCTATCTGACTGTTTTCTTAATAGGAATCTGAGGCAAAATGCCATCTGGCTTTATTCCCAATATTTTCATAATACATTTGTTCAATAACAAACCAACAAACAAACCTTAAATACATTGCTTTCAGGACTAATTAATAATGGATCATATGCACTCCAGCAGTTTTCAGTATTGGTTTAGCCAGGAAAACCTCATTCTCCATGAGCAGTTTATACTAAGAGGCAGAATAGCAATGGAATAGTTGCTTCTGTGCCTCCTGAATATTATTTGTCCCTTTCTACCTTCATAATAATATCTCTACAATTAAAGTTTCCATATATTTCTCTAAAATTATCTTGTTTCTTCTCATGCTTCAAGTCTAAAGCTTCCTCATAAATATTTTTCAGTTCAGTCACTCAGTTGTGTCCGACTCTTTGCGACCCCATGGACTGCAGCACACCAGGATTCCCTGTCCATCACTAACTCCTGGAGCTTACTCACACTCATGTCCATTGACTCGGTGATGCCATCCAACCATCTAATCCTCAGTCATCCCCTTCTCCTCCTGCCTTTGATCTTTCCCAGCATCAGGATATTTTCAAATCAGTCAGTTCTTTGCATCAGGTGGCCAAAGTACTGGAGTTTCAGCTTCAACATCAGACCTTCCAATGAACACCCAGGTCTGATCTCCTTTACGACGGACTAATTGGATCTCCTTGCTGTCCAAGGGACTCTCAAGAGTCTTCTCCAACACCACAGTTCAAAGCATCAATTCTTTGGCGTTCAGTTTTCTTTATAGTCCAACTCTCATATCCATACATGACTACTGGAAAAACCATAATTTTGACTAGGTGGACCTTCTGTTTTTCTATCAATAATATAAGTGACTCATAACACTAATTTGGTGCTTGATGCTTTTATTATATTAAAAATATTTTAAAGTGCCATATAGTCTCCTTTTGCGCCTACAATTACTACAGCATTTTTACTAGACAACTTCAATAACAAACTAAAACTTTCAAAGCATATCTTATTTATTTAATAAGTGCAGTTTCAAATTTGAACTGACGCCTGAAAAATTTTGGTAATTAAATCAAATTGTGTAAGACATTTCAGTGTATTTTATTCAAGTGGAGAGTCAGATAACGCATTAACTATGAGTCTTACTTTATTCTATCTATCCTACTGATTCTCAGTTAAGATTACCTCCAATTTAGAAACATATTAAAATTATAGTTGGTTCTTATAAGACTTTAGTGTATGGCAAGATCACCTGTAACTTCAACAAGCAGAACTCCTCTTTAACTTCTTGGTATTATACTGCACAGGGGTATTTTTTAAAAATGAAAGAAATAAACTGAAGAAAATATAGTGACAATGATATATTTATACTTTTGTGTGTACATTTTCAAAGTCCTGAAAATTCACATCATTTAAAGACTGACAATTTTTTTTTAGGTAAACTACATGACCATGTATACCTTTTACGGTAAATGCAATTATATTAATTTGACTATTCTTATACACATTGTAGGTTGTATATTCTACCTTGAATTTGTATCAGGATAAATATGTTTTATGTGATATTAAGAGTCTGAGATACACAAAAACATTTTCCTATCAATAATTTTTTTGTTTTTAATTTTAAGGTGAATATCACATATTCCTGTGACATAAGTTAGTGGAGTTATATATATATTTTTCTAATTCATTGAAAAGTTACTTTGTTTCAGTCTGTTGATTAATACAATATTCAAATATAATAAGATGCAATCTTATTAGCAAAGGAGCAAAGTAATTTGAGTGAGATCAAAAGGAAGAGATTACTGCTCACCTGAAATTATCAAACCACTGTTAATCAGCTATAATCCAATACAAACAAAAAAGTTTATAAGTAAATAAAGATAAAAAAGAAAGTTCCTAAGAAGGAAGTAACACTAAATCTTATTAACTTGTTAGTATTTACCAGATGTTAACCTAAAGATGTATGGTCCTTTTAAATAACAACTTTTCTACAAAGCTGATAGGCAACTTGCTAAAATGTCTTTTAGTTTTCTTGTACAAAAAGAGAGCTATTTTTTTTTAAATTTCACATATTTCTTTACTCATTTGGCTGTAGTGGGTCTTAGTGTGGCACTGAGTACCTTTGTTGCTGGACCCTGGCTTCTTTCCAGTTGTAGTACATGGGTGGTGGCATGTACAGGCTCAGTACTTGTAGCACTTGGGCTTGGTTGCTCTTGGTTGCATGTGGGATCTTAATTCCCTGACAAGGGATTGAACTGGTGTCCCCTACATGGCAAGGAGAATTTTTACCACTGGACCACCAGGGAAGTCTCAATATGAATGTTTTAAATTAGAGCTATCCCTTTGTCTTGCCAGCATCCTATTACACTGGAAATAGTAGAGTGATGACTGCAGTGTTTCAGAAGTGCAAACTATGAGGCCAGGGATTGTGTTCAAATCTCTACATGCCTAAAAATAGTTAAAAAAAATACTAAGATGCTTCCATCTCTATTTCACAAAAAATGCTATACCTAATATCTAATTTTATCACTAAATTTTATAAGTAATAACTTCCTCTTTAGTTCAGTTACAGAAAGTAAAAGGAACATCTTCTCAAATATCAAACTAGCATATTAAAGAAACTTTAAGTGTATGGAGCTTAAAATAGTGTTGAGACATAATTTTCAAAGTGCTAAAACACAATTCTCAAGCAAATGTAAGGAAAGCAAGAGGCACATTTTATCTCATTAATGAAAGATTCCAAATTGGGAAAGGAGTACATCAAGGCTGTATATTATGAACCTGTTTATTTAACTTACATGCAGAGTACATCATGCAAAATGCTGAGTTGCATAAAGTGAAAGCTGGAATCAAGATTTCTGAGAGAAATATTTGGTATGCAAATGACACCATCCTATGTCAGAAAGTAAAGAGGAACTAAAGAGATTGCTGATGAAGGGGAAAAAGAGTGAAAAGCTGGCTTAAAACTTGACATCCAAAAAATATGAAGATTATAGCATCTGATCCCTTCACTTCATGGTAAATAGATGGCAAAACAATGGACACAGTGACAGATATTAATTTCTTAGGCTCCAAAGTCACTGCAGATGGTGACTGAAGCCATGAGATTAAAACTTCGTTGCTCCTTAGAAGAAAAGCTATGGGAAACCTAGACAACCTATTAAAAAGTAGAGGCACCATTTTGCCAACAAATGTCCATGTAGTCAAGCCTATGATTTTTCCAGCAGTTACATATGGATGTGAGAATTGGACCATAAAGCAGGCTGAGCACTGAAAAATTGATGACTTTTTACTGTGTTGTTGGAGGAGAATTGAGAGTCCCTTTGAGAGCAAGGAGATCAAAGGAGTCAATCCTAGAGGAAATCAACCCTGAGTATTCATTGAAAGGACAGATGCTAAGGCTAAAGATCCAATACTTTGGCCATAAGATGTAAAGCGCCAACTCCTTGAAAAAGGCTCTGGTGCTGGGAAAGATTGAAGGCAGGGGGAGAAGGGTATGACAAAGGAGGAGATGCTTGGATGGCATCACCAATTCAATGGACATGAATTTGAGCAAACTCCAGGAAACAGAGAAGGACAGGAGCCTGCTGAGCTGCAGTCCATGGGGTCACAAAGAATTGGATATGACTGAGCAGCTGAAAAACAATGAGAGAACCAGAAAGTTGGTATATCTAGTTCAAAGTCTGAGGAGACATTTGCATAATTTGGTTCAGGAATGTTGAAAAGTTTGTTAAGGTAAACACAAAACTGTTTATTGTCCTTCAGTTTAGTTTAGTACAGTTCAGTCACTCTGTCGTGTTCGACTCTGCAACCCCATGGACTGCAGCATGCTAGGCTTCTCCCTGTTCATCAGCAACTCCCGGAGCTTGCTCAAACTCATGTCCATCTGAGTTGGTGATGCCATCCAATCATCTCATCCTTGGCCATCCCCTTCTCCTGCCTTCAATCTTTCCCAGCATCAGGCTCTTTTATAAGGAGTCAGTTCTTTGCATCAGGAGGCCAAATACTTCAGGTTCAGCATCAGTCCTTCCAATGAATATTCAGGACTAATTTCCATTAGGATTGTCTTGTTTGATCTCTTTGCAGTCAAAGGGACTCTCAAGAGTCCTCTCCAAAACCACAGTTCAAAAGCATAAAATTTTTGGCATTCAACTTTTTTTATGTTCCAGCTCTCACATCCATACATGACTACTGGAAAAAACATAGCTTTTACTAGATGGACATTTGAGGACAAAGTAATGTCTCTGCTTTTTAATATGCTGGCTACAATTGTCATAGCTTTTCTTCCAAGGAGCAAGAGTCTTTTAATTTCCTGGCTGCATTCACCATCTGCAGTGATTTTGGAGCACAAGAAGATAAAATCTGTCACTGTTATCATTGTTTCCCCATCTATTTGCCATGAAGTGATGGGACTGGATGTAATGATCTTTGTTTTTCGAATGTTGAGTTTTAAGCTAGCTTTTTCAGTCCTCTCACTTTCATGAAGATGATCTTGTGTTCCTAATCACTTTTTGCCATAAGGGTGGCGTCACCTGCATATCTAACGTTATTGATATTTCTCCTGGCAATCTTGATTCCAGCTTGTGCTTCATCCAGCATTTCTCATGATGTACTATGAATAAGTTAAATAAGTAGTGACAATATACAGCCTTGCCATACTCCTTTCCCAATTTGAACCAGTCCATTGTTCCATGCTTGGTTCTAACTGTTGATTCTTGACCTATACACAGATTTCTCAGAAGGCCAGTAAGGTGGTTGATATTCCTATCTCTTGCAGAATTTTCCATAGTTTGTTGTGATCCACCCAGTCAAAGTCTTTGGCATAATAAGTAAAGCAAAAATAGATGTTTTTCTAGAGTTCTCTTACTTGTTCTATGATCCAGCAGATGCTGGCAATTTGATCTCTGTTTACTCTGCCTTTTAAAGTCTAGCTTGAATATCTGAAAGTTCATGGTTCACATACTCTTTAAGCCGGGACTGGAGAATTTTGAACATTACATTACTTTGCTAGCATGTGAGATGAGTTTGAACATTCTTTGGCACTGCCTTTCTTGGGATTGGAATGAATACTAATCTTTTCCGGTCCTGTGGTCACTGCTGAGTTTTCCAAATTTACTGGCATATTAAGTGCAGCGCTTTCACAGCATCATCTTTTAGGATTTGAAATAGATCAGCTGGAATTCCATCAACTCCACTAGCTTTGTTTGCAGTGATGCTTCCTAAGGCCCACTTAACTTCACTTTCCAGGATATCTGGCTCTAGGAGAATGATCACACCATTGTGGTTATCTGGATCAAGATCATTTTTGTATAGTTCTTCTGTGTATTCTTGCCACCTCTTCTTAATAACTCCTGCTTCTGTTAGGTCCCTACCGTTTCTGTCCTTTATTGTGCCCATATTTGCATGAAATATTCCCTTGGCATCTCTAATTTTCTTGAAGAGATCTTTAGTCTTGCACTGATCACTTAGGAAGGCCTTCTTATCTCTCCTTGCTATTCTTTGGAACTCTTCATTCAAATGTTTATATTTTCCCTTTGCTCCTTTGCCTTTCACTTCTTTTCTCAGCTATTTGTAAGACCTCCTCAGACCACCAGTTTGCCTTTATGCACTTCTTTTTCTTGGTATTTTTGATCACTGCCTCCTGCACAATGTCTCAAATCTCCATCCATAGTTCTTTAGGCATTTTCTCTATCAGTTCTAATCCCTTGAATCTATTTGTCACTTTCACCATATAATCATTAGGGATTCGATTTAGGTCATACGTGATTGGTCCAGTGGTTTTCCCTACTTTCTTCAATTTAAATCTGAATTTGGCGAAAGAGTTCATAATCTTAGCCACAGTCAACTCCCAGTCTTGTTTTTGCTGACTGTATAGAGTTTCTCTGTCTTCAGCTGCAAAGGATATAATCAGTCTGATTTCAGTATTGACCATCTGGTTATGTTCATGTATAGAGTCATCTCTTTTGTTGTTGGAAGGTGTTTGCTATCACCAGTGCGTTCTCTTGGCAAAACTGTGTTAGCCTTTGCCCTGCTTCATTTTGTACTCCAAGGCTAAACTTGCCTGTTATTCTAGATGTCTCTTGACATCCTACTTTTGCATTCCAGTCCCCTATTATGATAAGGACATCTCTTTTTTTTGGTTTTATTTCTAGAAGGTCTTGTAGGTCTTCAGAGAACCATTCAACCTCAGCTTCTTCAGCTTTAGTGGTTGAGGCACAGACTTGGAGTACTCATACTGAATGTTTCGCCTTGGAAATGATTTGAGATCATTCTGTCATTTTTGAGATTGCATTCAAGTACTGCTTTTCAGATTCTTTTTGGTGACTATGAGGGCTACTTCATTTCTTCTAAGTGATTCTTGCCAACAGTAGTAGATATAATGATCATCTGAGTTAAATTCACCCATTCCAGTCCATTTTAGTTTGCTGATTCTTACAATGTCGATGTCCACTCTTGCTTTCTCCTGTTTGACCACTTTCAATTTACCTTGATTCATGGAAAAGTAATTATTATCTTTCTGCTGAACAATAGTCAATTCATTATTTTTAGACAATAGTTGTAAACTTATAATTTACTTTTCCCATTGAAAGAAGGTTTTATGAATCATGAAAATATAAATATGCTTGAACATCAGTTATATAAATTTAATAATGTTTACTAAGTTATCTGTCATGAATCATTTTCAGGAAGAAAAGCAGTAATTTATAAGCAACTACCAATATACATGCTCTTCAAACATAACTTGAATTTCCCATACCTCTGCATGAATTTCCTCCAGTGAGCAAAAAATAAATGTTTATATTTTCATTCCCTTGTCTAATATTTAATAGTGTGTACTCTAATGAAGAAAGCATATGTTTCCAATCTTTGTCAAAACTCGCTATATTGAACAGAAATAAAAAACAAATCCTTGAAGTAATAACAAAATAAGATGATTTTTCACAGCTTTTTTCTCTAATCATCTCTAATAGCCTTCTTAAATTTCTCTGTCTAAAACACTGATTACTCATAAACATAACTGTGATAGTTTATATGGATACTGTTTTATCCATATAACAGGAATATCTATCATACTGCTTATTTTAAATCAAGTTGTAAGTTTTGATTCTTGAAGAAAAGGACAAAGAAAAGAAAAATTAGAATCAAGTTACTGGCAAAGTGTTTGGGGGTCAAAAATTCTCCATTTTGCCTTTAACTATGCAATATAGTTTTGATTTTAAACCCTGTGATTTTTGGTGCTTGTGAAGCAATTATCCTGCTATAATTTTTCCTTATTTTTTGTTTTGTTTTGTTTTGTTTCTGTTGAACATAAATTTTGTAGCAGTCATATCTCTCACAAACTAGGTATTGTTTAAAAGGTCTGGAATAAACTTAGCTGCAATTGAACAGCAATGAAAAGTCTCCTGTAGAATTAATGATATGCATTTTAGACAGTTTGTAAGACCAACTAGCATAAGCCATACATCTTTGAATGGGGCTTGTTAGTTTCCTTTGCTAAGGAACTTAATTAAAATTGTTCCTTAAAAGTGGCTTAAAATTGTATGGATGTATTATTCATTCAAAGTATAGTTCTGTCTGAATATATGAACTAAAATAAAAGGATAAAAGTTAACTACAAAGCAATAATTGAAATTATACCATTAAAAATCAACATAACCCTCATCTTATATGGGCGTAGGTATGTGTTCATTTACATATGTTGTGTTGAGAAGTAAATGAGTTGATACACTTTTTAAAAATGATAATTTAGAATGGTTGGTAAATAGTTTTCATCAAATGTTACCTTGCTTTTTATGCTATAAATGTAAGTATGCTCTAAAATCAAATGGAACACCCTGATTTTATTTGGTATATTCAAGTCTTTTATTAATATATTGCCTTCACTTACTCTAAGACATAACAGGGACCATCATATCTGCTAAGGCACCATGCCACTTGAAACCCACATGCCTTTCCCAAAGCTACTTATCCACCACTCCTTCATCTAGGTATCCTCTCAAATGCAAAATGAATATAATCTTAAATGTTTTCTATGTCTCTAAAAACTTAAATTTAACTTCTCTTTTTTATTTATACATTCACATATGAAGTATACAAATGTATATATGTATCATGCTGTTTTATACTGTATTACTAATGTAACACAGTCATTTTCTTTCTTAATTCCTTCTTCTTGTCAGATGTTGAGGCCTGAAATGATACTTCTTGTAGGTGTATTCTTACCATCTAGCTAAGTGCCTGAAATAGTGTAGCAGTTGAATCAACATTTGAGGATCATAAAGATTAAACAATGATCAAATATGTGTTTCTCCTCATTTTTTAAATCCATTTTGTTGCATATGGTAGAAGATTAAATTGAAAGTGTAGTAAAAAAATCAATATGTTTAATCAGAAATGTTATTAAAGAAATTGAATCCAAAAATTGTTGAGCTGTGCTTGGCTTAAATGATTGACTGTCATTAACCATCAGTTGATTGATAATCCTTGATGTAGTGAAATAAATAAACAAAATCCCTAGCAAGGTTTTAACAATTAAAAAGCCCAGGAACAAACTAAGTAATGCAGATTTGAAAATATAAGACATGTCAGTAAATCATTTTTTCTTTGAGCATTTAAAAAGTTTTGACTGTTTTCTTTGTTCATATAGTGCTAACATCATAACATGAAGTTGAACAAAGGTCCTTGTGTTCAGAGTTTCTAGTCCAGAGAAAAGTATTCATAGCTTTATTGTGATACAGTACATAATGTAGTTACTAGGCAAAGAACTTACAAACAAATTAAGTTTAGGCATAGCAAGTATTTGTCCATTTTTAAAGGAGATCTGGATATAGGTAGATGGAAAGGGCAAGGGAAGGTTTTCCAAATGAGAGAAGAATGTTTTTGACAAAAATAATTCTTGCTGAAAGTGAAAGAGGAGAGTGAAAAAGTTGGCTAAAAGCTCAACATTCAGAAAACTAAGATCATGGCATCTAGTCCCATCACTTCAGGGGAAATAGATGAGGAAACAGTGGAGAAAGTGTCAGATTTTATTTTGGGAGGCTCCAAAATCACTGCAGATGGTGACTGCAGCCATGAAATCAAAAGACGCTTACTCCTTGGGAAGGAAAGTTATGGCCAACCTGGATAGCATATTGAAAAGCAGAGACATTATTTTGCCAACAAAGGTCCATCTAGTCAAGGCTATGGTTTTTCCAGTAGTCATGTATGGATGTGAGAGTTGGACAGTGAAGAAAGCTGAGTGCCAAAGAATTAATGCTTTTGAAATCTGGTGTTGGAGAAGACTCTGGAGAGTCCCTTGGACTGCAAGAAGATCCAACCAGTCCATCCTAGGGGAGATCAGTACTGGTTGTTCAATAGAAGGGCTGATGTTGAGGCTGAAACTCCAGTGCTTTGGCCAGCTGATGTGAAGAGTTGACTCATTTGAAAAGACGCTGATGCTGGGAAGGACTGGAGGTGGGAAGAGAAGGGGATGACAGAGGATGAGCTGGCTGGATGGCATCACCAACTTGATGGACATGGGTTTGGTTGGACTCCGGGAGTTGGTGATGGACAGGGAGGCCTGGCGTGCTGTGATTCAAGGGTCGCAAAGAGTCGGACATGACCAAGTGACTAAACTGAACTGAACTGATGGTTAAATTAACTTTGCAAGAGTAAGTTCCCAAAGAATCTAGGCAAAGACATTTAAAAATATTCTTTTTAATGATTGATTTTAAGATTCTTTGAGAACTAAATTAAAAAATGCAGTGCTCTACAATATCAGCAGAAGAAAAAAGCTATTTAAGAATATTAATTTTAATGCAAATTAAATATTTTAGACAATATTTATTATTACATGCAATCTCACCAAGTTATCTAAAGTTATGAAACTGCATAACATATATTTAGTAGAAAGATGAATACATATTGCATGTGGAGGAAATGGAACTTTCTCAGCCCTGATAAAGCTCCCTGCTTGATTTGTCTTGGAAGATTTTAAATCATAAATATTCTCTGATTTCACTTGGATTTTAAAAGCCACAGTGGCCTCAGTCTTATATTAAAAATGAGTCAGTGATAAAAAATTACATGATGAATGATGTGTTATAAACATTAAATGTCTATATTTTTGTTGAAGGGGAAAAAGAATGGCTTGTTTATAGTCTAGAGAAGAAAAAAAACAATAGCTTTCTTTTTAAATAACTTACTTAGATTGTGTGCTCCAATATGTCCCATATTAAAACATAACACTTCAGGGTTCTAAAAAAGTTAAGAGGAAAACTTAATCATTTTAATTGTTTGTGCTAAGTCACTTCAGCACGTCTGGCTCTTTAAAATCCCATGGACTGTGGCCCGCCAGGCTACTCTGTCCATGGGATTCTCCAGGCAAGAACAATGAGTGGCTGCCAAGCCCTCCTCCTCCAGGGGATCTTCCCCATCCAGGGATAGAACCCATGTCTCTTGCATTTCCTGCCTTGGCAGGCATTTCTTCACCACTAACACCATCTGGTTTCATGTAATTTGGGCTGTTACCAATGAATGGACTAAAGAGTAAAACTGTCCCTTTCGTATATATATGAAATTGAATATGAATATGAATATGAATATGAATATGCCCCACAAGGGAAACCCTGTGGCTCAGCTGAAAGTAACGTTAAAAACCACACATTTAAAGGAAAAAGTTATATTTCTACACTCTTTTAAATGCTAAAATTAAGTAACAAAATATCTTATGATTCTAGAAACTAAACATGGCTTAGGGATTTTACTTCTAAATTTGAAGAACAATATATACCCTGAAACTTTTTTTTTTACCAGAATAGAATAGAATATTCTATATTAAGCATTTAATGGCTCAATCCAGACATATAAATAACATTCTATTTATTGTGCTTTTATATGCTATTGTGCTTTTATGTGCTAGTTTTTCCAGCTATATACTAGAAAATTTAGCATAAAAAATATACCCTAGTAATATGATAAGCGATAAGCTACCACACCAGCAATTGGATCCTGATTTGAAACAAAATGTTTATTTTAATAGTTTTATTATCTGTGATATTTTTTTCAACAAAATGCTTTGCTTTAAATGAAGATCAACTATACACGGTGAGAGTTACATCAGATAAATTGTACAGATAGAACAATCTTGAGAATGATCAAAAGGAAAGATCATCAGACTGAGTGAAAAAGCGGTTAGTAAAATAGTAAGGAAACTGAAAAGCGAAAGTGAAGTCATTCAGTCGTGTCTGACTCTTTGCGACCCCCTGGACTATTAGCCCACCAGGCTCCTTCTGGCGATGGAGCTTTCCAGGCAAGAGTACTGGAGTGGGTTGCCATTTCCTTCTCCAGGGGATCTTCCCGACCTAGGGATTGAACCTGGGTCTCCCGCACTGTGGGCAGATGCCACCAAAGGACTGCAAAAGCAAAACAATCAACGAAATAAGTTGAAACAGATAGAAGTATAGAGGGAACTTAAATGGTATGTAGAGCTGTTCAAATTTGAATTCAGAGGGATAATCATATTTGATCAATGCAGAAAGACAAAGCATAATTGAAACATCTTATATCCTCTTAGACGGCCTTGTAAAGAGAGCTTGAGATTGTTCTCCTGTCCTCCTTTGTAACTGAAAGCTGAGCAGTTATGCCCAGCTAAACAATTATATTTACAGGTCTTCCTGGTATAGTTATTGCAATAACGGCACATCAGTGACCTATAAACAGTGTGGGACTTCCAGGAGCAAGTGCCATTCATCTTTAACCTGCTTTGTACTATTGTGAGCCTTGATTATAGCTTGATGGAATATAAATTGGTGACTGGAGGTCCTATAGCCCTCTTGAACTCTGAGATAATCCTGGAGATAAAAGCCATGCTCCTGGAATGCCAGAAAAGATGGGAAATTGAGTTCCAGATCCCTCATTGAGCAATTATGTCAGCTGTGGACAGTATATTCCATGAAACGGGAAACTTTTGTCCATTCAATCCACTATTTTTTTTTTCAGTCATCTACTTGGTGTTGGACACAATTACTAGCACAGTTTAGATAGATGTAAAAAAACAAAAATCACAGAACAAATGTTGAGAATGAGAAGTTGAAAAGAATTTACAAAACCCAGGATTTTCCTTCAGATGAACTTTTAGCATTTCAAACATTTCATATCAGTGATATAAGCCTCAGTGACATTTTTAGAAGAGTAGCATAATGCAGTATTCAAACTAATTTGAGTTTCATGTAAATAGAGTGTCAGATTTAAGAAATAATATATGGCATCTAGTTAAAGTTGAATTTCAGATAGATAAGAAATATTTTATATAAGCATATCACATGCAACACTTGGTAGGTACATACCTATGGTAAAAATTGATTTATCATATATCTGAAATTAAAATTAACCTGGAAGCTCTGCATTTTATCTAACAGGTCCACCTATAAAGTTGTTGAAAGTCATAATTATGCTTATTACTTAGGTAATTTTCAAAATAATATTTTCATGGGGCTCTGCTCTGCTATTCACCGTGATCTACAATGCCATATAAAATCAATCTACCAATAGTGATAAAAGAATGTGTTTTTTATTGAGCACTTATGTCACTGAATTTTACAATGATACTTTCTTAGTAGATAAAGATACAGAAGCTTAATCTTCAATCAATTTGTTGTGGTCACATAGCTAAAAAATAGCAAAACTAAGATTGGAATCTAGGTTGGTATTATGTAACTTCATTTCAATGTTAAGTATATGCCAGATTGTAATATAACTTAATGAATGATGAAAGATACAGATATTAAAAATAAAATACAGACAGGATGTTTAAACCTAAATTTTTCTCAGCCAAAATTAAGAAAAAAAAAATTTTCTTTCCAGAGATGTACTGAAACTTCTTGGTAAAGTCAAGATACCCAGAAAATGCTATATTTCAACTCCTCTCTTTTCTTCACCCTAACCACCAATCCTGTCAGTGAATTCTGTTTTCTATCCACATTCCTCTCAATTCTATATCTTTGTCTCTATGCTCACCTTGCCTTCCTTAATCAAGCCTTCTTAATAAAACGAAAGTGAAAGTGAAGTCACTCAGTTGTGTCCAATTCTTCGGCAACCCCATGGACAGTAGCCTACCAGGCTCCTCCGTCCATGGGATTTTCCAGGCAAGAGTACCTGAGTGGGCTGCCATTTCCTTCTCCAGGGGATCTTCCCAACCCAGGGATGGAACCCAGGTCTCCTGCATTGCAGACAGACACTTCACTGTCTGAGCCACCAGGGAAGCCTTCCTTAATAAAAGGAAATTGTAAACCAGGAAGCAGCTGGAGAGAAGTAAGTTGAATAGAAGACTCTTACTCTTTACCTTGTCATCCTCATCTTCATCCCCTTATCACCATCAGATCAGAATTAAGACTCAGGCTCTGTCACAACAATACTATATTTGAAGCTTGAGTGCCACACTTCATCCAAAACTGGGTGATCAAAATAAACCAATTATCTCTTTTAGCAGAAAGAGGATTGAGGACATACCAAAAAAGATAGATGAATGCATAATAGCTAACTGAATGTAATGGCATATCTTTAGAGCAAGGATTAATACAAATTTGCTAATAGGGAGAAACAACAGCATGATTTTAAAGCTGCATGAATAGAAACAAATCTTCTGATTTCAGTGGCTATGACTGGATACAATTTGGTTCTGGCATTGTCTACAAGTTTGCAACTCCCTTATTACTATATGTATCCTACGTTGTATTCACATTATTTCATGTAAATGTCAGTGCTCCTTGAAACAAATATTAGGAAGAAGAGAAGAAAAAGGAAGAGTGAGTAGAAGGAAGAAATGAGAGAGAAGAAAATATAAGTACCTAGTTTGATTAACATTTACAGTATGACTTACTGAGTGTTACCAGCTGAAAATATCTCAGAAAAAAAATATGAATTCATTCTATTGGTATATTCAATTCATAGTAAAGGAGGCTGGGGCACAAGGAGGCTGCATAACTTGCTAGAGAACATGTCACTCCCAAGAGACATTTAGTAACTGGATTCTAGGTAGTCTGAATTCCCAGCCTATGGTGCAAACCTCTATATCATCTTTCCGTCAGTAATTCAGCAGTCTCCTTTTTAATCATTTACCTACAAAACAGGCAAAGTGAATGTCTTCAAACATCAGTTGATCATCAATCAGTCCTGCACACAATAGCAGAGTATAACATACCTATTTGTGATATACAGGAGCCAGAATTATTTGGGATCCATTTTACAAAGCGCAGCAGAACACTGCAGAGCCTCTCACTTCCATGTAATGGTTAAGCTCATGATCTAGAGTAAATTAGACCATGTAAACATCCGAGGTGTACCACTTAGGAGCTTACCAACTTGGGGTGAACAACTCTCTTAGCAAAAATCCACATGTGTATAAATAGGAACTTATTTCTTGCTTCATGTTGTTCTTTTTAAGGCTAATGAGATAGTGAGGTAAGGAAGTAATGTGAAGTGAAGTCGCTCAGTCATGTCCGATTCTTAGCGATCCCACAGACTGTAGCCTACCAGGCCCCTCTATCCATGGGATTTTCTATGCAAGAATACTGGTGTGGGTTGCCACTTCCTTCTCCAGGAGATCTTCCCGTCCCAGGGATTGAACCCGGCTCTACTGCACTGTAGGCAGACGCTTTACCATCTGAGCCACAGGATGTAATATAAATATATCATTAAATAAACAAAACTATATCTACAATTTATGGGAAGGAGATTCAAAGTATATTCACAGGACTTCTGCACCTGAGTATAGCAGTAAATGGATATAAAGTGAAGAGTAAGTATGCTTTAAAAAAGTCTCTATTATTTTAATCTTTTGCAGTCAAAAGGTATTCACGTATTGAGTAGGTAAATAAATACTAAATCTTATATATATTAAGTAATCAGAAAATATTACAAATTATTACTGATTCCCTTTGACTTAAAAAGCCCTGATAAATTTAACTTTACACAGTTTAATGGAATTTAGACCCACTTTTGAGAAAACATAAATACACTAACAGGGTATAAAAACTGACTCATATCTGAATTTTTGAAAGTCTTCTTTGCTTATAAACAAAGTAAAATGTATTTAACTATAGTAAGAATATCTTGACCTTTCAACACATGAGAAATCCACATAGAACATTGAAAATACATTTAGGAGATATAATTACCAATATTTCTTACCATATTAAATGAACAAAATAATTAGACAACATTTGCAGTGGTAAACAACAGAATATATTTTTCTAGTTTTAAGCAGGACCAAGATTTAATAAAGATGTTAGGAAAGTCATAGAATAACCAAGATATCAGCATGTCAGCTTAGGGAATGATGGGCAGGAAGATGCACAAACCCCATCCTGAAAGTGGCTACCTGGAGACCCCACTGAAGCTGAATGCTGACCAGCTCCTGAGCTTTTGTTACTAATGTCCTTGAAAGTGGGATCCTGCTCCACAGCGCTCACCAGGAAGGATGGGTGGGGAGGGTAGCTTCTGTGAAGTACCTGCATTTGCCTGTTCTTTCTGATAAAAGGAAGTCTTGTTCCGAATTCTCTTTATTAGAATCTAATTCACATATCTGCTTCCTCAAGAAGGCAGATTAAGTAAGAATTTTGGTTTCCACTTTGGGGATGACAAAAATCAAAACATTCCCAAAATATTTAAAGGGGTATTCAAAATGTGTTCAGTAACCAAAAATCACAGCAGCTGTCCATCAGAAACAGTACTAAAAATATGTATACTTATATGGTGAAGTCTTTATATTAGTGGATTTTAATTAAGCAGAAATAAATATAAAGAATACCACAAATGATAGTTTATAACTATTTAATTTCATGTTTTGGTTTCATATAATTCATTATATGAATTTTGATAATTTGGCAGATGATGTCATAGCACTCTATGAAAATGCCAGGAGCATATCAGGCAGTTGAATAAATATCCCTTTTTTCAAAGGCATCTTTGGACATTCCCCAGAGCTTTACTTGAAAAGATGGCAGTTTTGTGTATGCTATAGATTATGAATGTTTGTTCAACTTAATTAAATATGGCTCGATACGAGAAACTTTTTAAATACTGGAATTCTTTTAAGTTCTCAATATTTTTCTACTGTGTCAAATATGTCCAAAGTAATTTCATCTAATAAATTCAATTTATTGATGCCAGAATCATCTAATAATTACATTATTTGAGAGCTCTGACTTACCTATAATCATTTTTTGTCTGGAAATTTTTAGATTCTATAACAGTCAAAAATAAGAAAGTAAGCAAAGCAATTTATAAGGTCCAGGCACAAGCATGTGTCTACTTTTGCATGCTGTCCACATATTATAACTCCATGAATATCTCTCATAGCATACTTCCCCTTATTCTTGAAACAATACAAATGATCTCAGTTTGAGGTATACAGACTAAAGTACATTGAATATATTAGCTTCTTTAAAATAACTGTGGGAGAGATCACAACAGAAAACACAGAAATACAAAGGATCATAGGAGACTATTATCAGCAACTATATGCAAATAAACTGGACAACCTGGATGAAATGGACAGATTCCTAGAAAAGTACAACTTTCCAAGACTAAACCAGGAAGAGATAGATAATACTAATAAACCCATCACAAGCATGGGAATTGAAACCGTAATCAGAAATCTTCCAAAAAACAAAAGCCCAGGACCAGATGGCTTCACAGCTGAATTCTACCAAAAATTTAGAGAAGAGCTAACACCTATTCTACTCAAACTCTTCCAGAAAATTGCAGAGGAAGGTAAACTTCCAAGCTCATTCTATGAGGCCACCATCACCCGAATTCCAAAACCTGGCAAAGATGCCACAGAAAAAGAAAACTACAGGCCAACATCACTGATGAACATAGACGCAAAAATCCTTAACAAAATTCTAGCAAATAGAATCCAGCAACACATTAAAAAGATCATACATCATGATCAAGTAGGCTTTATCCCAGGGATGCAAGGATTCTTCAATATTCACAAATCAATCAATGTAATACACCACATTAACAAATTGAAAAATAAAAACCACATGATTATCTCAATAGATGCAGAGAAAGCCTTTGACAAAATTCAACATCCATTTATGATAAAAACCCTCCAAAAAGCAGGAATAGAAGGAACATACCTCAACATAATAAAAGCTATATATGACAAACCCACAGCAAACATTATCCTCAATGGTGAAAAACTGAAAGCATTTCCCCTGAAGTCAGGAACAAGACAAGGGTGCCCACTCTCACCACTACTATTCAACATAGTTTTGGAAGTCTTGGCCACAGCAATCAGAGCAGATAAAGAAATAAAAGGGATCCAGATTGGAAAAGAAGAAGTAAAACTCTCTCTGTTTGCAGATGACATGATCCTCTACATAGAAAACCTTAAAGACTCTACCAGAAAATTACTAGAGCTAATCAGTGAATATAGTAAAGTTTCAGGATACAAAATCAACACACAGAAATCCCTGGCATTCCTATACACTAACAATGAGAAAACAGAAAGAGAAATTAAGGAAACAATTCCATTCACCATCGAAACAAAAAGAATAAAATACTTAGGAGTATTTCTACCTAAAGAAACAAAACACTTGTATAAACAAAACTATAAAACACTGATGAAAGAAATCAAAGAGGACACAAACAGATGGAGAAATATACCGCGTTCGTGGATTGGAAGAATCAATATAGTGAAAATGAGCATACTACCCAAAGCAATCTATAGATTCAATGCAATTCCTATCAAGCTACCAGAGGTCTTTTTCAGAGAATTAGAACAAATAATTTCACAATTTGTATGGAAATACAAAAAACCTCGTATAGCCAAAGCAATCTTGAGAAAGAAGAATGGAACTGGCGGAATCAACCTACCTGACTTTAGGCTATACTACAAATCCACAGTCATTAAGACAGTATGGTACTGGCACAAAGACAGAAATATAGATCAATAGAACAGAATAGAAAGCCCAGAGATAAATCCACACATCTATGGACACCTTATCTTTGACAAAGGAGGCAAGAATATACAATGGAGAAAAGACAACCTCTTTAACAAGTGGTGCTGGGAAAACTGGACAGCCACTTGCAAAAGAATGAAACTAGAACACTTTCTAACACCATACACAAAAATAAACTCAAAATGGATCAAAGATCTAATCATAAGACCAGAAACTATAAAACTCCTAGAGGATAACATAGGCAAAACACTCTCCGACATAAACCAAAGAAGGATCCTCTATGACCCACCCCCCAGAATATCGGAAATAAAAGTATGAATAAACAAATGGGACCTAATTAAAATTAAAAGCTCTGCACAACACAGGAAACTATAAGCAAGGTGAAAAGACAGCCTTCAGAATGGGAGAAAATAATAGCCAGTGAAGCAACAGACAAACAGTTAATCTCAAAAATATACAAGCAACTCCTGCAGCTGCATGCTAGAAAAATAAACGAGCCAGTCAAAAAGTGGGCCAAAGAACTAAACAGACATTTCTCCAAAGAAGACATAAAAATGGCTAACAAACACATGAAAAGGTGTTCAACATCACTCGTTATCAGAGAAATGCAAATCAAAACCACAATGAGGTACCACTTTACACCAGTCAGAATGGCTGCCATCCAAAAATCTACAAGCAATAATGCTGGAGAGGATGTGCAGAAAAGGGAACCCTCTTACACTGTTGGTGGGAATGCAAACTAGTACATCCACTATGGAAAACAGTGTGGAGATTCCTTAAAAAACTGCAAATAGAACTGCCATATGACCCAGCAATCCCACTGCTGGGCATACACACCGAGGAAACCAGAATTGAAAGAGCCACGTGTACCCCAATGTTCATCGCCGCATTGTTCACAATAGCCAGGACATGGAAGCAACCTAGATGCCCATCAACTGATGAATGGATAAGAAAGCTGTGGTACATATACACAATGGAATATTACTCAGCATTAAAAAAAAAATTCATTTGAAGCAGTTCTACTCAGGTGGACGGAACTGGAGCCCATTATCCAGAGTGAAGTAAGCCAGAAGGAAAAACAACAATACAGTATACTAATGCATATATATGGAATTTAGAAAGATGGTAACGAGAACCCTGCATGCGAGACAGCAAAAGGAACACAGACGTATAGAACAGTCTCGTGGACTCTGTGGAAGAGGGCAAGGGTGGGATGTTATGGGAGAATGGCATTGAAACATGTTAATTATCATATGTGAAATCAATCGCCATCCCAGGGCTGATGCTCCGGACTGGTGCACCGAGATGACCCAGGGGGAGGGAATCAGGAGGGAGGGGGGTTCTGGAGGGGGAGCATATGTAAACCCATGGTGGTTTCATGTCAATGTATGGCAAAACCAACACAATAAAGTAAAGAAAAATTTAAAAAATTAAAATAAAATAACTGTGGTAAGCTTGATAGTAAGGGTGAAGACAGAAAATAAAACAAAAAATGCAGAGAGTGCTTTAAGATTGTGGCACAGAACTTACCTCATCCCATCTATGTACCAATTCTACAGCTATAAACTGATCAACTCCCTCAGGAAGAGCTGTGAACTAGCTAAAAGCTTCTCTGCAGGAAGGGATCACATTGATACAGTAGAGAGGCAGAGACACAGACTCCCAGTAAACTTTATACCCAGTGCAGCAAGGCCCTAGCAGGAAGAAGTCCACAACTAACAGACTTCTCTCTGAGGAGCTAGAGTTCCAGCCCCACCTCAGGCAACCCTAATCTGAGAACTTGCACTGGAAATATGAATCTCCAAAAGTCAGGCTTTGAAAATCAGTGAGTCTTACATTCAGGATACCCAAAAGCCTGTGAGGGATGGAGAGTCTGCTTTCAAAGGGCTTATGTGCAGACTCATTGACACCAAGACCCACTGCAAAAGCACCAATTTGAAAAATGCCTAGACCCAAAGTGAAGGAGATTTACTAGCTAATCTTAGTAGTCATTTGATGCTTTCCCTGGTGATAGAGGCACTGGTGGGAACCATTTTTGCTCTTACACTCCACCCTGGGAGAGGCAGCACTGAGGAGCACCAGCTTCTGTTACCCCTCTAGCTTGCTAGTGCTGGCTGGCTCACCCTATCCACATACTCTCTCAAAGATTCACTGAAAGCAATGATCTCACCTCTCCAATGAGCCTCATGTGGCCCTGCTTCAGGCAGTAGGTTGCCCCAGCTCTGCTCCTCCCTGATTTCATAGTCCTGTTGAAGTTGATGACTTTGCTCCATCCACAAGCCCTCCTATGAACCTGCTGAAGCTGGCAGGCTCGCCCCAAATCTGTGGCCCCACATAAATTGGCAAGCATACATGGTCCATACAGGGGACGCTCCTTGAGCGCTGGGCCCAGGTGGTATTTCTGGACCCCATAGTTTTGAAATAACTGGAAAGAAAGTTCTTGGCAAGGTAGCACTCCCAGGATACAACACAGACGCCCTCAAACTTTTTGTGACAAACGTTTCTTTATTTGTCCTGGGTGATCATCCCGAAGGTCAGCTTCAGCTTTACAATATGCCTAGAGGCTGCAAAGAGTTCTCAGCAAATGTAGGTTGGGGATGCCATCTTTAGGTTCTCTTTTGGTCTTGCTACAGCTCACCGGTATTTCTCAGAAAGGACATTACACACTCATCTGGAACCCTGGTTTTTGCAACTATATTCAAGGATACACTTTCAAATCACCTGATCTGAGGCTAGCAAGGGTAATGAAGGCAATTCCACAAGAATGCATATATTTGCATTTTTTAAAGCTCTTACTTGTGGAGCTGGCTTCCAACTAGCTTAAACCTTGGTGTTGACAAAAATCTCTTTATCAGTAACACTGACAAGGTTTTTGGCATGGTCTCAACAACTGGAAGCTATTAAGAATAAAGTAGACTGCTTAGACAATCAAAAAGATTCTAGAAACAACCAGAACTAAGGCAAGGTTGAAAAATACCAATGCCTACACAAGGGTATACGTTTAAGACTATGAGAGATAGATGTTTCACCTAATACATGCAAAGAAACTCAGAGAACACAGAGAAACAAGAAAAACATAGAGAAACAAGAAAATAAGGAAACAAAGGAAAATGTTACAAACAGAAGCATAAGGTAAAACCCTAAGGAGGGGGGATCTTAAAAATATAGATTTAATTTACCTGATAAAAAAGTTAAAGTAATTGTCTCTGAACATGCATAATGGTAGGTGAACACAGTGAGAACTTCAACAGAGACATAATTACATATAGAGAAGTATAAAAAAGAAGTCACAGAGCTGAAGAATATAAGAACTGAACTAAAAACACACTAGAAAAGTTCAAAAGCAGTCTTGATGAAGCAAAGAACTATTCAGCAACCTAAAAGCCAGTACAGTGTAACTCACCCAAAGAGAGCTGCTAAAAAATAATAAAAATAATAATAATAATAACTAAAAAAATAAAAATAGCTTAAGAGATCTATGGATTATAGGGTATCATTCAGATTAGATGGGTTCCAGAAGGAGAATACATTTCAAGAAATAGTGGCTGAAATCTTCCTTAACATGGAGAAGAAAACAGACATTCAGATCCAGGCAGCACAAAAAGTTCTAAAAAAGATGAACTTAAAAAGATCCACACCAAGTACATTGTAAGTAAAATGTCAAAAGATAAAGAAAGGAGAGTTTTAAAAGTAGCAAAAAAAAAAATTGCAAAATGAACAAACAAAAAGAAACAAAAACTACCTTTTACATACAAGTAAATCCCAAAGTAAATCCCCTTAAGCCTATCAGCTGGCTTCTTAACAGAAACTTTGCAGGCCAGAAGGAAGTAGAATAATATAGTCAAAGTGCTGAAGGTGCAAAAAACAGACAAAAATATCTAACCAAGAATACTCTATTTAGCAAAGTTAGGTTATGAGGTTTATTTATGATCTAAAGATAAACACACACTAAAAGTGAAAGCATGGGAAAAAAACATCCTGTGCAAATTAAAAGGAAAGCTGGTATAGCTATACTCATATGAGACAAAACAGACTTTAAAAGAAAACCTATAAAAGACAAAGAAAGATAATGCATTAGAATAAAGGGGTCAAGCTGATAGGAATGACATAAATATATAATCCAACTTGTAAATATAGTCACTCAACAAATGAGCACCTAAATATATAAAGCAAATATTAAAAGACGTAAAGGTAGAAAATGACAGCACCAAAATAATAGTAGGGAGCTTTAATATCTTATTAACATCCATGGACAAACTATCTAGACAAATCAATTTTAAAAATTGGACTTAAAAATATATAAAGCAGTTGAACTTTATATATATATATACACATATGAAACGATCAATCCAAAATCAGTAGAATACATATTTTTAAGTGACATGGAATTTCCTCTAAGTTAGATCACATATTAAGCCAGAAAAAAAGGTCTCAATAAATTGAAACAGATTGAAATCATACTGAACATTTTTTTTCTGACCACAATGCTATAAAACTAGAAATCAATTACAAGAAGAAAGGTAAAAAAGTCACCAATATATAACACTAAATGGTATAATACTGAGAGAAATCAAAGAAAAATCCAGAATTCCCAGAGACAAATTAAAGTAGAAAAACAGTGCTCCAAAATTTATGAAATGTAGGAAAATCACTTCCAAGAGAGAAATTCATAGTAATATAGGCCTACCTCAAGAAATAACAACAATCAGAAATCAACAATCCATTCTTAAAAGTAAAGGAAGTGAGAAAAACATGAAAAACAAATCCAAAGTTATTAAGGAAGAAGTGAAGTCACTCAGTCGTGTCCAACTCTTTGCAACCTCATGGACTGTAGTCCACCAGGCTGCTCCATCCATGGAATTTTCCAGGCAAGAGTACTGGAGTGGATTGCCATTTCCTTCTCCAGGGATTCTTCCTGACCCAGGGATCAAACCTGGGTCTCCCACATTGCAGGCAGACGCTTTACCCTCTGAGCCACCAGGGAAGCCATTAGAAGAAAGAAATAATAAATATCAGAGCAGAAGTAAATAACACAGACACTACAAATTTACTAAGCCATTAGAAGGAAAGAATTAATAAATACTAGAGCAGAAATAAATAGCATAAACACTACAAATAAAACAATAGAAATTAAAGACTGTTTTTTTGGGGGGGAAATGCAAAATCCACAAACATTTTCACCTAAGGGGAAAAAAAAGAAGAAAATCTCAAATAAATAAAATAAGAAATGAAAAAAAAATCACAATTCATATAGAAACACAAAAGACTCCAAATAGCCAAAGCAGTCTTGAGAAAGAAGAATGAAGCTGGGGGAATCAACCTTCCTTATTCCAGATTATATTACAAAGCTATAGTCATCAAGACAGTATGATACTGGCACAAAAACAAATATTGACCAATGGAACAAGACAGAAAGCCCAGAAATAAACCCATGCACCTCTGAGTACCTTATTTTTGACAAAGGAGGCACGAATATACAATGGGGCAAAGACAGCCTCTTCAGTAAGTGGTGCTGGGAAAACTGGACAGCTACATGTAGAAGGATGAAATTAGAACACTTCCTAACACCACACACAAAGATAAACTCAAAATGGATTAAAGACCTAAACGTAAGACCAGAAACTATAAAACTCTTAGAGGGAAACTTAGGGAGAAAACTTGATGACATGATCAAAGCAAGATCATCTATGGCCCACCTCCTAGAGTAATGGAAGTAAAAACAAAAGCAAACAAGTAGGATCTGCTTAAACTTAAAAAACTTTTACACACCAAAGGAAACTATAAGCAAGGTGAAAAGACAACCCTCAGAATAGGAGAAAAATCATAATAAATGAAACAGTTGACAAAGGATTAATTTCCAAGATATACAAACAGTTTAAACAATTCAATACATGGGGAAAAAAAAAAACTAATCAAAAAGTGGGAAAAATACCTAAACAGACATTTCTCCAAAGAAAACATACAGATGACTAACAAACACATGAAAAGATGCTCAATATCACTCACTATTAGAGAAATGCAAATCAAAACTGCAATGAGGTGTCACCTCACACTGGTCAGAATGGCCGTCATCAAAACGTCTACAGAAAATAAATGTTGGAGAGAGTGTGAAGTAAAGGGAACCGACTTGCACTGTCTGTGGGAATGAAAATTGATACAGCCACTATAGAAGACGGAATGAAAAGCCTTGAAAATCTAGGAATAAAACCACCATATAACCCCGAGGAAGCCAAAACTGAAAAAGACACTTGTACTCCCAAATTAATTGCAGCACTTTATGATAGCTAGAATATGTAAGTAACCTAAATGTCCATTGACAGATGAATGGATAAATAAGTAGTGGCACATATACACAATGAAATATTACTCAGCCATAAAAATGAACAAACTTGAAACAGTTCTAATGAGGTGGAAGAACCTAGAGCCTATTTTACAGAGTGAAGTAAGTCAGAAAGAGAAAGATAAATATTGTATACTAATACATACATACAGAATCTAGAAATTTGGTACCAAAAAATTTATTTGCAGGGCAGCAATGGAAAACAGATATAGAAAACAGACTTATGGACATGGGGAGGGCGAAAGAGGGGATGAGATGTATGGAGTAACAGGGAAACTTACATTCAGTCCAGTTCAGTCACTCAGTCATGTCTCACTCTTGGCGATCCAATGGACTGCTGCATGCCAGGCTTCCCAACTCATGGAGCTTGCTCAAACTCATGTCCATTGAGTCAGTGATGCCAGCCAACTATCTCATCCTGGGCTCCCCGCTTCTCCTCCCACCTTCAATCTTTCCCAGCATCAGGGTATTTTCCAATGAGGAAGCTTTTCACATCAGGTGGCCAAACTATTGGAGTTTCAGCTTCAGCATCAGTCCTCCCAATGAATATTCAGGACTGATCTCCTTTAGGATTGACTGGTTGGATCTTCTTGTAGTCCAAGGAACTCTCGAGTCTTCTCTAAAACCATAGTTCAAAAGCATCAATTCTTCAGCACTCAGTGTTCTTTATAGTCCAATTCTCACATCCATACATGACTACTGGAAAAAACATAGCTTTAACTAGATGGACCTTGGTTGGCAAAGTTATGTCTCTGATATTTAATATACTGTCTAGGTAGGTCACAGCTTTTCTTCCAAGGAGCAAGCATCTTTTACCTTAATGCCTGCAGTCACCATTTGCAGTGACTCTGGAGCCCAAGAAAATAAAGTCTATAACTGTTTCCATTGTTTCCCCATCTATTTGCCAAGAAGTGATGGGACTGGATGCCAAGATCTTAGTTTTTTCAATGTTGAGTTATAAGCTAGCTTTTTCACTCTCCTCTTTCACTTTCATTAAGAGTCTTTAAGTTAGTCTTAACTTTCTACCATAAGGGTAGTGTCATCTGGGTACCTGAGGTTATTGTGCTTCATCCAGCTTAGCATTTCATGTGATGCACTCTGCATATAAGTTAAATAAGCAGGGTGACAATATACAGCCTTGATGTAATCCTTTCCAAACCTGGAACCAGTCTGTGGTTGCATGTCTGTTACTAACTGTTGTTTCTTGACCTGCATACACATTTCTCAGGAGGCAGTTAATGTGGTCTGGTATTGCCATCTCTTGAAGAATTTTCCACAGTTTGCTGTGATCCACAGACTCAAAGGCTTTGGCATAATGAAGAAAGCAGAAGTCGATGTTTTTTCTGAAATTCTCTTGCTTTTTCTATGATCCAGTGGATGTTGGCAATTTGATCTCTGGTTCCTCTGCTCTTTCTAAATCCAACCTGAACATCTGGAAGTTCACAGTACACGTACTGTTGAAGCTTGGCTTGCAGAATTGTGAGTGTTACTTTGCTAGTGTGAGATGAGTGCAATTTTGCGGTAGTTTGAACATTCTTTGGCATTGCCCTTCTTTGGGATTGTAATGAAATCTTACCTTTTCCAGTCTTGTGGCCACTGCTGAGTTCTCCAAATTTACTGGCATATTTATTGCAGCACTTTCAGAGCATCATCTTTTAGGATTTGAAATAGCTCCACTGAAATTCTATCACTTCCTCTAGCTTTGTTGGTAGTGAGCTTCCTAAGGCCCATTTAACTTCACTTTCCAGGCTGTCTGGCTCTAGGTGAATGATCACACCATTGTGGTTATGTGGGTCATTAAGATCTTTTTTTATATTTCTTCTGTGTATTCTTGCCACCTCTTCTTAGTGTCTTCTGCTTCTGTTAGGTCCATACCACTTCTGTCCTTTATTGTGCCCATCTTTGCATGAAATGTTCCCTTGATTCACTAATTTTCTTAAAGAGATCTCTAGTCTTTCCCATTCTATTGTTTTCCTCTATTTCTCTGCATTGATCACTGGGGAATGCTTTCTTATCTCTCTCATGCTCTTCTTTGGAACTCTGCATTCAAATGGCTATATCTTTCCTATTCTCCTTTGCCTTTTACTTCTTTTCTCAGCTATTTGTAAGGCCTCCTCAGGCAACCATTTTGCCTTTTTGCATTTTTTTTTTTCCCCTTGGGGATGCTCTTGATCACTGTGTCCTGTACAATGTTAGGAACCTGCATCCATGTATCTTCAGGTACTGTATCAGTTCTAATCCCTTGAATCTATTTGTTACTTCCACTGTATAATCATAACGTCTTTGATCTAGGCCATACCTGAAACACCATATGTAAAATAGATTGCCAACTGGAATTTGCTGTAAGTTGCAGGAAACTCAAACAGGGGCTCTGTATCAATCTAGCATGGTGTGATGGGGAGTGAGATGGGAGGGATTCAAGAGGGAGGAGATATATGTATCCCTATGGCTGATTCATGTTCAGGTTTGATAGAAAACAACACAATTATGTAAAACAATCATCCTTCGATTAAAAAATAAATAAACTTAAAAAATGGAAAGAGATTGTTACAACTTATACCAGAGAAATTCATAGGTTCATAAAATACTATTATATATAATTATACACTAACAAATTGACAATCTAAAAGAAATGGATAAATTCTTTGAAAAACTAAAACAAATTATTATAAAATTTCTTTGGAATCATAAAGACCTTGAATAGTGTAATCACTCTTAAGATAGCAAAACAAAGCTGGGGGCATCATGCTTCCTGATTACAAACAATACTACAAACCTATAGTAATAAAAAGAATATTTTCTTCCATTGAAACAGATACATATATCAATGGAAAAGAATAAAGAACACAGAAATAAACTCACAGATAATAACATTAATAATAAAGGCACCAAGAATATGCAATGGGGAAGAACAGTCCCTTAAATAAGTTGTGTTGGGAAGACTGGACAGCCATATGCAAAAAATTGAAATTGGACCACTATCTTACACCATACATAAACACAAATACAAAATGGATTAAAGACTTGTATATGATATCTGAAACCATAAAATCTTCTAGAAGAAAATATAGGTGGTAAGCTCCTTGAATTTGAGCAAACTCCTGGAGAGAGTGAACAAAAGGGAAGCCTGGCATGCTGCAGTCCATGGGGTCACAGACACAACTTGAGTGACTGAACAACAACAGCAAAGCTCCTTGATATCACACTCCTTGTGGACTTTTGGGCTCTTAGCCAAAAAACAATGGCAACCAAAGCAAAAAAAAAAAAAACCAATTAGAGTGCATTAAATAAAATGCTTCTGGACAGCAAAGGATACCATCTGCAAAAAACAACAACAATAACAAAAAAACAACAACCTACTGAATGGGAGAAAATATTTGCAAACCACATGCTTGGAAAGGAGTTAATATCCAAAACATATCAATACCTCAAACACCTCAATAGCAAAACAGCCAACAGTCCAATCACAAACATAGGTAGACTATCCAAATAGATATTTTTCCTAAGAAGACATTAAGATTGACAACAGCCACATAAAAATATGTTCAACATCACTATCAGAGAAATGCAAATCAAAACCACAGTAAGATATCACCTCACACCTGTTAGAATGACAGTTATCAAAACTGCATGAAATAAGCAGTGCTACAGAGGATGTGGAGGAAAGGGAAACCTTGTACACTGTTGGTAGAAATGTCAATTGGTGCAGCCACTGTGGAAAACAGCATGGAGATTACTCATAATTTAAAAATATACCATATAATCCAGGTATTCCACTTCTATGTACTTAACCTAAGAAACTGAACACACTAATTCAAAAAGATATATGTGTTTCTATGTTTAACACAACATTATTTACAATAATTAAGATCTGGATACAAATTACTGCCTATCCATGGATAAATGGATAAAGATGTGATGCATATATATTTGTGTGTATGTGTGCTCAGTTGCTCAGCTTATGTCCAACTATTTGTGACTCGATGGACTGTAGCCATACAGCCTCCTCTCTCCATGGGATCTTTTAGACAAGACTATTCGAGTGAGTTGCCACTTCCCGCACTAGGCAATATTCCTGATGCAGGGATTGAATGCATATCTCCTGTGTCTCCTGCATTGCAGGCAGATTCTTTACCTGATGAGTGCTTCCCCCCAATAGCTCAGCAGTTTAAAAATCCACATGAAAAGCAGGAGACAAGAGTTCAATCGTTCAATCAGTACGATCCACTGGAGGAGGGTATGGCAACCGACTCCAATATTCTTGCCAGAAATTCCCACGGTCAGAGGAGCCTGGTGGGCTGTGGTCCATGGGGTCACAAAGAGTTGGATGCAACTGAGGAGAGCTCTCTTTCTCTCTCTCTCTCTCTCTCTCTCTCACACACACACACATATATGTACACACATACACACACATATACACACAGCAAATACTATTCAGACAAATAAAAAGAAGGAAATGTCATTTTCTATAGCAGACCAAAGGGTGTTACGCTAGAAATAAATCAGACAATTTCACTTATATATGGAGTATAAAAAACAAAGCAAACAACAGAACTTTGTATATATGGAGGACAGATGGGCAGTTATCAGATTGGAAAGGGTAAAAGAGTTGGGGAAATGAGTGAAGGGGGTCAATTGTATGATGATGGATAGTAACTAGACATTATGGTAATTGCTTTGTAAAGTGTACAAAGATTTATTGCTTTATGGCTTACATCTGAAACAAATAAAATATTATATACCACTTTACCTCAATTAAAAAAAAACACAGTAACGCATAACACAAACCTGAGATGGTTTTATCTAAGGCTAGCCATGCCTCTTAAAAAGTTTTGAATTGCCCTGAGATTATTACACAAAGTGCCTTAGCATTTTGGTGAATTAAACATTATTGTCCATATAAACTGAGGAAATTTTCCAGATATAAGCAAAGTTAAAAAAAATCTATCAAAATGAAAAATTATAAAATTGGAGGCATTTCTCTTTTGAAGCATTCAAAGACATTAAACAAGAATATACGTAAAATGTAACAAATATGAGTGAATATCTTGCGCCTGTGATTTAGGGATTCTTTATGAAGTAGCAAAGAATAAGTGGATAGGTGATGGCTCTCGTAACCGAGAGTAAAAAAATATCTAAAATGTATATGCAGATACATCACTAAGGAAAAGGATTGGCTGAACTCATTTCTGCAGACATCCCATAACATACAACTTTCACTTCTTTCCATCATCTAAGATGATGGTTGCTTCTTCATCCTCATTTTCAATAGACAACATGAAAGGAAGAAATTAATTTCCTGCAGTTGTTCAGTTTTGTCTCACAACTGGGGCTATACCCTATTGAATTTAGATTCTGAATCTCGAGGTATAAACAGTGATGAAATATATTCCTTCATTCAAGAAATAAACCATTTATTTATTTTATCAATATGTGTTGTTATTATGAAGTATCTGAAGCTAAAACTGCCTTTACCCAGTTTGACACTTCATAAGCTACCAGCTATTGCAACTCTAATGGCTAATATATACAGACTGCAAGAAAAGTGAAAGTGAAGTCACTCAGTCATGTCCGACTCTTTGCGACCCCATGGACTGTAGCTCACTAGGCTCCCCCATCCATGGGATTTTCCAGGCAAGAGTACTGAAGCGGGTTGCCATTTGATTAGTTGTTGGTAATTACAGAAATTCTTAGAGCCAAAACTTTATGATTTAAGTTGATGCGATTTCACCAACACAGTTGTATATAACATGCTTACAGTGCTTAAACAAGTGATTTGGATAATTTTAAATAATCCATAAATGCCTTCCAGAAAGTAGAAAGGATATGGTGGTGTAATAATTCTCTTCAACTGTAATATCTGATTTCATTAGGCTCTTCAGACTTCATAAAGTCTAGACTACATCACACAAGATACACAAATTATACACAACCTCTGTTTATGTACTCACATTGATGTCTTCCAAATCTAAGTTGTTCAGAATAATATTGTTCCTCCTCCAAATGATGGGGGGTCTCAGTGCTCCCTGAATGGCGCAGCTCAGAACGGTACTCTGCCCCACTGTTGCGGCTGTGACGCTTAGTTTCTGATCTTCAGGCAGACTCAACTGGATAACCTCTGAAAAGATAAAGTGTCAGGAATGTTGAGGAGCATGTAGTTTTGTAGTTAATTAGTACAACGTTTCTGAATGCAACTAATTAAAGCTTTTACATTGTATAAAATGGAGAAAAGCTTGTGATGAAATGAGAAAAAGAGTAAATTGTTTCCAATAAAAGGTCAGAATGACATTTCAGTTTCATTGATTGACAGGCATCCTCATGAGGCACAGAACTATTAAACATGAAATGAATATCAGAAGTAGAGTTATAATAAGCCTGGCAGATTGCACCCGGAAGAGAGATAAATTATTCAACTGCCAAATCGACATGTAGTGTGTCACCAGCATTGAAATAAAAATGATGTTGTTTATTCACTGATAGATTTATATTGTGGGTGAGGTGAGACCACTGCTGGCTGGCTTCAGAGAACACCAGCATAGTTGAATGGGTAAAACGCATCATTGTGCTGGGAAACATAAATTAACTCTAAAGGAGTAAGATTTATTTGGGAAGTTTAAGGACGAAAAACTGAAGTTCACCAACCAAACAACAATTTCCTAAAATTCTGTCAGCTGCCTCTATTATACAGTGTGAGTACAGTAAAGCCATTTCCTTATTCATAAAATTTACATATATTTTAAATAGCCTTTGAACACATTTCTAATTATAATGCTATAGCAGGAAATATAATTTGAATCTGGATCTGCTTTCCTGTCCTGATTCCAGACAATCCTTAGCAATGTTGGGAATGAACTGTGTCATTCCCAGCATCACCTATTATCAGGAGAGAAGCCTGGGATAATCCCACCTGTCTTCATCCATATGACAACTGCCCTCTAGTTTTCAAATGACATTCGCCAGCACGCTATCGTTTCTACGCTATGATGGAGTCTTGCATTTTGATTTTGATCCAGTCTCTTTCGGGAGAGAAAGAGCAAAATCACTATTCTCACTGAAATTTCTGTGGGGGTGGAGAGACTATAAGTGTCTTTTGTTCCTTTGTTGCTGTTGATGATTTTTTTTTTTTTAATAATGGGGGAGTTGACTGTCGAAAGTCGTGGCTTTTAATCTGTAATCAGTATTATCAGGTCCAATCAGTGCTGTCTTCTCCCTTCCTTTGACTTAAACTTCTTCTCTCTTTCTGAATTCTGTCTTCCTCTTAAGGAAGAAGGTAAATGCTAATCAAATGACTTTTATAGAAAGAGCCTGCCTGCCAATGCAGGAGACACAAGATACGTGGGTTTTATCCCCTGGTCAGGAAGATTCCCTGGAGGAGGAAATGACAACCTATTTCAGTACTCTTACCTGGAGAATCCCATGGACAGAGAAGCCTTGAGGGCTACAGTCCATGGGGTCACAAAGAGTCAGACAGGACAGAAGCGACTTAGCACACAGAGTGCATCCAACAAACAGTTCTTTGAATTTTTGGTGCTATTAAAAACTGCAACCTCAAAAATAGCACATATCTTTGTCTCAGAAGACCAGTATTGAACATATTCTCCCCTACATGCCCTTGTTAATAAACCTTGTCTTTAAACCTAAAAGTCACAGTTATTTAAGCCCTCATTATTTTGTGTTGTCAAAGAATGGGGTAGGCAATCTTTTGAAATCAAAAAACCCTAGGAGAAGAGATTCAGTCAAATTTATTCTTTTGTTCATTACATCACTGAATGAAATGAAAAAAATGAGGAACAAGTGTCTTGGCCAGTCATTTGTATTGACATTTTCTTGTTTCTTAATGACATTTAACCATATTCACATTTTATTTCAATGTTCCCTGAGTAATAAGACCATCGGGAATATGTTTAGTCATCTTTTCTCTGATATTCACTCTGTTGTACTTCTTTATAGATACATAATTATATAAAATCTCTAAAAGAAAATACGTTTCTGTAATTAGACACATGACATTTTTGATATTTGCAGACAGGGTATCTTTATGTCTTTTTATTTATATTACAAATTTAAAGGGAAGACAGAAAACTATAAAAGTAATAACATAATGTAGGGTACCACATAAGAATTATTAATAATTTTCACTAGCATTCCTGAATTTCAGTTTCTGGTTCCTCATAAAATCATGTACAAGATAATGAGACATCTGATTCTAAAAACAGCATGTTAACATTGGCTATTCTGACATTTAGTAATAGAGTTGGTACTGAGTCACCTTGAAACATCTTCACTAAAATTTTGCATCTGGTATTAGGTCTTAGGCCATTCAAATAGTTTTGCTTTTGGTAGTTATATATTACAATGCTAATGAGATAACATGAATATCTTAAAATAAATGCTGAGATTTGGCATAATATTATGTAGGACATCCTTTTAAAATGTAATTTTTGAGAGGTTGCCTAATTAGAATTAAGAATTACTATTCACCCAGGGAATATTAACAAGCACAGCAAAAACTTTTATGTTAATTTGGAGATTATGTTTTTAAATGATTTTTTAAATTATCTCAGCAATAGATGCTACTAACTATTATGTATTTTAAAAAGTCTTTAGACCTTTTTTCCTACAGGTTTCATGCTACACATTTAACTTTTTCCTTAATAATTATATAGAGCTACATGCACAAATATAATTATGTTTACAAGTTATTTTTCAAAATCAAGTGGTGCTTTCCTTAAGAAAATTTAGGTGAAGATTTTTTTTATTTACAAAATTGACATGCTCATCATTAATCACCTTTCTGTTAGTTATTATCAGAGTAAGATTTAGTCTCAAAAACTCACAAATGTTAATACTGTAATTCTTGTATTCTAATGTCTTTCAACATGCTTTTATGGTAAGTAAAATGTTTATAAAATATGTCACATTCATACATTACATAGAGAAATGATGCTTATACCTAGAAATACATAACAACCTGAAACAATAGTTATGAAACCAATTATGTGAGCCAACTTAAAGAGGTGAGATTGATTGTATCTGAGTGTTTGTGTATATGTTAGTGATCATAGTTGTTAGTTTAGAAATAAGAATTTCAAAGAAAAAATGTTGAATATTTAATTCTATGTCAGTTACATTTAGTATGCAATTTTGTAGATATACATCAATGAAAACATTTTTGTTTTGCATCCTGTTCACAAATCTCTTACGCTGGATATGTACAGGCAAGTAACTGTTGTGTGCAGTGGACAGCCTCTATCATTTTAGTACTCTATCTCTTTAGCTCCAATGATAATGCACATTTGAAAGTCTTGTTTAAAATCGTGCCTCACATGACAACAAGTCATTTAATGTCCAGACCAAAGGTAAAAGCACGTAGGTTAGATATAACAGATATTATTGAGCTTTTTGAAAAATGTCAGTACTTTTTGTTGACCTATAAGCTTGGCCTCTTGTTGGAAGCTGTCTCAAGAATTCAAAGAAGAAACCAGAGCTCTAGTTGTGGTGTTTCCTTTGATCTCACATTATGAAGATTATCGATGCCATTTCCAGATCAGCTTCATTTCCTTACTTGGAAAGGCTAAGAGGCAATAAAATATTTTTTTCTATAGATCTTTTTATACTTTCACAATTTGATGTAGAAGAGTATAAAGTGTTTGTTTTCAAAGGAATGAAAAATTGAATTCTCCTCTAGCAGAACTTGAAGTTGGACAGACAAGAGTAGATGAATACAACTTTAACCACTTTATTCCAACAGTAACTAGTTGATAGGAATAGCAATTAGAACTATGGTGAAAATATTACGCAAATTTAAAGTAGTACAGAAAGGAAAGAAAATAGTTTGAATATTTGTGAAACACCAGTTTATAAAAGAAGATCATTTTAGTAACTGAAAATCAATTCTGTATATCATAATTTTTCATAAACAGAATTCTGTTCTTCTTAACACCTACATCTTTTCAAGTTCCTAAGTATATACTTATGTTTAATATCTTATTAAATTTATTTAAATATTAGTCTCATAATTTGTTGAGCTGATCATGTTTATAATTTCTACTGTAGGAATGATACCTAGAAGATATTTTATCAGTGATATTTTCAAATAGCAGGTACTTTTCCCTTCTCTATTCCACTAACAGGAATTAAATTAAAAGCAGATAATAATTAAAATAAAAAACATCACAATAAAAGACATTCAGGAAGTATAGAAGAAATGAATTAATTATTTTCATAGCAAGAAAACCATAGCCAATGACAGGCTCTTTAGCTGGGAAATTATTGTGGCATTGTCTATTAAGAAATAAGGGATTTCCAAATAAATGTTAAGTCTGATCTAAGTTAGACATGACAATATATACATTAACTTGTTATGATAAAATGTCTAGAGCTTTTATGCTAATTGATTATCTATAAGCTATTATATACTTATATCACAGTGTATTATAAAAATAAAACAAAATGAATTTAAGAAAAGAACTAGAAACTTCTTCAATAGCAATGTATTAGACAATTTAGACAAACTCTTCCACTAATGAAATAAAATAGCAACAAACAAATAAATAACCTTGAATTAAACACACATAATACATTTTAAAGAATATATGAAAGAGATAATTTTTTTCTCATTCTTATCTAGGAAAGAAATTAAACATTGAGAAATTTCCCAGCCAATGTTCTGAATGGTGTCACATTGCTTTGGGAGTTTTTCCACCATAAGAAGATGACAGAGCAGCCTACATGCCCTGTGTGGTTTCTCATAGCTAGAGGCATGGAATAGATGGGCTAGGTACCACCTCCCTCCATGACAGGAGTTTGAAGTGCGTCACTCTACTAGCAAGCATGTGAATTGCAGGCGACATTTCTCTAGGTGTTTCATAGAACAGTTTTCCTCTCCATATTAAGATAACATCATTCTAGTTTATCTAATTATTGTTATAAAAATTTTAAATAAAATACCCAGTAAACAATGAAGGATCACATGGCACACACAAAAAAAGACTACAGCATTATGAGAATAATTATGAAAATGAACAGCAAAGTCAAACCAGTCAATCCTAAAGAAAATCAATCCTGAATATTCACTGGAAGGACTGATGTTGAAGCTGAAACTCCAGTACTTTGGCCACCTGATGTGAAGATCTGACTCATTGGAAAAGACCCTGATGTTGGGAAAGACTGAGGGAAAGAGAAGGAGATGACAGAAGATGAGATGGTTGGATGGCATCAGTGACTCAATGGACATGAGGCCGAGCAAACTCTGGGAGATAGTGGAGGACAGGGAAGCCCGGCATGCTGCCGTTAGTGGGATCACAGAGTCAGTATGACTTAGTAACTGAACAACAAGTTATGAGAATAAGAAGAAATAAAATAACAACAGTAACAAACACATCAAGTTTGTAAAATTTAGGTTTATGAAAGCAAAATCAGCTTAGAAATTCTAAAAAAGAACTTAAATATATAATCTACAAACATTATAAGTTGATTAAAGAGCCAAATATAAATTATATAAGTAGAAAATATTGCATTGGTCACAAAGGAATTGAATTTCAGGGAATTTAATTCTTTTTTTTTTTTTGAGAAAATTTTGTAAAGACCAAAATAAATGGAAATCCAAAGGTGCAAAGTCTTGTGAATATGGTAGATGAATCAGAACTTCCCAGAGAAGGTGTAACAGTTTTTGCTTGTCAACAAAGAAATATGTGGTCTTGCATTATGTGGAAGATTATGTGTTTTCTGTTGACTATTTATATTTTTCATGAGTGCTGCTTTTAGTTGGTCTAAGTGAGAATAGTACTTGTTGGAACTAATCACTTGGTTTTTCAGAAGGAGATTATAATAGAGGACTTTATTTTAATCCCACCATATACACAGCATCGGTTTATTTGAGTGAAGCTGGCCTCTGGTGTGGTTGTCGGTGGTTCATTTTGCTTGCCCCACGATCACTTCCATTCCACATTATGGGACAGTATCCACTTTTCATTGCCCATTACAATTTGTTTAAAAGACAGGATGTTTTCGTTACATTTAAGTAGAGAATCACCTGCAAAAAGCTTTTTTGCTTAACATATGTGGAAACTAAACATCAAAATGATAAACATAACCAAGCTGGTACAAATTATTTTCAGCACTTGATGTGGATATTTTGTGTAATGTTTGTTCTCAATTAATGTCTTGATTTGATCAATATAAACTTTCTCTGACCTACCCAACCTTGGAGCATCCTCCAGTGATAAATCTCCAGCATGAAACTTCTCAAACCACTTTTGACATATCTTAACAGTCACAGCACCTTCTCATGCACTGCATAATTTTTCTTTTAGCATTTCAATTGCATTTTTACCTTTCTTGAAATAATAAAGCATAACATGCTGACAATTTTGGATTTTTTCTTTCATCTTCAATATGAAAATGGCTACACAAAAATTTACCAGTTTTGATAAACTTTAATGTACAGTTACAGACTATTTTTTTGGGCTCCAAAATCACTGCAGATGGTGAATGCAGCCATGAAATTAAAAGACACTTGCTCCTTGGGAGAAAAGTTATGACCAGCCTAGGCAGCATATTAAAAAGCAGAGATGTTACTTTGCAACAAAAGTCCATCTAGTCAAAGCTATGTTTCTTCCAGTAGTCATGTATGGACATGAGAGTTGGATTATAAAGAAAGCTGAGCACTGGAGAAATGACGGCTTTAAACTGTGGTGTTGGAGAAGACTCTTGAGCGTCCCTTGGACTGCAAGGAAATCCAACCAGTCCATCCTCAAGGAAATCAATCCTGAATATTCATTGAAAGGACTGATGCTGAAGCTGAAACTCCAATACTTTGGTCACCTGATGTGAAGAACTGACTCATTAGAAAAGACCCTGATAATGAGAAATATTGAAGGCAAGAGGAGAAGGGACGAAAGAGGATGAGATGGTTGGATGGCATCACAGACTCAATGGACGTGAGTTTGAGTAAACTCCGGGAGTTGGTGATGGACAGGGAGGCCTGGCATCCTGAAGTCCATAGGGTCGCAAAGAGTCAGAAACAACTGAGCCACTGAACTGAACTGAATGTACATTGATATGACAATTGTAACAATACAAACAAAACTGTTTTGAATGAAGTTAAAAAGACAACAAAGTGCTACTAGAGCCACCTTACGGAAAAAACGAAAAGAAGTTTTTGGCCAACCCCATAAGAAAACCCTGAAATTAAGAGTTAAATTGATGTCATTAAGAACAGATTATACCCATAATAAAAAATAAGTCATAAACTGAGAAAGAGCCTAAAAGAAACATTACTGAATTAAAAGCAGAAAATAAAAATTTGAGAGTAACACAAAAAGGTTTATGTGAAATCCAGAAGGAAGAAACAAAGATAACTGGGCAGAAGCAGTATTTGAAGCAATAGGAGCTAAGAGATTTCTCTAAATATTGAGACAATAATCTATACGTTTACAATCATCAAATGTTAAGCAAAGCAAAAGGAACACGAGAATAATGCACACATAGTAGTGAAATTGAAGAAAATAAAAGACATATCTAAAAATTATGTAGATGAAAAAATACAGATTGACTTTGCAGTAAGGAGAACTAGGTAACTGATACCATGAGTGCAAATAGGAACAAGAAGCTACTAGGATTATATTTTATAAGTGATTACACAAAGTAAAATCAATCTTAAAATTTTATGCACATACATACAAATTAAAATAAATATGCTTTCAAAAGATAATAAGAAAATACATGTCTAATAACTTGTCTTAAGGTCAATTCTGAAGGCATTTTTTCAGGCAAAGGAAAATGATTTTAGATGGAAGCTTAAAAATACAAAGGAAAAGAGAGAAAAGAAGGTGCTTAAATATGTATTAGAAAACTTTGATACTTCAAGAGTGCATGATAATATAATTATACACATTTATAATAACAATAAATACATTTATAATAATATATAATGGAAATAAAATATCTTCATAATCTTATGGCAGAGAATTATTCTTAAACAAGGAACAAAAAGCTACATATACAGAAATGATTTATATGTTTGATACATGATTATTTAGATCATTTGCTCCTCAAATGATACTATTCACTTCAGTTCAGTTCACTTCACTCATGTCTCACTCTACGACCCCATGGACTGCAGCACGCCAGGCCGCCCTATCCATCACCAACTCCCGGAGTTGACTCAAACTCATGTCCATTGTGTCAGTGATGCCATCCAACAATCTCATCTTCTGTTGTCCCTTTCTCCTCCTGCCCTCAATCTTTCGCAGCATCAGGGTCTTTTCTAATGAGTCAGTTATTCTCATCAGGTGGCCAACAATTGGAGTTTCAGCTTCAGTCCTTCCAATAAATATTCAGGACTGATTTCCTTTAGAATGGACTGGTTGGATCTCCTTGCAGTCCAAGGGACTCTCAAGAGTCTTTTCCAACACCACAGTTCAAAAACATCAATTATTGGATATTCAGCTTTCTTTATAGTCCAACACTCACATCCATACAGGACTACTGGAAAAACCATAGCTATGACTAGACGGACCTTCATTGGCAAAGTAATGTCTCTGCTTTTTAATATGCTCTCTAGTTCGGTCACAGATTTTCTTCCAAGGGGCAAGTGTCTTTTAATTTCCTGATTCCAGTCACCATCTGCAATGATTTGGAGCCCAAGAAATTAAAGTCTATCACTATTTTCACTGTTTCCCCATCTATTTGCCATGAAATGATAAAACCAGATGCCATGATCTTAGTTTTCTAAATGTTGAGTTTTAAACCAACTTTTTCACTCTCCTCTTTCACTTTCATCAAGAGACTCTTTAGTTCTTCTCTTTCTGCCATAAAGGTGGTGTCATCTGCATATCTGAGGTTATTGATATTTCTCCTGGAAATCTTGATTCCAGCTTGTGCTTCATCCAGCCTCATATGTAGTCTGCTTATAAGGTAAATAAGCAGGGTGACAATATACAGCCTTGACATACTCCTTTTCCTATTTGGAACCAGTCTGCTGTTCTATGTACAGTTCTAACTCTTGCTTCCTGATCTTCACACAGATTTCTAAAGACACTATTCAGGGACCAAAAATGCAAGCCACAAAGCAGGAAAATATACTTTCCATCTACAAAGCTAAGAAAGTTATTATATGTAGAATTAATAGAGTCTGAAAATTGATAAGGAAAAGCTCCAAAGAACTACCGACAAGAGACTCAAAGAAAGGCTTTATGAATGAGTTAATCTATGGCTAAGAAAAATCTGAAAAAGTGTTCATAATAGACAAATAATCAGTGAGATACAAATTTTAGCCAAATCTTTCAGATTGGTATGGATCACAAAGCTAATGTCAAGAAGAATGTGAAGCAACATGAATTGTTACATAACTTGAAGAATAATTTCACATACAAACTTTCTTTCTGCATTGGTAAATGAAGCTCAGCTAGAGAAACTTTCCCTGCCAGCTCATGTTTCCAAGGACTCAGTTATGTATATGCCTTGTGGAAGCCTATAGCATGACACAGAAATGGCAGAATATTCAAGTGTTATAAAGACAATGCAGAGGAAGCAATAGATATGTATTCAAGATATCTTTAATATACTAAACAGAGGAAAAAGAAGAGAGGTCCAACTGTGGAAAGATGAATCTAAGAAGGAATAGGAAAAAGAAATCCCAAGTTTATCCTCAGGAAAAGAAGCCACTAGTGAAGAAACTTCTGAGAATTTAAGTGAGAATAAAATTATTTCTTCCACAAGTTCTGAAAGAAAGAAGAAGGACTTATAATCAGAAACATGAATAAAAGGATTTTGTAGTTAAAATCAAAGGTCATTTTTTCTGTGTTATTGGTGGGATTTAAAAGCTATGGGGAAATATTTTAAAATAAAAGACTTTTCCATAAAATATTTTTCTATAAAACAATGAAGCAAAAAGGTTCTTGTTCAAAATTAGAATTTCATTTTTATTCACTTTATAACTAGTAATAAGGAAAATATATTATTATAGACAGGACTGTATTTTGATATTATTTCAAGCAGTTTTACATGTTCACAATAGGCAGTCTCATTTTCCTTTTTATTTATTCATGATTTTGATATTCCTTCTGTGGTCTTACAAATGTAATACAATTACCATTTAACTTTTCTGTTCCATTTTATTTAATTATTTTCTTTCAAATAAATTATATATAGTTGAACTTTAAACTGAAAAATAAGACTATTCATTCAATGATATGTATGACACTAATGGCTTGAAAAATAATTCTTTATGAAGAATAGTTATTGTTTGAAACCTGATATACCAAAAATTGCATCCAACAGAGAATTTGATTAGCTACTCAAAGCAGTCAAGTTAATTTACACTTTATGATTTGGAAAAATTGGAGTGCATGCTGCTAAGTCACTTAGGTAGTGTCTGACTCTGTGTGACCCCATAGATGGTAGCCCACAGGCTCCCCCGTTCCTGGGATTCTCCAGGCAACAACACTGGAGTGGGTTGCCATTTCCTTCTCCAATGCATGAAAGCGAAAAGTGAAAGAGAAGTTGCTCAGTCTTGTCCGACTCTCAGCAACCCCATGGACTGCAGCCTGCCAGGCTGCTCTGTCCATGGGATTTTCCAGGCAAGAGTACTGCAGCAGGGTGCCATCGCCTTCTTCGATTGGAGTGCATACAATTGGACAATTTTATCATGATAAGTATATAGTCTGGGATAATAGGGTACTGATATTTCAAGTTATATTATACCAAGTTTAGTGTTTCCTAACAAGTGAGTCATTCCTTGTAGGACAAGAATAAAAGGAGATAATTGTCAACAAGGCTTCCCTGATAGATTAGTTGGTAAAGAATCTGCCTGCAATGCAGGAGACCTGGGTTCAATTCCTGGGTCAGGAAGATCTGCTGAAGAAGGGATAGCCTATGCACCCCCATATTCTTGGGCTTCCCTTGTGGCTCAGCTGGAAAGGCTACCCACTCCAGTATTCTGGCCTAGAGAATTCCATGGACTGCATAACCCATGGAGTTGCAAAGAGCTGGACACGACTGAGTGACTTTCACTCACTCATTACCTGACATTTGCCAAGACATTGTTCTAGGTAGTTGATTTATTTAATCTTCCCATCCCTGACTAGATGTTTAATGACCCTAATCTTTTTTCTAATTATGGTGCCCTCAGGTAAAGAAGCAGAGAAGGCAATGGCACCCCACTCCAGTACTCTTGCTGGGAAACTTCCATGGACAGAGGAGCCTGGTAGGCTGCAGGCCATGGGGGTCGCAAAGAGTCAGACAGGACTTCACTTTCCCTTTCACTTTTCATTCTCATGCATTGGAGAAGGAAATGGCAACCCACTCCAGTGCTCTTGCCTGGACAACCCCAGGGACGGGGGAGCCTGGTGGGCTGCCGTCTGTGGGGTTGCACAGAGTCGGACACGACTGAAGCACCTTAGCAGCAGTAGTAGCACACATGTACACACTGCTATATTTAAAATGAATTGCTAACAAGGGCCTACAATACAGCACACGGAACTCTGCTCAATGTTATGTAACAGCTTAAATGGGAAAATAATTTAAAAATTAATACACACACGTACATGGCTTCCCAGGTGGTGCAAATGGTGAAGAACTTGCCTACCAATACAGGAGACACAAGAGATGCGGATTTGATCCCTGGGTTGGGAAGAAATGGCAAACCACTCCAGTATTCTTGCCTGGAGAATGGACAAAGCAGCCTGGCAGTCTGCAGTCCATGTGGTTGCAGGGTCAGACATGAATGAAGTGACTTAGCAGGCACACATGTACATGTATAACTGAATCACATTGTTGTACATCTGAAACTACCACAACATTGTTAATCACTCCAACATAAAATTAAAAGTTTAAACAAAGGCTTGGAACATAATGATAATCACTTTTTTATTTCTAAAAAGTTGTGAAAAATATCATTGAAATGTTAAAGTAATCAAGTATCTTTTTCCCTGTATAAATTATCGGTATATACATCATATATGATTTGGGAAAATGTTATATTATGATCTAAAGACCTAAATGCATAAAATACTGAATCTTCTTGCTAGCTCTAGTTATTTATTTAAGTATATGACCATTTTTAGATGCAATTCAGTGTAGTAATCCGGGATGAGAAATTGCACAGACGTATGAGAAAGACAATCCTATATGAGGAGTTTGCTGTGAACACTCATTCGTCAGTCAAGGTAAAGTGATCAGCTAATCAATACCCATTTCCTGTATGTTAACTGTGTGCTCAGTGGCCTGTTAAAAGCTATTACAGATATACAGAAAGAAAGTTAACCTGTGTTCATTCCTTCAGTTTATCTCTGGGAAACCCTAGGATGTTAATGCAAGAGTCAATCAAACAACACATTATTTGCTCTGTCTTTAATAAATTGAAAGAAATTCACCATTTTTAAAAATACAGTCAGACAGAGCTAAATGAACTATTAATTCCACACAGTGAAAGAGAATTTGAACATCTCCCACTGAAAAAGACTTTAGTATTGTTTGCCTAATTAAAACAATTCAGGTAAGAGAGAGTGCTATTAGTCATAATGCACTGCTATTATTGATAAAACTGAAACTGGGATCTGGAGCATTTGCCTTCACTATGAAATTTTACTGAGTTAGAGTCTCTCTAAGATGTTAGAGCAAATGGCTGTGAAGAATGGGGAATTGAACGCTGGCTGTTCATTTTGGCATCTCTTCACAGCATCAGAACACTGGGCTACAGCTATGCAAATCCAGAAGCAAATTTAAACAATTCATCCAGAATTAATTAGGCCATTGGGGATCTACTGAGCTAATCAAAACCACAGGATACTTTTGTTTATCCTGAAATACCAGTTTATTCATTTACAACTGGGAAAGTATCAGGTTTAGTAAGTAGTGTAGGCTGTGAGCCTGGGAATCTCCCTTGTAATGCACAGGTCAAAAGAGTCTCAAGATTGATGAACAGAAAATTACAAAAAAGGGAGCTGGCTATTCTCAATCCAGTCAAGCACTAATCAGCTAATGAATTGCCCTTTTCAACTCCAAAGACATTTCTGTCTAGAGAGCCTTTCTTTTACTTGTCACTTTCAAGTTTATTGGCAAATCCTTAGTCTTTTCCTTCGTTTTTTTTTTTTTTTTTTTTTTAACACCATGGATATCACCATGTGTTTGCAACTAGAGCACTGACTCAGGTAGGCTATGAAATAACTGAACTATTAGAGCTATCTTCATATCAGCAAATGTTGCCATCATTTGTGGGCTTAGCAACTACACCCATAGACCAAATCTGACCCACCACCTGCTTTTATAAAGTTGTATTAGAACACAACCTACTCATTCATTACTACTGTCTGTGCTATTGTCTACGTCTGATTTTAGCTATGTAGGCAGAGTTGGGCAGTTGCTATAGAAAACTTATGGTACGCAAAGTCTAAAATATTTACACTGCCCCTTCATAGAAAGTTACCTAGTAAACTGAAACACTATTTTGCTAGTTTACTTTTCTTCAACATGCTTTAGTTATTTAAGTGTCATCTCTTGGATTCTGCTCATTCTCTAGGTTATAACACTAATGCAAACTAAAATATTGTCTGTCATATCAGTAAACAAAGAACATTACAGCCATGAAGCCACTACATTAGGACAATCATGACGGTAAGCCCTGAGAAGGCTCAAAATGGAGACAAACAGGCTGCCCACTGCCAAGACCACCTAGCAGTCAGCTGCTGTAGCCATCACCAAGGGTGCACCCTGAAGAAACGCAGGATGAAAACACAGAATACTGGCCCCAGAGAGCTGAGGTGCATATCCAAGGAATGATATCAATGAGCCCAGACTCTTGTATCTTCCCATACAGAGAAAAGCACTGAATTCCTTAACTTGAGATATCTGGTTTTCTTTTATTCAGTTCAGTTGAGTTGAGTTCAGTCAGTCCGACTCCTTGTGACCCCATGGACTGCATCACGCCAGGCCTCCTTGTCCATCGCCAACTCCTGGAGTTTACTCAAACTCATGTCCATTGAGTCAGTGATGCCATCCAACCATCTCATCATCTGTCGTCCCCTTCTCTCCTGCCTTCAATCTTTCCCAGCATCAGGGTCTTCTCAAATGAGTCAGTTCTTTGCATTAGGTGGCCAAAGTATTGGAGTTTCAGCTTCAGCATCAGTTCTTCCAATGAATATCCAGGACTGATTTCCTTGAAGACTGTCAAGAGTCTTCTCCAATACCACAGTTCAAAAACATCAATTCTTCGGCACTCAGCTTTCTTCACCGTCCAACTCTCACATCCATATATGACTACTGCAAAAACCATAGCTTTGACTAGATGGACCTTTGTTAACAAAGTAATATCTCTGCCTTTACATGCTGTCTAGGTTGGTCATAACCTTCCTTCCAAGGAGTAAGTGTCTTTTAATTTCATGGCTGCAATCACCATCTGCAGTGGTTTTGGAGCCCAAGAAAGTAAAGTCTGTCACTGTACCCACTGTTTCTCCACCTATTTGCCATGAAGTGATGGGACCGGATGCCATGATCTTAGTTTTCTGAATATTGACCTTTAAGCCAACATTTTCACTCTCCTCTTTTACTTTGATCAAGAGCCTCTTCAGTTCTTCACTTTCTGTACTCAGGGTGGTGTTATCTGAGGTTATTGATATTTCTCCTGGCAATCTTGATCCCAGCCTGTTTCATTCAGCCCAGCATTTCTCATGATGTACTCTGCATATAAGTTAAATAAGCAGGGTGACAATATACAGCCTTGATGGACTCTTTTTCCTATTTGGAACCAGTCTGTTGTTCCATGTCCAGTTCTAACTGTTGATTCCTGATATGCATCCAGATTTCTCAAGAGGCAGGTCAGAAGGTCTGGTATTCCCATCTCTTGAAGAATTTTCCACCATTTGTCGTGTTCCATGCAATCAAAGGTTTTGGCATAGTCAGTAAGGCAGAAGTAGATATTTTTCTGAAACTCTCTTGCTTTTTCGACTGTTTTTCTTTTATTTTTATTCTTTTATTTTTTATTCAATTTCTATTCTTTATTAATAATAATATTTTGCAACCCCTGAGCATTACAAGGGAGATTACCTGTTTTTTATTACAAATGCTTCTGTATATCCTGGCTCCCTCCTCTTGCCTTTTTGGAGCAGTCTTTCAGCATTTTTTGAGATGGTATGTCTCCTGGGCTTGAAGTCTTCTAATGTCCACTGAATAAAGCATAACTCTCAACCTCTAGGTTGCGCATTTTTTTGTTCAGTCAACACTAAGCATAAACTAATTACACAAAGAATATGTGAAAATTCTGCCCATTTATATATGGGTGAGTTTGTAAATTCAGTGTATTTTTTTTATCTTTGAGTCCTCTGTAAATAACAAAAGAATGATTTTTATTAAAACTACAACAGTTGTGACTTTAAGAATTCAGTGTAAAATGTAAATATGAGCTAAATTAGTCTTATCCAATGAAATTTCTTAGTCCCTGATGGTGGGATCCGACTGGGTCTATATTCTCCAAGTTTATCATTAAGAACAGTGATCATTTCTCCCCTATTCTTCCAAACAAAATACTAATTCTCTGGGCACATTTCTCAGCCAGAAGTGCCATCTGATTTTGGCATGTAAGCCATTAACAGTACTAGTCTGTGAACAATCTTTATTATCAAGAGAATATTTACACATTAATAGGAAACATTTTAATCCCAATGTGTCTTTAATCAAAAAGATGCTTAACAGAAATGCCTTGAGAAGGAAAAATTGTCAACTCTGCTACCACTTTCTTTCTAAGAAATCAGAGAAACCTAGATATGTCTAAGACTGCCTCCATACTTTTCTCAGTTTGACTAAACCATTTTAAACAACAACAGCAACAACAACAACAAAAACCCATCTGGATTATAAGCCTCTGATCTCCCTTTCTTAGAAAAATTGCAATTATAAATGCTTTCTCTGCTCCTATGAGATGTAAACCTTCTCCAAATTTGTTCTAGGTTTTATAACCTATGAATGGCTTTCTCAAGGTCCTAGGAGTTTCCCTGTGGTCCTAGGAGCTTCCCTTTGATAATCAAGGAAGATACTACCCTGATTTCAGTATCTGTGAGAGTGTAACAGTTTAAATCCAATATGTGCAATTAGCAGACACGCATGTCCGAACCCAGTTCAGTGGAGTTGAGTTCAATCTCTCCTGCTCTTGCCACAGTCTTCATCAAGTCTTCCTTGTCTTTGTAACTTGTCTGGTGCAGTTTTTCATTAACAATAAAAAAGCAGATTCCCTCATCTAAATAAATAATTGCCAATATTTGCTCACTTTGCTCTGTCTCATTCATGTTTGAGTTTACAAAATATTAATGAAAGGATGGGTAACATTTATTTATGATCTATTGATATATTTCTAGAGAGGACTAGGACTGAAGAAAACACAGATTTTCTTGGTTTATTTGTACCTCTCCCAAAATAAACATTCATAAGTTTAAAAATCTTTATAAACCTATGATTGTTGCCATACAATAATAGTTCCTTATCATTCGCAAAGCTTGGAATGGTTTTTCTCTGTATATGAATGTAGTTTTAATTACTTTAAATAGGTATATCTCAGGATTTTCTAGCCATAATTTAAAATGATATTACTACTTTGAAATTACAAATCCCATGTAAATTCAGTACAAGTGGAAGCTCTTTGGTAAATTAAATACCTAAGAATTCACATCTAGGGTCATTTATCTTCATCATCAAAACAAAGAAGAGACGTGAGCAATTTTACAATGAACTAGATAACGGTGTATGAATGTTCTGTATATTGATTGCTAAAATTAGTGTACTAGATTTAAATTATACAATTTGAAAATGCATTTATACAAATTAAAACTTGTATGACTTCATTGAAATTCTAAATGTGTAGATCTCAGAACTGCCAAAGCACACTTGATTATTTGAGAAAAGTACTGTGCAATAAACATCAGAATCTACATTTTAAAGCTTTTTTCATGCAAAAATCTCAGTTTTTGTGTCAATTCAACAATGTTTCTTAATTTTGTGAAGATTTTACTGGCTACTCTATCTTTATCCTGCTCGTTTGAAAAAAATTTTAAAATAGTATTAACTAGAAATATTATATACAGTTATTTTTGAAACTTTGAAGCAAATCTGAAAGGGTTTTTAGTAATCCTTAAATAATAACAGTCTAAACTCTAGCACTGTATGAAACACAAGTAAAACAGATATTTCCTGGTTAAATAAATAAAAAAGTGAATCAAACCCATATACTGAATTCCAGCATCTGAAATATATTTTTTGTAATAAAGTGTCAAATATGCCTATTTTCATATTTAGTCTGAACTTTGTTTTATTAATTTTATGTTGTTGTTCTGCATTAAAATACATACTTTTTATCAGATGACATTTGTTTATATGTCTAAATTATTATTTTGAGAATATGTTTTTATGCTTGTTTTAAATTCATGAAGAAATGATTTACAACTGGTTTTGCTTATATATTTAACAGGTGAGAAAAAATAGAAATGAAGAAAATAAAAAGTGTTGGTATAGCTGATTCAATGGAAGAAATGTACAGAATAAATGACACCAAATAAAAGATACTAACACCAGACAATAATACTATACACACAGACACACACAATTATAGCATGGGCTTCCCTGGGTGCTTAGATGGTAAAGAATTTGCCTGCAGTGCAGGAGACCCCAGTTTGATTCCTGGGTTGGGAAGATTCTCTGGAAAGGTGTATAGCTACCCACTCCAATATTCTTGCTTGGAAAATTCCATGGACAGAGGAGCCTGGTGGGCTATAGTCCATGGGTTTGAAAGAGTTGGACACTACTACGTGAATAACACTTTCACTTTCAAACCTGCTTAACTCAGATGTGAAAGCTCTCAAAAAAAAATACAGAGAATCTAATACCAAAATACATTAAAATGAAGGATCATACATCATGATCAAGATAGATTTATTCCAAAGATTCAAGAATGGTTCAACAGTCAGTTCAAGAATGGTTCAACAGTGTTATTAACAAACTATTAAGTAAAATAACAAAATAAAGAATAAAAATCATATACTCACTTCAATAGATACAGGAAAAGTGTTTGACAAAAATTCAAACTTACTCTCAACAAAGTGGGTTTAGAGGGCACATACCTTAACATAATAAAGATCATATATGAAAAACCTATACCTAATATCATACTCAATGATAAAAAGCAGAAAGCTTTTCCTTAAAGATCAGGAATAAGACAAGGATGTCCACTACTGCCACTTTCATTCAACATAGTAGTGGAAGTCCTAGACAGAGCAATCAGGAAAGAAAATAAACATAAGTCATACAAACTTGAAATAAGTAAGAAAAACTGTCACTATTTGCATATGACATAATATTGTATATGCACTTCCCTGATAGTTCAGCTGATAAAGAATCTACCTGCAATACAGGAGACCCTGGTTCAATTCCTGGATAAAGAAGATCTCCTGGAGAAGGGCTAGACTACCCACTCCAGTATTCTTGGGCTTCTCTGGTGGCTCAGTAAGGTGGTAAAGAATCCACCTTCAATGTGGGAGACCTCAGTTCAATCCCTAGGCTGGGAAAATCCCCTGGAGAAGGGAAACTATTTCAGTATTCTGGCCTAAAGAATTCTATAGGCTGTATAGTCCATGGAGTCACAAAGAGTCGGGCCCAACTGAGTTACTTTCACTTTCACTTTTCATTAATATATGGATAAAATGCTGATAACTCCACTAAAAAATTGTTAGAACTAATAAACAAATTCAGTAAAGTTGCAGAATACAAAATCAATATGCAAAAATGTGTTGCATTTCTACGTACTTATATAAGCTAGCAGAAATTATGAAAATCTGAATTTTAACTGAATCCCAAAGAACACAAAACAGGACTGTGATTAGCCAAAGAAATGAAAGACCTACACTGAAAATTATGACATTAATGAGATATATTTAAGAAGACACAAATAAGTGGGAAGATACTCCATGCTCATGGATTGGAAGAAATAATATTTATAAAATGTCCATACTGCCTAAAGAAATCTACAGATTCAATGACATAACTATTAAGACACCAAAGGAATTTTTTCCAGAAACAGAAAAAGAAATCTTAAAATGTGTATGTAACCACTAAGACTCCAAATAGCTAAAGTAATCTTAAGGAAGAAGAATAAATTTAGAGATATCTCACTCCCTGATTTGAAACTATACTACAAAGCTATAGTAACCAAGACAAGACAGCATTGATATAAAAACAGACATACAACTCAGTTACACAGAAGAGAGAGCTCAGAAATAAACCATTGGCTTTATTGCCAATTAATTCAACAGAAGAACCTAGAATATGTGATGAGTAAAATGCATTCCCTTCAATAAATTGTGTCAGAAAATTAGACAGCCACATGCAAAAGAATTAATTTAGATCACTACTTCCCACTCTAAGGAAAAATTAACTCAAAATGGATTAAAGACTTGAATGTGAGACTTGAAATCATAAGAATACCTAGAAGAAAATATAGGTAATTACCCCCTCCTTGACATAGGTCTTTGCAATTAATTTTTTTTAATCTGACACCAAGAGTAAAAGTAAAAATATGAGGCTGTATCAAGCTAAAAAATCTCTGGACAACAAAAGAAGTCAGCAACAAAGTGCAAGATATATACCAAATGGGGAAAATACCCATAAATCATAAATCTGAGAAGGGGTTATCAGATATATGAAATCATACATCTAATACCAAAATATAAAATTATTCATACAACTCAATAGCAAAAGAGATGATTTTTTTAAAATGGTCATAAAATCTGAATAGACATTTTTCTATTCAGATAATAGATAATATTCAGATATCAGATAATAAATAATAGATATCTATTCATATAATAAGTATCTGAATAGATACTTATTGATGGTCAACAGGTACATGGAATGATGTTTTTTAATCATTAAGCATCAGAAAGATTCAAGCAAAAGCATAATAAGGTACCAGTGCATACCTGTTAGAATGGTTATTGTACAAAAAAAAAGCATATATATGTATATTTATATGTGTAAACAAATGGTATATATATATATACATGTCCTGGGGTGTACTTATTCACTCAACTCACTCATGTCAGATTCTTTGTGATCCTATGGACTGCAGCCCACCAGGCTCCTCTCTCTATGGGGATTCTCCAGGCAAGAATACTGTAGTGGGTTGTCATGCCCTGCTCCAGGGGATCTTCCAGGGTTTGAACCTAGGTCTTCTGCATTGCAGGCAGATTCTTTACCATCTGAGCTACCAGGGAAGCCAAGAATACTGGACTGGGTAGTTAATCCCTTCTCTGAGAGATTTTTCCCAATCCAGGAATTGAAATGGTGTCTCCTACATTACAGGTGAACTACTATATTACTAGCTGAGCTACCAGGGAAGCCCAAATATGTTTAAATATATATGTATGTATTCGCTGGATCACTGAAAAAAGCAAGAGAGTTTCAGAAAAAAAAAACATCTATTTCTGCTTTATTAACTATACCAAAGCCTTTGACTGTGTAGATCACAACAAACTGTTAAATTCTGAAGGAGATGGGAATACGAGACCACCTGACCTGCCTCTTGAGAAACTTGTATGCAGGTCAGGAAGCAACAGTCAGAACTGGACATGAAACAACAGATTGGTTACAAATAGGAAAAAGAGTCTGTCAAGGCTGTATATTGTCACCCTGCTTATTTAACTTACATGCAGAGTACGTCATGTTAAATGCCAGGCTGGAAGAAGCACAAGCTGGAATCAAGATTGCTGGGAGAAATATCAATAACCTCAGATATGCAGATGATACCAACCTTATGGCAGAAAGTGAAGAACTAAAGAGCCTCTTGATGAAAATGAAAGAGGAGAGTGAAAATGTTGGCTTAAAGCTCAACATTCAGAAAACTAAGATCGTGGCAACTGGTCCCATTACTTCATGGCAAATACATGGGGAAACAGTAGAAACAGTGGCTGACTTTATTTTGAGGGGCTCCAAAGTCACTGCAGATGGTGACTGCAGCCATGAAATCAAAAGACTAAGCCTACTCCTTGGATGGAAAGTTATGACCAATCTAGACAGCATATTAAAATGCAGAGACATTTCTTTGTCAACAAAGGTCCATCTAGTCAAGGCTATGGTTTTTCCAGTAATCATGTAGCTTGGTGCAGGATAGATGCTTTTGAGCTGTGGTGTTGGAGAAGACTCTTGAGAGTCCCTTGGACAGCAAGGAGATCCAACCAGTCCATTCTAAAGGAGATCAGTCCTGGGTGTTCATTGGAAGGACTGATGTTAAAGCTGAAACTCCAATACTTTGGCCACCTGATATGAAGAGTAAAGATCCTGATGCTGGGAAAGATTGAGAGCAGTAGGATAAGGGGACGACAGAGAATGAGATGGTTGGATGGCATCACCGACTCAATGGACATGGGTTTGGGTAGACTCTGGCAGTTGGTGATGGACAGGGAGGCCTGATGTGTTGCGGTTCATGGGGTTGCAAAGATTCGGACACGACTGAGCAACTGAACTGAACTGAAACATACAAATAACAGACTGGTGTTTGCTAGTTGCTGGGGTAAGTGTGGGAGAAATGGGTGTACTTTCTGTGTGCTACTTTTTAGCTTAATTAAATTTAGCTTTTTAAAAATTCGCCAAAAATATTAATAGTAAAAAAAAATTTCTTGACGAATCTTACAAATCCATTGGCTTGTTTTTTCTATTGCTACTCTAGCCTTTGATGCATATAATACTCAAACTAAAAAGTAATTCTTATCCTTTTATATTTGTGTCCCTTCTTTAAAAAAAAAAAGTTTCAAGATTCAGCAACCAATGCTGCATGGTCCAGGAGCATCTTTGGGATTGTTTCAAGACACAGTGAGGGCATGGTCCTGTGGTCATATGTGTTTGTTATCATTCCCAAGGGCTCTGTGGTAGGCATGTTAGATTGGGGAAACATAAGAAATAGCTAATGGATTTACTTAGAATCTCAGGTCTGCAACTTAGCAGTTTATCTGGAAAAAGGTAATAAGGTAATAAGGGAAGTCATTATGTATAAGGCACAAAGAGGGACTAATAACACTGACAAAGAAACATTTCAGTCAAGACACATCCCCTTCTGTTTAAGAGAGGAATATGTCAGATCTTGTCCCTGGGAGCATCCTTCTGGACCCAAGCATCCAGTGTCATCTTGTATGACATCTTCAAGCATCATTATCTATGTATGAATCTCACCCATATAGAGAGGCAAAATGCAAAATGAATTTAAAGAAGGAAGATAATTAAGTGGCCTTTGAGACAACATAAAGTAAAATAATATTTGTATGATAGAAGTCCCCATATGTCTAGCTTTGTATATTATCTTCTGCACTCAACATTTTCTAGTTTATTAAATATACATTGAAAGCATGAAAAAAAAGAAGTCCCAAAAGGAGAAGAAATAAATGATCCTAAAGGTTATTTGATGAAACAGTAGCTTGAAAGTTATGAAATCTGGGGAAGGAAACAGATATTCAGAACCAGGATGCTTGAGAGCTCCTAATGAGATGAATCCCAAGTGACATACATCCAGGCACATTGTAATTAAAATGGTAGAAGTTAAGGATAAAGAGGATCCTAAAAGCTGCCAGAGAAAAATAACTAGTTCTGTATAAGGAAAAACCCATACACCTATCAGCAGGTTTTTTAGTGCTAACTTTACTGGCCTAAGGGAATGATGTGACAAATTGCTGAAAGGAAAAACTTCCAACCAAGGATCCTCTATCTGATAAGGTTATCATTCAGAACTGAAGGAGAGATCAGAGTTTTCCAGGTAAGCAAAAGTTAAAGGAGTTCATCACCAGGAAAATATCTCTACAAGAAAAATTAAAGAAGACTTCATTAATCTGAAAAGAAATGGAACTAATATCATAAGAAAATATATGAAAGTAAAAATTTCACTGGAAAAAGGGTAAATATATAATAAAGGTAGTGAGTCAATTACTTATGAAGCAAGAATGACAGTTAAAACAAAAAAGGAATAAAAATAACAAATCACAATAATTAGTAAGGGGATGCATGAAATAAAAAGACCTAAAATGTGTCATCAAAGTATAAAACAAGGGAAGGGTGATAAAAAGATTATCTTTGGAATGTACTTGAATTTCAGTTCAGTTTACTCTCTCAGTCATGTCTAACTCTTTGCTACCCCTTGGTCTGCAGTACCCCAGGCTTCACTGTGATAGAATTTCAGTTGCTATCACTTAAAGCATGCTGCTTATTACCAACGATGTCATATATTCAGTTCAGTCACTCAGTTGTGTCCCTCTCTTTCCCACTCCTTGGATTGCAGCATGCCAGGCTTCCCTGTCCATCACCAACTCCCAGAGCTTGCTCAAACTTATGTCCATCGAGTCAGTGATGCCATCCAACCTTCTCATCCTCTGCAGTCCCTTTCTTCTCCTGAATTAGATCTTTCCCAGCATCAAGGTCTCTTCCAATGAGTCAGTTCCTTGCATCAGGTGGCAAGGAGCTTCAGCTTTAACATCAAAACTTTCAATGAACAGTCAGGACTGATTTCCTTTAGAATTTACTGGTTTGATATCCTTGCAAGCCAAGTGACTCTCAAGAGTCTTCTCAAACACCACGATTCAAAAGCATCAATTCTTCAGTGGTCAAATTTTTTAATGGTCCAACTCTCACATCCATACAAGACTGCTGGAAAAATCATACCTTTGACCAGACAGACTTTCATTGACAAAGTAATGTCTCTGCTTTTTAATATGCTCCATAGTTTGGTCATACCTTTACTTCAAAGGAACTAGTGTCTTTTAATTTCATGAATGCAGTCACCTTCTATAGTGATTTTGAAGCCCAAGAAAATTAAGTCTGTCACTGTTTCCAGTGTTTCACCTCTATTTTCCATGGAGTGATGGGACAAGATGCCATGATTTTTGTTTTTTGAATGTTGAATTTTACCCCTTTTTCACTCTCCTCTTTCGCTTATATCAAGATGTTCTTTATTCTTCCTCACTATCTGCCATAAGAGTGGTGTCATTTTCATACATAAGGTTATTGATATTTCTCCCAGCAATCTTGATTCCAGCTTTTGCTTCATCCAGTCCAGCATTTAACATGATGTACTCTGCATATAAGTTAAATAAACAAGATGACAAAATACAGCCTTGACATACTCCTTTCCTGATTTGGAACCAGTCTGTTCTTCCATGTCCAGTTATAACTGTTGCTTCTAGACCTGCATACAGATTTCTCCGGAGGCAGGTGAGGTGAGCTGATATTCTCACCTCTTTAAGAATTTTCCACAGTTTGTTGCAGTCCACAGAGTCAAAGTCTTTGACATAGTCAATAAAGCAGAAGTAGATGTTTTTCTGAATTCTCTTGCTTTCTCTATGATTCATTGGTTGTCAGCAATTTGATCTCTGGTTGCTCTGCATTTTATAAATCCAGCTTGAGTATCTGGAATTTCTCAGTCCACATACTATTGAAGCCTGGCTTGGAGAATTTTGAGCATTATTTTTGCTAGGGTGTGAGATGAGTGCAATTCTGCAGTAGTTTGAACATTCTTTAGCATTGCCTTTCTTTGGGATTGGAATGAAAAATGACCTTATTCTGTCATGTGTCCACGGCTGATTTTTTCAAATTTGCTGGCATATTGACTGCTGTACTTTCACAGGATCATCTTTTAGGATTTGAAATAGTTTAACTGCAATTCCATCACCTCCAGTAGCCTTGCTCATAAGACCGACTTCACATTCCAGGATGTCTGGCTCTAGATGAGTGATCACACCATTGTGGTTTTCTGGGTCATTAAGATCACTTTTGTATAATCCTTCTGTGTATTCCTGCTACCTCTTCTTAATGTCTTCTGCTTCTGTTAGGCCCATACCTATTTCGTCTTTTATTGAGCCCATCTTTGCATGAAGTGTTGCCTTGGTATCTCTAATTTTCTTGAAGAGATCTCTAGTCTTTCCTATTCTATTGTTTTCCTCTATTTCTTTGCACCGATCACTGAGAAAGGCTTTCTTCTCTCTCCTTCCTATTCTTTAGAACTCTGCATTCAAATGGGTATATCATCCCCTTTCTCCTTTGACTTTTGCTTCTCTTCTTTTCACAGCTCTTTGTAAGGCCTCTTCAGTCAACCATTTTGCCTTTGTGCATTTATTTTTCGTGTAGATCTACAATGTCACAAACCTCCGTCCATAGTTCTTCAGGCACTCTGTCTATCAGATCTAATCTCTTCAATCTATTTGTCATCTCCACTGTATAATCATAAGGGATTTGTTTTAAGTCATACCTGAATGGATTAGTGGTTTTCTTTACTTTCTTTTATTTAAGTCTGAGTTTAGCAATAAGGAATTCATTATCTCAGCCACAGTCAGCTCCCAGTCTTGTTTTTACTGATTATATAGAGCTTCTCCTTACGCTTCAAAGAATATAATCAACCTGATTTCAGTACTGACCATTTGGTGATGTCTATGTGTAGAGTTTTCTTTTGTGTTGTTGGAAGAGGATGTTTGCTATGACCAGCACATTCATATTTAAATATAAATAATAAACATATGAAATCATTCATACAACATACACACACATGCAGAAACACATACATACAGAAAGCAGTACACAAGGGAACACATTCTTTCCCTGGGATGGGTATAAGTTTCTATATTTTCTGAGAGTATCCATTTCCATATGTTAATTGCTTATTGTTTATTTCACACATTAACTGATTTCAACATTAAGCATTTTAAAATATTTTGTTTTAAAGTATGTTGATTGAGATAGCAATATTTTTCTTCCTGAATGAATCGATAAACATAACTTCCTTTGATTCATTCTTTTTAATTCTTTTTAGAAATATCATTTTTGAATTAAAATATTAAAGAATCAGTCTCAAATTTGGGAATTTATATATACTTGACAACTAATTTTGATCATAGCTATATAGTAACTAGACTTATCATGATGATCATAATATATAATATCATATCACTATATTGTACATCTTAAACTAATATAACATTGTAAGTCATTTATATTGTAATGAAATCATAAAATATTGCAAATTGTTAATTTCAAACTATAGAATATAGTTATTTGAAAAATATTTAGTCATTTATACCATATAATCATCATATACTGCCAACTAATAAGAAAAGAATAGAAAGAGACAGACAGGCAGACAGAGACAGAGTCAGAGAAAGACAGAGAATTATGGAGAGCTAGACAGAAGGGAGACAATTAGAGAGATGAAGAGAGAAAAAAGGGAGGGAGGAGTTAAAGAAAGAAAAAAATATTAACAAAGTATTGTATTTTAGGGAAAATAAATTAAAATGACAGTAATAGCTACCACTTTACAATATACTGTGTTACTTTATTTCAAAGTTATCATTCACAAGCTAGTAAGTATGTAATGCATGCCTCTTAACAGCATACATTTGGAAAAGTCAGTTCCTTTCTTAAAGCTATTAGTATTATGGAAGCCTGAAGAGAAAAAGCTACAAATTTTCATGTGTCAGGACTCTTTTCTGGACCTTGTAGTTTCCAAGTGAGAACTGATGGGATGTTCACTTTCACTAACAAGCTGGAGTGCTTACTATGGTTTCTTAAGACTAAGAAATTTAGTCTGCAATTTAATGTCAGATAAATCATAAAGAAAACATGGATTTTTATAAACTGGTCAGTATCTGTTACGGGTGTGAATGTATTATATATGTGTGATGATTATTACATGTAATATGTAGCAGGTATGTATAATAATATTTACAATGTGGATAAATACTTTATTTATATATGCACATATATCCCACAAAATTGGGTATAAAAATCCTGGTGACCAATCGTTAACACAAACTACTCTCATGGAAGCTTATTCTTCATGGAAAGGAATATTAAGGGGGATTGAAGGGAGTAATTTAAAATGTGTTGTTTTTGTTTTAGTTATCAAGGAAAATAGAATATTGCCAACAATCTTTGGTTCAATTTGTTGGACATTTGGGCTCAGAGAAATGCAACAGAACAATGAACCAACTTTGTAGTTCCTAAGGTCCAAGCTCTTTCAAGTTTTCTTTTCATCATTATTACTACTACTACTGATAACATAAATTACAGAAATAAATCATTTTGAAAGTATAGAAAAAGAATGTTATAATTATATGAGTCAAGTTGAATCCAGAAAGGGGTCTATCATTGCATTTTATCAACAGAAAGAAGAGTATGCATTTATCACGGCAACAGAGAGATTTTCAAAATAAACTGTAAACCAGTGGAAGGTGGATAAATGTTTCAAGAGTGATGAAAAGTGAGAAATGGGAAAATAACAATAGAGGATGAGATTTAATTTAGATAAATATTAGGTAATACACAGCAGAAATGCTGAAAGAAAGAAACAAGTTAAAGTGTACTGGTAGAGAACAGTTTGTGGATTAACTACATACTGCTTGGGAAAGAATTTTGCTGCATGACAGTGAATTAAAAGCTAAATAAAAATGAGCCATGGTATTTGAAGGGTATTAACTACCTTTTGATCCATACACAGAGTCCTTTTTTTAGTAAACAACAAAACTTTAAAACAGCAATAATAATTTTCATAACTAAACATCCTTTAAAACTATGTTCTAGACATTGTACTCATTGTACTAAATTCTTTTTCAGTACTGAACACTCAAATATTGAAGAAAATAATGTTATTATCTTAATTTTACAGATGGGTATTAGATCTTAGGTTAAATAATTATTCAAGGTTGAACCGTTATAAACAGTGGAGCAAGGGCAATGTACATATTGAAAACATAGCATAAAACTTAAGACAAAATTAAAGGACTCAGAAAAAATACTAACAATATACAGAAACAAAAGTTTAGCAAAACATGTTTTTCACAGTAACTTCTAAGATACATTATGAACTTCATGTGTGCTATGTACTGTTTCTCCTACTTTGTTAGGTTATATTTAATCCTCCAAAATACATGTTAGGATTACTATTGTATTTTAATGTTAGGAACACTGAAACAGGGAAAAATTGTGTAACTTTCTTAAAGGCATTTGGCTATGAAGTGGCAGACGTAGGCTTGGAATACAGCACTCCCCACTCCCAGCTCCAGGACTGTGGGCTACTTATAAAGCTGCACTAGTGCTAGTGTTTGGGTTGGGGAGCAAATACACTGTAGAATATAAATGTAGAGATATTTAAATGCAAAATATGGGGTTTATTGAAAAAAGCATTGTGTCTAGCAGATAGTGTAATTATTCATAATTATACATTAAATACATAGAATTACCTAAATGAGTTAAGGAAGTTTGGAATAAACAATAGGTTATTAAGAAAATAAAAATAATGAATCATTATGCTCTCTTGACTTCTGTATAGAAAATAATCATTGCTCACATATGATGTGCTGTAAGTTCATTTCTGAAATGGAGAGATAGAGTCCTGTCCTTCTCAGAAAGTATGAAATAATATTATATCAAAGCCCAAATATTTACACTTTTATCCCTAGTAATATTCTTCCACTTAGTTTTGAATCAAAACATTATTCATGATATAAAATTAAATCCACTATTATATCAAGGATAACTAAAGGTGTGATTTTAACTTAAAACTTTTCTTTACTAAATATATGTTTATGTAAGAAGAAATATTGCATTAAAAATTAATATAATCCAAAGTTCAGTTAGGAACCAAGAGCTTTGAGATACAAGTTAAATGTGAACCTGATAAAGTTAGATGCAATGTTATATATTATTCTTGCCAAATCAAATTGTGAGCTCTGAATATACTTAATTATATCAGTTTGAACCACCTACCCATCCTGTGTGCATATCCTAATTCTAAGTTGTTCTTTGTCCCTTCAAGACATACTTTTCCATTCCTCAACCCTTCTATCTCCTTTTAAGCTTACATATGCCAAAGTTTACATGAAGACTTATTATTTAATCTTCTTGATGAAGAGCTATCTTAAAGCTTTAATTTTTCCAGTTTTGTTTTCTTTTTTCTCTGTCATCTTCATTTGGGAAAGCAAGGATGTGGTACAGAAACTCATATCCCAAGTGGTGTGACATATGCCATCTTTCTTAGAGATCAGAGTTTGTTTCTATTTCAAAGTTATTGTTTTTTTAATTAAATAAAATAGTAGATAAAAAACTATAATGAAATGTACATTTTCAAATATATTTCTACATTTCCTCTTGAATAAAATTTCTGTAAAAGGAAGTATCTTGTCAAACAAGAAATTTACAAAAGATTAAGCAAAAATTTGAGGGAACACACTAGTGGTGGTATTAGAAAGATCTGAAAAATATGAGGCACTGAAAGATTGAATATAGCAAGATTCAAAGGAATTCCATGTTTTCTAATCTATCCTGTTTGTAAGTCCCTCAGCATTAAAGGAAAAAAACACATTAAATCGTTCAGTTCAGTGAAGTGTAGCACTGCAATTGGTATTAATAACAGTATGTAGATGTCATCCAGAAATCAAACCAAATTATAGAGTTAAAGCAAAAGTTTCATTAGATGAGAGAGTAACTATGGAAATCAATTAATGAAGCAGCTAAATCCAGCCATTAGTCATGTCAATCAAATAAAAACAGCTTTTGTGTGTGTGTCTATGTGTGTGTGCATATGTGATTTGAAAATTCATGTGACTAGAAATGATTCCACTAAAAATATGTAAATACTATATTGCAAACAAGTATTTTGATACTATTGTTTGTGTCTTCTTTTTATAAAAGTAAAATCTGCAATAACAAAAAACTATATCACAGAAAACACAAGAAATATAAAGCTGAATTAGAAAATAATCTAGCATATATCAGACTTCCCAGGTGGCCACTAGTGGCGAAGAACCTGCCTGTCAATACAGGAGGCACTGGATTGGGAAGATCTCCTGGAGAACATAGCGACCCACTCCAGTATTCTTGCCTGGAGAATCCACATGGACAAAATGAACCCAGAGGTTCAGTCCATAGGGTTGCAAAGAGTCAGACACAAATGAAGCAGCTTAGCACGTGTGCATGCTAGCACACATCAGAAGCATTTTGGTACCTTTTTCAAGCTTTTTTTCAATTAATGGATGAATATTTGTGGGTTTCAAGACTTTAATGTTTATTTGCCATTCTTGTACCTGAAATATATTAAACAATTCTCAGAAACAGCATCACACTAGTACTGGCCAATCAGAAGAGGCTATATAGGAGCTACTACTAGAACTGTCCATGCCAGGTGAGTATTAGCTGGGGTGATGAGCAGAATTCGCATGAGCATTGAAAACGTATTCAAAATTATTTTTTAAAAATAGCCAGATATAGTCTGGAGTAGATATAATTTAATTATTCTTTAGTGTAATAAGACACAACAATGTGCATTTTTATGATTACAGATATTCCTCTTATTTTATATTATCTTGCCCTAATTTCAAAAGAAGAACTTAGAAATTAAATTCAAAAATATTTCTGAAAATTCTTGGTACATATTGTGAAATTGTCTTACCAAAAAATGAATCATCTAAAGCTTATATATATGTGTATAGTGAAAGCTTATATATATGTGTATAGCGCTCAGTTATTTCCAACTATTTGTGACCCCATAGACTGTAGCATGCCAGGTTCCTCTGTCCATGGGATTACCCAGGCAACAATACTGGAGTGGGTAGCCATTGCCTTCTCCAGGGAATTTTTGTGACCAGGGTCTCCCCCATTGCAGGCAGATACTTTACCATCTGAGCCACCAGGGAAGTCTCATGTATGTGAAAACATAAATCTGTTACTGCTTCTATGTTTTAATAATGTTATATATTAAATATCCTCAGCATCTAATTTTATAATATGTGGGGAAAAATGAAAAAAATCCCTACATATAATAAAGGTCAACCATAATTCTCCTACACTGAATTATTTTTATGTGTGTATACAGTGAAATCTGAATTTTGCTCAGTATGTGTATATGTATAGTATATAATATTATTATATAAACATATGCACATAGATGGTAACATAAAACATAGAAGGGTAATGTTTTACATGTAGATTTATATCATTTTTCTAAATAATATGTGGGCAGATTTTTATACCATTACCAATATTTCTTTATTCTTTTTAGTAATTGAAAGTGTCAGTCGTGTCTGATTCTTTGTGACCCCATGGACTGTAGCCCACCTGGACCCTCTATCCACGGTATTCTCTAGGCAAGAATATGGAGTGGGTAGCCATTGCCTTCTCCAGGGGATCTTCCCAACCCAGGGACTGAACCAAGGTCTCCTGCATTTCAGGCAGATTCTTTACCATTGAGCCACCAGCATTAAGTAGATACAAAATATTTATAATTTATGTAATCAATGTCATGCTTTTAGTATCACAGTCATTTCCATCTCTATTACATCTTATTCTAAATATCTTATGTACACTAGATACTCTTTTTAAGTAAACTGATTATTTTTAGGGTAAATCCTTAAAAGTAGAATATATGAAACAAATTTTGTGACAAATTTAAAATTTTCATTTCTATTTGAGATGTCAAAGTGAATAGTAATTTTCAATCTAATAAATTTGACTAAGAATGTCTGTTGTTCTGGCCCCTGCCTATATTATATACTATCACTAAACAACACACACACATACACAACTGGCAATTGAAAAAATGAAAATTTTTTTAACTTAATTAGCATTTACATAGTTATTTATAACAAAGAAAGATTTGAAGCAAACTAAATGTACAATGTCATGGTAATGATAAAATAAATATATATTACATTTATCATGCTTTAGTACAAAGTTTATCACTCACTTATCTGTCATGCATGTCACAACTATGTTTTATGGCAGTTTATGTTAAGGAGTCATATTTAATTATATGCAGTTCAGTTTACCAAATATGCTTCAGTGTTTATTCCTTTAGTGTTTTTCCTACACAAAGCTTTCTAACCTGTGATTAAATATCTTAATTATTTTATATTAGTTCAACTATTTCTTTTTCTCTTTTGGAATCATTTTACACCAAATTTTCACTAAGATATAAGTTATGGTTAGAATGCAAGATATTTTCAAATAGTTAATCACTAACTCTTTAGTATCACTTTGAGTAGTGTAAACACAAAAGATTTTATTCTCCTTCAGGCATTGGGGAGAAGACTAGAATTGGTGGCTTGACAATATCTATAGAAAGCTAGGATTTTCTCTCTCCTTCACTCCTGCTTTTCATTCTCCAAGCTAACTCGTGATCAAAATAACTACTGTACAGTCTTAACATGCCACAGAAACTGAAAGGAAGAAAGTGGAATGAGAGGAATAAGCCTTTCTGAAAATTCTGACCTCAGTTTTAATTTTATTTTAAAAAACAATCATATTTAAATAGATTGGAATGCATTAGGTTAAATAAATCCTTCCCTTTTTTTTGCATAACAAACTACTTTAAAATTTAATGACTTAAAAGAGAAAAACATATGCACTCATGATTCTGGATGCCAGTATTTCAGCCTCAACTCAATTACTTAGTCATCCTTTTCCACGCCATTTGCTTTGTTGCGTTCTGCTGCTCAGTGCACTGGACCTGAAGTTCTAGGGTCTTTGTTCCCACGTCAATAGGGCATGTGCATCAGTGCTCTTTCACAAGGCCGTTCTTTTCTCACCTTGGCCTTGGGTTTCCTTGAAAGTGAAAGTGAAAGTCACTAAGTCAGGTCCCCATCTTTGCTATCCCATGGAATGTGTAGCCTGACTGGCTCCTCCTTGCATGGAATTCTCCGGGCAAGAGTACTGCAGTGGGTTGCCATTGCCCTGTCCAGGGGATGTTTCCTATCCAGGGATCAAACCCAGGTCTTCTGAATTGCAGGCAGATTCTTTCCCAACCAGCACAGCACAATAATCTCTGAGCATTTAGACTTTCATGTCACACAGCTTGCATTTTTATTTCATCACATCTTTCAAAAAATGTTATAATTTCCCATTTACAGGTGTGTTCTTATGTAATTACAATTCTACAGGGTTTTTCCTCTTACAGCTGGTACATTTTTATTGGTAAGCTAATAAGTATATTTAATTATAGTGTTGATACAGTGAATGTGATCTTTCATTGTATTTTCTAAATGTTTGTTGATGGAATTGAAGTAGCCTTGCTTGAGTATTCCTCTTAAATCCAAATTATTTCTCAATTATAGTGCTTTTTAATTAAGATCTTTATATTTTCTAGATATGCAATTATATCATTTGCAAATAATAATTGACATTTTCTATTCTTGTTTATTGCACCCCACTCCAGTACTCCTGCCTGGAAAATCCTAGGTAAGAAAGGCTGCACTCCATGGGGTGGCGAAGAATCTGACAAAGCTGAGCCACTTCACTTTCACTTTTCACTTTCATGTATTAGAGAAGGAAATGGCAACCCACTCCAGTGTTCTGCCTGGAGAATCCCAGGGACAGGGGTGCCTGGTGGGCTGCCGTCTATGGGGTCGCACAGAGTTGGACACTACTGAAGCGACTTAGCAGCAGCAGCAGCATTCTTGTATATTATTGACTTTATTAGTACTATTATGGTTAGTTAATTTCAAAACAAACAGATTATTTGAAGTCATGAATGATTTAATTTCATGCAACACTTTTACTGGGAATCATTTATGGCACTATGCAAAGCTATGTATACATATTTATATATATCTTCTGTACATACTGTATCCTTTTAAGTATTTTACAATTTGAAACTATAGAACTAGGAAGAAACTCTTGAGTAAAATGAAAATTGTTTGCTTGAGAAAATCCTCTTTAATTTCTTGGGATAGGATAGAATTTTGTTTTTCCAATCAAATTCTATATATTTTTTATATTGTTATAAACTGTTTCGTTCATGGAAAGATATTTTAGTTTCTAGTGCAGCATCCCCCAGGACAAAGGCAGCAGGTACATGAGATCACTAAGAATTTGAAACAAGACCAGTTTGAGTTGTGATGAAGTACATCAAATATAAACTCTATTATAGGCAACACAGAAAAGCAAAGGATCTTAACAACATTTATAGTAATCAACATTAATTTCTGATATATTGATTTAATAAATATATTTTAAATTAAGTCTCATAGGTTCTATTTTATATTTTTCATGTAGCTACTAGGAAATCTAAAATTACACATGTGTGTGGAATTAGAATTCAATAGTACAATTCTAGTGGGCTTATTGTTTTTTAATTAAGATGATATTCATGCAGCACAAAACTAAACATCTTAAAGCATACAATCAATGCATTTAGTGCATTCACAGTGCTGTGCAACCAACATGTCTCTGTTCCAAATACGTTTATTTTCTGAGAATACCTTGTATGTTATATACCTTTCCCTCATTCCCTGACAACCACTAATCTGCTTTCTGTATATATAAATATGGGTGTTTCATATAAAAAGAGTCAATATGTAACCTTTTGGCAAACCTTTTGCAAACTTTTTTGACCTTTTGACAATTTCAATTGTCACTGAAATTCAAGATTCATCCAGCTTATAAAAGGTATCAGAATGTCATTTATTTTTAATGTTGAAAAATATTCTACTGTGTAGATCTGCAATTCCTTTATCCATTTGCATGTGTTATTTGAGGAATTGTGTATTCAAGCACTTTGCCCATTTTAACAGATTCTTTTTGTCTTTCTGTTGTTGAGTCATATGAGTTATTCATGCATTCTACTACAAAACTAGTATTCAGATCCATCATTTGAAAATTTTTCTCCCTTCCTATAGGTTATCTTTTCACTTTGTTAATAATGTTGTTTGCAGAATAACAGTTTTTAAAGATCTATTATCTACTTTTGTTTTGTTTTTCTCATAGTGTGTTTGTGTGTGTGTGTGTGTCTGTGTCTGTGTCAACTGAATGAACACTGTTTTGATTGGTTAAGCTTTGGAAACTGAGAGCTGTGACTTTTTATTTCCTAAAGACTCACTGCTTTCCTTTCTCACCATTGTTTTCACTATGGGGGAAATTTGACAGTTCTATTTCTGAAAAGTACAAAAAAGGGGACTGGAATTTTGATAGGAATTGCACTGAATTTTCAGAAGAGTTGGGCATTTTTTACATGTTAACAGTATTGAAGTCTTTCAATTTAAATAAGTGATGTCTTTCCATTTACTAACATTTTCTTTAAATTCTTTTGACGTGTTATAGTTTTCAATACATAAGTCTTTAAGATGGTTAAAATTATTTCTTAGATATTTTACTATTTTAAATGAAATCATAAAAGAATATTTTCTTAATTTATTACTTGGATTATTCACTGATGGTAGACAGAAACACAGTTGCTGTTTCTAGTGTCTTGGTGTTGAGCTTTTATCATGAAATTTTGCTGAATATGTTAATTAGGTCTAGTGATTGTTTTATGATTTCTTGAAACGTTTTATAGATAAGATCATAGTATTGGCAAATACCACTTGTGAAAATGAACATGTTTGTCTTGTTTCTGAACTTGGGAGGAAAGCTTTCAATTTTCACTATTGAATATGATTTTGTCTTTGTGATTTTCTTAAATGCTCTTTATTATGGAAAGGAAATTCCATCAATTCCTAATTTGGTGAGTGCTTTTTAATCATGAAAGAATACTGAGCTTTGTTAAATGTTTTGTCCACATTTGTTGAGATGTGGAGGTTGTTTTTAATTTCCTTTCATTCTATTAATGCAGGCTATTACAATGATTGATTTTCTTATGCTGAATCAGCTGTTTGTGACTGAATTATGTCTCCTCTAAGTTTATATCTGGGATTGAATTATATCCCTTCTAAGTTTATATCTAGAAGACTTAACCTCCACTATCTCAATATGGGTCTGTATTTGAAGACAGAGCCTTAAAGAGGTAATTTAATTAAAAAGAGACCTTTAGTTCAGTTCAGTTCACTCCCTCACTTGTGTCCGACTTGTTGCAACGTCGTGGATTGCCACATACCAGGCTTCTCCGTCCATCACCAACTCCTAGAGCTTGCTCAAACTCATTTTCCTGGAGTCAGTGAAGCTATCCAATCATCTCATCTTCTGTCATCCCCTTCTTTCAAGGCAAACCATTCAATATCACAGTAATCCAAGTCTATGCCATGACCAGTAATACTGAAGAAGCTGAACTGTTCTATGCAGATTTACAAAACCTTCTAGAACTACCACCCAAAAAAGATGTCCTTTTCATTATAGGGGACTGGAATGCAAAAGTAGGAAGTCAAGAAAAAAATCATGGAAAGAGGCAAACTTGGCCTTGGAATATAGAATGAAGCAGGGAAAAGGCTAATAGAGTTTTGCCAAGAGAACTCACTGGTTATAGCAAAAATCCTCTTCGAACAACAAAAGAGAAGACTCTATACATGGACATCACCATGTGGCCAACATCAAAATCAGATTCGTTATATCCTTTGGAGCGAAAGATGGAGAACCTCTATACAGTCACCAAAAACAAGACCTGGAGCTGACTGTGGCTCAGATCATGAACTCCTTATTGATAAATTCAGACTTAAATTGAAGAAAGTAGGGAAAACCACTACACCATTCAGGTAGGACCTAAATCAAATCCTTTATGATTATACAGTGGAAGAGACAAATAGATTCATGGGATTAGATTTGATACAAAGAGTGTCTGAGGAACTATGGGTGGAGGTTCATGACATCGTACAGGAAGTAGTGATAAAGACCATCCCCAAGAAAACCAAATGCATAAAGGCAAAATTGTTGTCTGAGGAGGCCTCACAAATAGCTGTGAAAAGAAGAGAAGCCAAAAGCAAAGGAGAAAGGAAAGATATATCCATTTGAATGCAGAGTTTCAAAGAATAGCAAGGAGAGATAAGAAAGCCTTTCTCAGTGATCAATGCAAAGATATAGAGGAAAACAATAGAATGGGAAAAACTAGAGCTCTCCTCAAGAAAATTAGAGATACCAAGGGAACATTTCCTGAAAAGATGGGCATAATAAAGGACAGAAATGGTATGGACCTAACAGAAGCAGAAGATATTAAGAAGAAGTGGCAAGAATACACAGAAGAACTATACAAAAAAAAGATCTTTATGACCCAGATAATGATGGTGGTGTGATCATTCATCTAGAGTAAGACATTGTGGAATGTGAAGTCAAATGGGCCTTAGGAAGGATCCCTGTGAACAAAGCTAGTGGACGTGATAGAATTCCAGTTGCCTTATTTCAATCCTAAAAGACAATGCTGTGAAAGAGCTGCAATCATTATGCCAGCAAATTTGGAAAACTGAGCAGTGGCCGCAGGACTGGAAAAGGTCAAATTCATTCCAATCCCAAAGAAAGGCAATGCCAAAAAATGTTCAAACAACTGCACAGTTGCACACATCTCACACACTAGTAAAGTAATGCTCAATATTCTCCAAACCAGGTTTCAACCAGATATGAACCATGAACTTCCAGATGTTCAAGCTGGATTTAAAAAAGGCAGAGGAACCAGACATCATATTGCCGACATCTGTTGGATCGTCAAAAGGGCAAGAGAATTCCAGAAAAATATATACTTCTGCATTATTGACTATGCCAAAGCCTTTACTGTGTGGATTAAAACAAATGTTGGAAAATTCTTCAAGAGTTGGGAAAACCAGACTACCTGACCTGCCTCCTGAGAAATCTGAATGCAGGTCAAGAAGCAACAATTAGAACTGGACATGGAACAAAGGACAGGTGCCAAATCACAAAAAGAGTATGTCAAGGCTCTATTTTGTCACCATGCTTATTTGACTTATGCAGAGTACATCATGAGAAATGCTGGACTGGATGAAGCACAGCCTGGAGTCAAGATTGCCGGGAGAAATATCAATAACCTCAGATATGCAGATGACACCACCCTTATGGCAGAAAGAGAAGAACTAAAGAGTCTTTTGATGAAAGTGAAAGAGGAACATGAAAAAGATGGCTTAATGCAACATTCAGAAAACTAAGATCATGGCATCCAGTCCAATCATTTCATGGCAAAATGATGGGGAAACATCAGAATCAGTAACAAACTTTGTTTTTTTGGACTCCAAAATCACTGCAGATTTTTTATTTTAATTTTTATTTATTTATTTATTTCTTAAATTTTCTTTACTTTATTGTGTTGGTTTTGCCATACATTGACATGAATCCGCCATGGGTATACATATGCTCCCCGTCCAGATTAAATTAAAAGACACTTGCTCACTGGAAGAAAAGTTATGACCAACCTAGACAGCATGTTTAAAAGCAGAGACATTACTTTGCCAACAAAGGTCCATCTAGTCAAGGCTATGGTTTTTCAGTACACTGTATGGATGTGACATGGATTCTAAAAGAAGCTGAGCACTGAAGAATTGATGTTTTTGAACTGTGGTGTTGGAGAAGACTCTTGAGAGTCCCTTGGACTTCAAGGAGATCCAACTAGTCCATCCTAAAGGAAATCAGTCCTAATTATTCATTGGAAGGACTGATGCTGAAGCTGAAACTCCAATACTTTGGCCACCTGATGCGAATAACTGACTCCTTTGAAAAGACCCTGATGCTGGGAAGGTGGGAGGAGAAGGGGATGACAGAGGATGAGATGGTTGGATCACATAACCAACTCAATATACATTAGTTTGAGTAACTCTCAGAGTTGATGATGCACAGGGAAGTCTGCTGTGCTGCAGTCCATTGGACCGCAAAGAGTCGGACATGACTGAGCAACTGAACTGAAGTGAACTGAATAAATCTAATATCTGGGCTTCCTCAAAGATGTTTTCTGACATTTTTAATTTTTCCTATTGAAACTGATATTATCTGGCTTGTTTAGATACTTTTTCTTTTTTGTTGAGTATTGACATCTTTAATATTGTAATAGGTTGTCTCTGGAAGTCAAGTTATCCTCCCTTCCTAGAAATTACTGATGCTACTTATTACTGATGCAAGTTGTTCATTTTCTTAGTGACTTTTGTAGGCTTTTTTACTTTTATGTTTGCAAATACTTCATTCCTTGTCATGCATAATCACTGACATCTTTGTTTTGTTGTCTCTACAGTCATCTAGTGACTTTACACTGATATCCTTAAATTCCTGTGTCTAATATAAAAGTAAGAAAAAAAAGATGCTTTTAAAATCCTTTTAACAAATGCTACCAAGGAATCCATTTGAGCTGACCTCTGCACCAGTCACCCAGCAAACCAATAGGCAAATCAACATGAAAATCTGATCTCTATAGGTTAAAGTCCGTATTGTCCAGTTAGGCCTCAGCAAGTTACACCTTGAACGTGTGTGTGCAACTATTCACACAGTTGGCTTCTGTGAGGTTGTTGAATATAAATTCCTCAAAATTCACCAACCCTTTTACTCCTCAATCACTCTCCAGGGTACTACAATTGTTCTACTAGAATCAAGACTTCTGATAGTTGATTTTGACAATTCTTATTGAGCTATTAGCCCAAAAATTATTTCAATGAAGGGACAATTTCTTAGAGCTTCTTGCTCTACCATCTCCTATGACATTCTGAAAGGAGATTGGAAATCACTATTGAAAAACAATGGCCAATAAAAAGATCTAAATATTGAAGTTCACATCTGTAATAAGCATTTGGAGGAGAGCAAGGAGTAAGAGACAATGAACTGAGCAGTAGAAGTAATTTGTTTATCTTTAACATTGATTTCAACACATAATTTACTATCTGAAACTCTTGCTTTTTTATTTTTAGAATATTGGAACTATGATTTCTTTCTATTTTTCCTTTCACCCACATAACTTTGAAAATTAAATGTGTAAAAGCCAAAAACACTAAATATTTTTATTTAAAATATTGCTTATGTTATAAATAAAAGGAAGATATTCTATGTGATTAGATTATAGAAAGATTTTTTTTCACTCAAACAATATTGAACATATACTGAACATTTAATATGCAATGTTTAGTACTAGCTGCAAGAAATGGTAAATCTTTCCAGCTCAAAAACTAGACAAAAGCATTCTGCTTTCTTCTTCCCATAACCTTCACTCCTATGTTTTCTAGAAGTACCCTCTTTCCCAAGTAACAGCCAGGTTTGTGTTAACTTGAAATCTCCTGCATTAGTTATAGGATATTTTTAGGCACAGATTTGCCTTATGTTATAGATAATCAACAAGAAATACTTTAGCAAACTTACATTTAAGACACAGAAAACAAACATAATTTTTGCAATTTATTTTGTGGTGCATAAAATGCTTTATTTCTGTAGAATACAATTATATAAATTTTTGTTAATTCATACATAAATATGCCTGTGTATTTATAATGTATATAATGTGCTACTAATTATGACATGATAAAGAGAAAGATTTATTTTTAATATGTATGTTTCACTTACATTTTCAATTACAAATTCTATTAAACAATGCTGTTATTTGGAGTTTCTCGTTTCTTTAAGTTCTGATTGATTGTTCCCTCAAAATAATGCTAAAATTCTAAACTAATAAACTTTATGTAGGCATATACTTACTATCTTAAATTGAGACTAAAATAATCTTGTGTTCATTTGGTTTATCTCTTTTGAATGCAATATGAAAGTAATCACATTTTAAAACCACAAAAATCATCCTTTAGTCTATAGACTGCGCTTCAAGTTTAATGAGTCTCATCAGAGGCATATATGCACATTTACATGCAGCAAAGAATCAAGTAAGAAAAAATCAGTTGAGTTCAGTCACTCAGTCGTGTCCAACTCTTTGCGACCCCATGGACTGCAAAAGGCCAGGCCTCCCTGTACATCACCAATTTCCACAGTTTATACAAACTCATGTTCATTGAGCTGGTGATGCCATCCAACAATCGCATCCTCTGCCATCCCCTAATCCTCCTGCTTTCAATCTTTCCCAGCATCAGGGCCTTTTCAAATGATTCAGTTCTTCGCATCAGGTGGCCAAAATATTGGAGTTTCAGCTTCAACATTAGTCCTACAAGTGAATAGTCAGGAATTATTTCCTTTAGGATGGACTGGTTGGATCTCCTTGCAGTCCAAGGGACTTTCAAGAGTCTTCTCCAACACCATAGTTCAAAAGCATCAACTCATCGGCCCTCAGCTTCCTTTATAGTTCAACTCTCACATACACACATGACTACTCGAAAAACCATAGCCTTAACTAGATGGACCTTTTTTGTCAAAGTAACATCTCTGCTTTTTAACATGCTGTCTAGGTTGGTCATAGTTTTTCTCCCAAGGAGCAAGTGTCTTTTAATTTCATGACTGCAGTCACCATCTGCAGTGATTTTGGAGCCCAAAAAATAAAGTCTATCACTGTTTCCAGTTTCCCCAGCTATTTGCCATGAAGTGATGGGACTAGATGCCATGATTTTTGTTTTCTGAATGTTGAGCTTTAAGCCAACTTTTTCACTCTCCTCTTTCAATTTCATCAAGAGGCTCTTTAGTTTTTCTTTGCTTTCTGCCATAAGGGTGGTGTCATCTGCATATCTGAGGTTACTGATATTTCTCCCAGAAATCTTGATTCTAGGTGTGCTTCATCCAGCCCAGCGTTTCTAATCCATATAAGTTAAATAGGCATGGTGACAATACAGAGCCTTGATGTACTCCTTTTCCTATTTGGAACCAGTCTGTTGTTCCATGTCCAGTCCTAACTGTTGCTTCCTGACCTGCATACAGACTTCTCAAGGGGCAGGTCAGGTGGTCTGGTATTCCCATATCTTTCAGAATTTTCCAAGTTTTTTCCTCTAACAAAGTCTTTGCAGTAGTCAATAAAGCAGAAGTAGATATTTTCTGAAAGTCTTTTGCTTTCTCTACAATTCAAGAGATGTTGGCAATGTTATCTCTGGTCCCTCTGCCTTTTCTAAATTCAGCTTGAACATCTGGAAGTTCATGGTTCACATACTGCTGAAGCTTGATTGGAGATTTTTGAGCATTACTTTGCTAGGGTATGAGATTAGTGCAATTGTTCAGTAGTTTGAATATTTTTTGCATTACCTTTCTTTGGGATTAGAATGAAAACTGACCTCTTTCAGTCCTGTGGTCACTGCTGAGTTTTCAAAATTTGCTGGCATATTGAGTGCAGCACTTTCACAGCATCATCTTTCAGGATTTGAAATAGCTCAACTGGAATTACATCACCTCCACTAGCTTTGATCATAGTGATGCTTCCTAAGGCCCACCTGACTTCACATTCCAGGATGTCTGACTCTAGGTGAGTGACCACACCATTGTGATTATCTGGGTTGTGAAGATCTTTTTTTATAGTTCTTCTGTGTATTCTTGCCACTTCTTCCTAAAATCTTCTGCTTCTGTTAGGTCCATACCATTTTTGTCCTTTATTGGGCCCATCTTTGCATGAAACATTTTCTTGGTATCTCTAATTTTCTTGAAGAGATCTCTAGTCTTTCCCTTTCTATTGTTTTCCTCTATCTCTTTGCACTGATCACTGAGAAAGGCTTTCTTATCTCTCCTTGCTATTCTTTGAAACTTTGCATTCAAAATGGGTTTATCTTTCCTTTTCACTTCTCTTCTTTTCACAGCTATTTGTAAGGCCTCCTCAGACTATAATTTTGCCTTTATGCATTTCATTTTTAGGGGGATGGCCTTGATCCCTGTCTCCTATAAAATGTCAGGAACCTCTGTCCATAGTTCATCAGGCACTCTATAAGATCTAGTCCCTTAAATCTATTTGTCACATCCACTGTCTAATCGTAAGGGATTTGATTTAGGTCATACTTGAATGATCTCATGGTTTTCCCTACTTTCTTCAATTTAAGTCTGAATTCGGCAAGAAGGAGTTCATGGTCTGAGCCACAGTCAGCTCCTGGTCTTACTTTTGTTGACTGTATAGAGCTTCTCCATCTTTGGTAGCAAAGCATATAATCAATCTAATTCCAGTGTTGGCCATCTGGTGATGTCCATGTGTAGATTCTTCTCTTGTGTTGTTGGAAGAGGAATTTTGCTATAACCAGAGCATTCTCTTGGGCAAAACTCTATTAGTTTTGCTTCATCCTCTTTTCCCTGCTTCATTCTGTACTCCAAGGTCAAATTTGCCTGTTACTCCAGGTGTTTCTTGACTTCTTACTTTTTCATTCCAGTCCCCTATAATGAAAATGGCATCTTTTCTGGGTGTCAGTTCTAGAAGGTCTTGTAGGTCTGCATAGAACAGTTCAACTTCAGCTTCTTCTGCATTTTGGTCAGGGCACGGACTTTGCTTACCATGATATTGAATGGTTTGCCTTGGAAACAAATAGAGATCATTCTGTCATTTTTGAGGTTTCATCCAAGTATTATATTTTGGACTCTTTATAAATATGATGGGTACTCCATTTATTCTAAGGGATTCTTGCCCACTGTAGTAGATATAATGGTCATCTGAATTAAATTCACCCATTCCAGTCCATCTTAGTTCACTGATTCTTAAAATGTCAACATTCACTCTTATCATCTCCTGTTTGACCACTTCTAATTTGTCATGATTCATGGACCTAACATTCCAGGTTCCTATACAATATTGCTCTTTACAGCATCAGAACTTGTTTCCGTCACAAGTCACATCCACAACTGGGTGTTATTTTGCTTTGGCTCTGTCTATTCATTCTTTCTGCAGTTATTTCTCCACGGTTCTCCAGTAGCATACTGGGCACCTACCAATCTGTGGAGTTCATCTTTCTGTGTCTTATCTTTTTGCCTTTTCATACTGTTCCTGGGTTTCTCAAGGCAAGAATACTGAAATGGTTTGCTGTTCCTTCTCCAGTGGACCACATTCTGTCAGAACTCTCCACCAAGGTCCATCAGTTTTGTTTTGGCCCTACCTGGCCTGGCTCATAGTTTCATTGAGTTAGACAAGGCTATGGTCCAGGTGATTAGATTGGTTAGTTTTCTGTGATTGTGGTTTTCAGTCTGTCTGCCCTCTGATAGAGAAATATAAGAGGTTTATGACAGCTTCCTGGTGGGAGAGACTGACTAAGGGGGAAACTTGGTCTTGTTCTGATGAGTGAGGCCATGCTCAGTAAATCATATATCCAATGTTCTGTTGATGGGTGGAGAAAAAGTAGTATGTACTTTATTGAGATAATATTGGATATCAATATTTTAATTTCTCTTTATATGGGTTTTAAAGTCTCCAAGATACTTAAAGTGCATTGAAATTAATATTTTGCATTTTCTTAAATGTTATTACAACTTTCTTTCTCACTTAGAAAAAATATTAGTATGTATTAGAAACTTTTTTCCAAAGTAACTTTCACAAGCAAAACTGAGGCTAATGTTTGTCCTCTAAGAAAGCACATAAATATTTTAATATCTGATTAAAAGAATTGAGAAGAAATCAGCAAATTTCCATTTTAGTATCTACTATGAAATTGGAAAAAGTTTTAGGCAAAACATGGTGTGACTTTTACAAACAATCTCACTAGTTTTCATAATGGTCATTCATACTCACAAATTGTAATAGCCTCAGTAATTCTCCATATTTTCTTTCTTATTTAAAATATAAAGATTTTATCATAAATGCATGTAGTTAAGGGTCAAGTGATTTGACATAAGTAGTTGTTAAGTGATTTTTTCAAGCATACTACTCAAACTATGTTTGAATATTCTGTGTATGGAATAACAAACTGTTATGAAACAGTTCAAAACACGTTTTATTCATGTTTTGATATTGGTATGAGAAATAGTTATAATGGAATGTGATTAGATTGATACTTTACACTCATCACTTACATACAATTATGTTAATACACTTAGTTAGAATGATATAATATTTAAAATATGTTATGTTGGTGAGCTTCCCTGGTGGTTCAGATGGTAAGGAATCTGCCTGCAATGTGGGAGACACAGGTTTGATATCTGGGTTGGGAAAATACCCTGGAGAAGGGAATGGCAACCTACTTCATTATTCTTGCCTGGAGAATTCCATGGACAGAGGAGCCTGACAGGCTAGAGTCCATGTGGTTGCAAAGACTCAGATATGACTTAGTGACTAAAACATACATACAATAGTATATTCTATAATGTGCTTCATTTAAATATGTTTCCAAGTGAACACCATTGGAAATTTGGAATTTGGTCTGCTCTTCATAAAACTAGTTTATTAATTTAAATAAACCAGTTCATCCAGATTTATCTGTTTCGGATAGTTTTGATGATTTTCATGTTCCAAAAATTTATTAAGTATATATTTTCTCATTTTAAGTATATATTAAGTATATATTTTCTCATCCTCTGTCATTGATGGTACTTATGGAGTCTTGAATAATGGACTGTGGTATTCTCCTACTTAAAGCCATTAATGATTTTTGTTGACTTCCAAAATGAAATATAAGCTACAGTATGGCACTGAAATTAATTCTTCAATGATACTCAAGGTACAAGTGAAACCACATTAAAATTTAAAAATCCTTTTGGATCAAATGAAAGATTAGTATTCCTGCAGTTGATGGGAAGGGACAGAGAAACATTATATGTGACAGATCTTCTTCATGGTGACCTCTAAGAGGCTCCCATGGGAATGGAGTTTATTAATGTCCATTTATGTACAAGCAGACATATAGTTATCCCACTAAATGAAGTGCCAACTCTAGGGCATCACTTCAGAGAGAAATTAGGATTTTCTACATTTCATGCTTTATTTCTGGTGACATTCTACAATGAGAGAATAAAATCAACCATGCTAATTATCAGACTAGATAACAACCACAGATGTAACAAACTTCAAAGGTAATAAATAAGCACTTTTTCCCAGACAACCCTGTTGAATGTGGACAGTCACCTTCTACTGAGTGATTTCTCCTGTCATATCACAGAGGTCTCTAGAGCAACTCTGCTGCTCTGCCTTCTACTAAAATGATTTTGACACAGCTAATTGCTCAGTCTCCCTTTCTTGATGAAATAAATCAATACAGATTTGAACTCTGCTTCCCCCATTCCTTCCTCAGAAAAATAACTACACAGTTGTTATGGACTGAATCCTCACTCCATGTGTTGAAGCCCTAAATCCCAGGACCTCAGAATGTAAGTTTATCTGGAAGTAGGGCTTTTAAAGGTGTAAATGCATTAAATTGGGGCCATTAGGGTGGCCCCTTAGCCAGTATGACTGGTGTCCTTACACAGAGGGAAGCATCAGCGATGAATGTATACAGACTGACAACTGAGTGAGGACACAGTGAGAGGGAACCATCTGCAGACAAGAAAACACCCAGGAGAAACCATATCTGCCAGCAACTTGGATGTATGATCTTGGATTTCTAGCCTCTGGAACTGTGAAAAGATACATTTCTATTGTTTGGCCCGGGAAGCTACGATATTTTGTCATAGTATTCTGAGCTTCCCAAAGATTCTGTGTTGCAGCAAGTGAATGGACCTAAATTTGTTTTACTCCAGGTTTGTTACTGGTGGTCTTTATCTGATGGGCTATCACCCATTTTCTGAGGGTCAAAACCACCTCTAAGCTCAGGTAATGCTGCCTGAAGTCAAAAGCCTTATTCTATGGCAACTGTGTAGACTTAACTGCCAGTATCTATAAAAAAAAACTTTTCTTATATACAGTAGTTTAAGAACAGAATATGTATTAGCTTATAGTAAGTATAAAGAACTAACAATAAGCAGCTGTCTGGAAGTAGGTGATAAATATTTAATTTTATACACAGAAAATACATGATCCTTATTATTTTAGCATTTATTATATAATAAGAGAAAATCATTCAGTAATGTTCAACTTTTTTCTACCCCACGGACTGCAGCCTGCCAGGCTCCCCTGTCCATGGAATTTTCCAGGCAAGAATACTGGAGTGGGCTATCATTTCTTTCTCCAATTATATAATAAAATCATAACAATTAATTAGCAGAAAAATGTCATTATTTTAGAATGTTTTTATTGTAACAATGCACTGTACTGTAAATAAATATCACTGACTTATCCAAGTTTGCATACATAACTGTATTAGAAAAAAAATTAGTTAAATGTCCAGTTGTCAGTATAATGGTTTATCCACTAAATACCTCTTAGTGCAAAAAAGAGAGGAAAATTAGTAGGAGATGTTACAGGATATTTGCTTATATTTATGTGTCTCTTCTGCTTTTATTCTCCTAAATGTATTAATCATTTAAAATAACATTTTCATAGGTTAAGCATAATTTGTAAATATTTTTTTGACAAAAGTGATTTTTGAATTTAAAATGAGAAAATATATACTTAATAAATTTTGGGAACATGAAAAATCATCAAAACTATCTGAAACAGATAAATCTGTATGAACTGGTCTATTTAAATTAATAAATTAATTTTATCCAGAGCAGACCAAATTCCAGATTCCAAACTAGGTTCTTGGAATTAGCCTTTGCAGATTCAAATCATCTCATTGTCAGCATCACCCAGCTATTAGGACAGTGCTTCACTGAAAAGGGTCATAAGGTAACAGTAAAAAATATACGCACGGTTACTGACTATCAATTCTTAAATTAACATTACTTTTACATAGATTATAGTCTGTGCTATAATATAAACTATTTTATAGTGTATCAGCTCTAATGCATTTATTTCATGAAAGATTCATCTCAGCAAAAAATTAACTAATGTTTCATTCTATAAATTAGCTTGTTCAGAGAAATATCTTTCTAGAAAAAATAATTATAATTACTAATAATAGTAAGTAACAAGGACAGTGAATTGATTAAAATGAACTAATAATAGTTACCTGCTTTTCCACTTATCAAATAAGAAATTTAATTTCCCAATTCAGAAAAACAAAGTACTGAAATGAATTTTAAATCTAGTTTTGGCCAAATCACTATTATGGAAACATGACATGCATTTTGAAAACATATGCTTATATGGTTAATGACTTATTTATTTTGTTAACAAGCAAAAATCATGATGATACATTTAATAGAAGGTAGATTTGGAAAGGAGAGGATATAATTAAAATTTAAAATTGCATGCCATTCATTATGTTACAAATATATCAGTGGCATAAAAGGTTTAAAGAATTAAAATTGAAGTGTGTACTATCTATAATAAATTGACAGCTTATTGATTAAAATGAAAATATATAATACGTCTATTCCAAAATTACTTCAAAGTTTCCTCACAAAATATTGTTATTTTAATATCATTGTGCCCAATATAGTAACATATGAAAATATTTTGTTTGCTAACATTGTGTTCCGGGTTTGTAAATTTAATTTTATAGCATAATGGAAAACAACCATTACTTATCATTCTTTAATAGTGAAATAAAATAAAAAAATATATTCCTCAGCATTAGCAGCAAAGATAAAAACATCTCTGCAGAATTTGGTCTCTGGATAGGGTTTTTGTTTCATTGATACTTGATTGAAACCTGGCTATATTGAACCAGATAAATATAAAAAGAGAAACAAAGTGTCAGGAACTAACAGACATTTATTTCCCCAAAAAAACATCTTCCAAGTTTTGTAAAAGTGTAGTTTATCAGTTGTAGAACTTTAACACCTGCTCACAAAATTCCAGATGGTAAAAGGTTCAAGCGAGTACATTTTAGTGCCATGTGGAAGATAGGTTAGATGTTTCCTATCTGTACAAGCTCAGCAGGGCCACAGGACTGGAAAATGTCAGTTTTCATTCCAATACCAAAGAAAGACAATGCCAAAGAATGTTCAAATTACACTCAAAATGCACAAATAACACTCATCTCACACACTAGCAAAGTCACGTTAAAAATTCTCCAAGCTAGACTTCAACACTTTCAACATGAAATGTGAAATTCCAGATGTTCAAGCTGGATTTAGAAAAGGCAGAGGCACCAGAGATCAAATTGCCAACATCCATTGTTTCATCAAAAAAGCAAGAGACTTCAGGAAAACCATCTGCTGCTGCTCCTGCTGCTGCTGCTAAGTTGCTTCAGTCATGTCCAACTCTGCGGGATCCCATAGACAGCAGTCCACCAGGCTCCCCCGTGGAGCCATTTCCTTCTCCAATACATGAAAGTGAAAAGTGAAAGTGATGTCACTCAGTTGTGTCCGACTCTTGATGACCCCATGGACTGCAGCCTACCAGACTCCTCCATCCATGGGATTTTCCAGGCAAGAGTACTGGAATGGGTTGCCATTGCCTTCTCCAGAGTATGAATTTGAGAGTTGGACAAAAAGAAAGCTGAGCGCCAAAGAATTGATGCTTTTCAACTGTGGTGTTGGAGAAGACTCTTGAGAGTCCCTTGGACTGCAAGGAGATCCAATCAGTCAATCCTAAATACTCATTGGAAGGACTGGTGCTGGAGCTGAAACTCAAATACTTTGACAACCTGATACGAAGAAGTGACTCATTTGAAAAAACTCTGATGCTGGCAAAGATTGTAGGCAGGGTGAGAAGGGGACAACAGAGGATGAGATGGTTGGATGGCATCAATGAACATGAGTTTGACTAAGCTCCGGGAGCTGGTGATGGACAGGGAGGCCTGGCGTTCTGCAGTTCATGGGGTTGCAAAGAGCGAGACACGACTGAGCAACTGAACTGTTCGCTGATCTCCATGAAAATTCAGCATAACAATTACCCATGGTCCTGTCCCAAATTCAGAAGTAAAGAAAAGACTGTAAATCTTGTCTTCATTGTAACCCATGTAGATCCCTTGTCTATGTTTTTTTTTTTTTCACCTTTGTCTAATTCAGAAAACTGGAGTCTTCAAAGATTAAGCTGATGTAAAATGTATTAATCCTCTGCACTTCATCTCTTGTTTTACTTCAAATTTATCTAAGGTAAGAGGTAATTGTTTGATAGTTTACATTTGTACTTAGTATTTTCTAAAATAATACTGCTCCATCCTTAAAGCATAGTTGTACTTTAAAAATGTTAACCAATAAAACAATAAAAATATGAAACCTGTAGAAAATTGAAAAAATGCTGAGTTTGGAGTCAGAAGGAAAACTAAACACTTGCTGATGTTTTCTTAGAGATCTCTTATATCCTATGAATCATCTAGACACTAAGATTTTCTAGGGTCTACTTATATCAAAAAAGGGCACTATATAAATTATTTTTAATTTTTTCCAAATTAGAAAATACTGTCACTGTATCTGTATTTTCTTTTGTGGCTGTGATTTCTTGTCCAAATTTTCCCCCATTTTTAATGATTATGTATATTTTTAATAGCTGGAGAAAGGGATATGAATTGTACAACAGAAAAAGTATTTCATCTTATTATTTGCCTACCAGGCCCAAATATGATGCTGATTGTAGATCTATGAAAATATATATCAGGAATATTTCTTCACAATATTTCTTTCAAATGTTGAATTTACATAAAACTGTTTCACAACATTACACAGAATATTTATGAAATGTTTATATTTTTTTATTCTATTTTTTCTTGAGCTTTTAGAGTGGAACAGGAAATTAAAAACAGTATTAACTTTTTAACAGGAATAATAGTGATACAGTACAGATCATTTTATTATTATTTATTTCAAAACCATTTACTATTCTAAGGTATATTTTTAGAATATATGAATAAATGACAATTATTTGCTTATTTTAAGAACATCTGCATACCAGATAGTTATACAGAAAATCTAGCTCAAAATAGCTTGGACAAAATTAGAGAGGCATGCTTTCTACAAGGCAGTTAAGAACTACATCTCGTCCAGCTTTAGACATTGATTGTTCAAAGGTTCCAAACTATGTTATCAAACCAGATTTATGACCAAGTGAGATTTACCTTATAAATCTAAGATTGGTCCAACACCTGAAAATCCGCTAATGTCATACACCATATCAGCAGAACAAAGAAAATACACAATCATTTGAATAGATGTAGGAAAAGTATTCGACATATCCCCCAAATTTTTGTGATGAAAACACTCAATATCTAGACGTTAGAGGGGACATTCCTAAGCCTGATAAAGAATATCTGTGGAAATACCACCGTTAGCATCACGCTTAATTTGAAAGACTTAAGCCTTTCCTCCTAAGATCAGAAAAAACAAACAACAGTTTCCTATAGTATTTGATATTATAGAGACGGTTGAGGTGAATGTGGAGTATGGGATTTCCTTGGAAGATTTTAGAAAAGTTCTAAAATTGATTGTGGAGTAGGTTGCACAGTTCTGTGCATATACTAAGGAACCACTGAACTGTGCATATGAAATATGTGGACAGAATTGTAGGTATATGAATTTATCCTTCGATAAAGTTATTTTTTAAAAGTAATAAGTATAGGGCCAAGATTGGCTGTTCTGTAGAAAAAAAAAAAAGTGAAGCATTCTTAAATTCTTTTGACCATGAGGTTAAATCATTTGACCTTCAGGTCAACCTTCCTAGTAGTGACTGAAAGACCCATTACATGCTCACAATGAATACAATGAAAGCCTCACCACAGAATCAGATTGAGACTAAGAGGCTTTGAAAACATTGATTTGCAAAGTGGTTACCTGGCAAGAAAAAAAAAACACTTGGAAAATACAGTCATTTGCCAATAATACACGGTTGCCAGATTCAAATGAACATGTGTTTGGTAGTATAATGCACAGTTAATGAACCCAGTGAGTAAGTCCTAACTTAGCCCCACCACTGTTCACTTAAAGGAGTACTTCTTTTCTGGTCAACTTACTGTAAATAACAAAGAACTGAATGGCAAATTATAAACAGTAATAATGTGACAAGAAAAAAAAAGCACCAAAATGTATTGCACCCACATGCATGTTATTATTAGTTCTGCCTGGGTGTGTGCTGTTGTCCTCGAACAAGCAGTTGAGATGTGAAAGTTTCAAAGAGAGTTTCTTAGGCCACAAGCAGTATCACTTGTTCTGTCAAGTGGGGTTTCCTGGGTGACTACTTTAAGGACAAGCTGGGTAATACAAAGTCAAGTGTGTTTCCCTGCTCCATGCATTACTTTGCAAAGCTAATATTTCCCATAACTTTCAACATTTTCTTAATATCCTTAAATTATATGAGAAAATATCTGATAAATTCTATCAGAGTGTAAAATAATGTCTTCCTTATAAAATGAATCAAAAAGTGATTAATACCTGAAATTTCACTAAACAAGGTGAAGACATTTGATTATCCATTGAAAATCACAACATATACATACATACACACACATGCACACACACACACACACATCTCTACATCTAGCTCTACAGATCTTTAAAATTTTCCTTAATTGTATTATTCTTTCCATCAAGTTTCATAATTTACTTTTGATACTAACATGACAAAAATAGTCATATTCTTATGCAAATATCTTTTCATTTATATAGCCCTTCTTTCTTCTATACTTTAGTTTACTCTTTATTTATTTTTAATTATAGGATAATTGCTTTACAGTATTTTACTGGTTTCTGCCATGTACCAACATAAATCAGCCATAAGTATATGCCTGTTCACTACCTCTTGTAACCCTCCCACCTCCCAGAAGAATTGAGTGAGTTGCACAGAAACGTATGCATTACCATGTGTAAAATTAAAGAGTCAGTGGAAATTTGCTGTATGACGCAGGGAGCTCAAATCTGATGCTCTGTAAACTAGATCACTCTTGATGAGGTTTGGATTGTACATTTTCTCTACTTAGACTTGGAATGTTTATTATTGGATATGCTTTTTGACTTTTAATGCCAGATTGCACGCTTTTATACTCTTAGGGAATACCTTATCCACCTTGTGGAAACTGCATTGCCAATTTTTTTCAACCTATTATATTTGCAAATGTTTAAAACAATCTCATTGTGTCAGATTTTCCTTCTCTATTGACTACAGAGCTGAAGAATGTTTCCTATTGGCTGGTCACTTGCATTACTATTTTTTAAAACTGCTTCTTTGCCCCAACATTTCTTTGGGAAAAACTGTTCCAGGAGCTTCTCATCCAAAGGGAAGACCCAGGGGGCAGGCAGATACTCATTAGTGTGTGAAATGGTCTAATGTCATCTCATGACACCCTTTCTCACACAAAGAGACTGTAAATCACAACAGGAAATTCTCATTTAGTTTATTCAGAACCAGAATGCAACATAAGAACATTATATTCTGAGTTCTATGCTGTTTTCTTTTTGTTTTTTTTCTTTTCAGTTAAAGTGAACTCCATCTTATTTAATTCTACATTCATTCTTTACTTAATACTAAGACATAAAGCATTTCATAAACAATATACACAATGAGGCCTATTGTGTGGAATACAAAGAGAAAAGAAAAAAATGGGATTTGAATCTCCTAATCCTTTAACAAATCTCCTAATCCAGTCGCCTGCCTCCTGTAATGAACACTGGCTCTGTGAGCAGGATTTGCTGTGCTGCGGACCAGATTCCAGCTTTCTGCCCTCTCATCTGCTTAGTTTTGTAGTTATTTCAATATCGCTTTTATATACTAACCAGTCTCATCTAGAAACAAGGAAACAGAAAAGTACCAGCTCTAATTAAAAATATTTGTTTTAGAGACAAGCCATAGTTTCTGTACAGGGAGAAATAAACTTTGATTTGTGCTTTGTTGATTACAGAGTCAAACAGATGCAGCTTCATTTTAATAGAAGAGTTGGGATTTTTTATTTATTTTCTTGACAAAAAGTCTTGAGGTTATTTTCTCTGTATAGTGCATGCTTAGTCATTCAGCTGTGTCTGACTTTTTGTGACCACATGGACTATAGCCTGCCAGGATCCTCTGACCATGGGATTCTCCAGACAAGAATACTGAAATAGGTAGTCATTCCCTTCTCCAGGGAATCTTTCAATATGTAGTAAATAAAAGACTAGTAGTTTCAATGTCAGTTGAAAAATATTTTTTACATTTTAAGTTGGAAGAAATATAATAAATTTAATAGTTTGACCAGTTTTAAAGCAACAGTATGCCACAGAAAGACTAGATAAAATGTTTAAACAATGAAGAAATTTGACTATTTAAAATAATGCATGATACAGAACGGAATATTACTCAGTCACTAAAACAAACAAATAAGGTCATTTGTAGAGACGTAGATGGACCCCAAATCTGCCATTTGGGGTGAAGTAAGTCAGAAAGAGGAAAATAAAAATGGTGTATTAATGCATATATGTGGAATCTAGAAAAATGATACTGCTGAACCTATTTTCAAAGAAAAATAGAGACACAAATATAGAAAACAGACATGTGTACACAGAAGGGGAAGGTGTGACAAATTGGGAAATTAAGGTTGACATATATACACTACCATGTGTAAAACAGATAGCTAGTGGGAAGCTGCTCTATAGGGAGCCTGGTCCTGTGCTCTTTGAAGACTTAGAGGGAGAGAGATGGGAGAGGAAGGTAGGAGGGAGACTCAGGAGGGAAGGGATACGTGTCTATTTATAGCTGATTCATTTCACTGTAAAGAAGAAAATAATACACAATTCTAAAGCATTTATATTTCCAATTAAGAATAATTAATGTAGCTGTATTATGAATGGAGCCAGAATTGCTGCAATGAGCAACTGTAGAGCCTAAGTGACTCCATCTTAAAAAAAAAAAAAAAAAAGAACTGCCATCTTGTGATAAAGGACAACACCCAAGTTCCTGGAAAAACCACAGAATAATCCCTCCCTCACTCCATGTCATCACCCTTGACATGACCAATCACCGTGCGCCGGGGAAGTGCCAACCAGGGAGCTGTTTGTGCTTAAATATACCTATCAGGTGCTAGCGCGGGTAAAACTCCTGACCTCCCTTCCTATCCTGACCAATCACAGAACACCAGTCACGTCACCCCACCTGCAGCCATTTTCCCTTTGTCTTCTCCCTATAAAAGCCTTGTACCATGCGGCTTGGGGCGCTGCCCTCACTCCGCTGCATCAGTGTGTGTGTGTGTGTGTGTTTGTGTGTGTGTGTGTGTGTGTGTGTGTGTGTGTGTGTCTGTGTGTGTGTCTGTGTGTTTGGTCCAGACCCAGGTCTGCAATAAACTCCCTCTTGCGCTTGCATCGGTGTATGGCCTCCTGGTGATTTGTGGGAATCACAATCTGGGCACAACAAAATATCTTTAGAAGGATGGCAGGGAAAACAGAAAAATGCACTGTGAACCTACTGCTTGTGAGTCATTTAACATATATATGTAGGTTTCTCCTACCTTCTGAAAATAGAAACCAAAGTACAGAAAGGGCATTAGGATGAACTATGCCAAACTGATGATTTTGTCTGTCAAAATTCTTTTGTCTGGTGACCAAGTATTTGATCACCATTAATGCGGGTGATCCATTAATGGATCACTGCCTTGTCATGGTAAAGGGGCTAGCAAAACTTAATGAAGCTGTGAGCCATGCTGTGCAGGACTAACCCAGATGGATGGGTCACTGTGGACAGTTCTGACCCAACGTGATCCACTGTTAAGCCTGGCATGGGGTTGCAAAGTCAGACATGATCTGGAGACTGAAGAGCAACAACAAGTATTTGATAATAATTGATCCTTCTCTCTCTATTCAAATAGTCTCTTCATTTGGCTTTTCGAATGACACACTGTGCAGCTGTTTTTGTTGTTGTTGTTGTTTCTAGTTTTACTGTCTACTTGTTTTCAAATTTTTGCTAGAGGTTTCACCTTCCTGACTTTTCGAGAGTAGGGTGCAGCCTCACTCACAACTCAGAATATTCATGGGAGCTCCTCACTATCCACGGTTTAAAGTGCTACCTATTTGTACATCTAATGTCAATCTCTCTTCTAATCACCAACTGAACATTTCTGCCCAGATGTTCATAGCTACCTAAACATATTTGCTTTCATTATCTTCCCCCATCAAGGGAAGCAACAACTCATTTGTTCAAGTGTTCCAAGCAAAATTCTGAGTTATCATTGGTTTTCCTTTCTCACCCACGCTATACTCAATCAAAACTTATGCTCTATGAAATATAAAATATTTGAATAAGTATATGAATAATCTCCAGCCTGGAACAGACCAAAACACATCTTCCAATCAACCGCTTCCAATCGTGCTCTCTCTTATTCCATAGGCTGTTCTCTTTGTAGCCATCAAAAAAATTCCATTAAAAAGGTGATGACTGACCTTCTATCAGATTCAGAATCAAAGTCAAAATTCTTGTTCAAAATTACATAACCCAGTGACTCTTCATCTCCTAATGACCTTTTTTCACCCCCTCCCAAAATAATGGAAGCTCTTTGAGACTATGTCTTTTATTTACCTTTTTATTCTCAGTGGCAAGTGGATGACATACTATTTTTGTTAACTGAAGGAATGAATGAGTTTATTGGTTCAGTGTAGAAAAGAGAATACTTTTTGAGCATTCCCTTCGACAGCAAGGAGATCAAGCCAGTCAATCCTAAAAGAAATCAACCATAAATGTTCCTTGGAAGGACTGATGCTAAGGCTGAAGATGAAGCTCCAATATTTTGGCTACCTGATGTGAAGAACCGGCTCATTGGAAAAGACCCTGGTGCTGGGAAAGATTGAGGGCAGGAGAAGAAGAAGATGACAGAGGATGAGACGGCTGGATGGCATCACCAACTCAATGAACATGAGTTTGAGGAAACTCCAGGAAATACTGAAGGACAGGGAAGGCTGGTATTCTGCAGTCCATGGGGTCATAAAGAGTTGGACATGACTGAGTGACTGAACAACAACAGCAACAACAAGAGACTATTCTGATTTTATTCAGGCATGGCATTGAAGATAGACTGAAGGAGTTAGGTGAAATAATCTGTGTAGTAGTTTCAATACAGACTTCAAAATGGTTTGAGTATTTTTATGGCTAGCATGGAGAAAAACTATTTGGTTAAAACTAAAAATACTGTTTTTATTTTTATGAGAGCTTGAAATTCCCTTTTTTGGAACAGACTTTCCCTTTGTTTTGGAAAATTGCCTTTAGTAGTCTTTTTGATTCTTGGTTAAGACATGAATGTAGTGACATTACTTGAATGTTCATTTTTGCACTAAAAAATTAAATGCTCTTTTTATAAATGGAAATTGACAGATCTACATTTATGAAGATCACGTTTTCTTTAGAGATTTCATTTTCTAAACAAATGTTTAGACTGTGTTGGGTCTTAGAGCTCATACAACTGAGTGTATTAATAGAAAAGACCATGTCTTCCTCTTCATTATGAGATATTATTACTGATTTCACAGCAGCCATTGTTCTTGCAGAGCTTAGCATGACAGTAGACCTTACCCACTATGCCCAAGTGGACAGAGACTCGAAGTACACAGGTAAAACTTCAAAAGCATACCTCTTGTGTAAACATGTAAATGAATGCATTTGTTATCATATTCACCTCAAAACCCCCATCAGTTCTATTCAGTTCAGTTCAGTCGCTCAGTCGTGTACGACCCTTTGCGACCCCATGGACTGCAGAACACCAGGCCTTCCTATCCATCACAACTCCCAGAGTTTACTCAAACTCATGTCCATTGAGCCAGAAATGCCATCCAACCATGTCATCTTCTGTCTTCCCCTTCTCTTCCTGCCTTCAGTCTTTCCTGAATCAGGGTCTTTTCAAATGAGTCAATTTTTCTCATCAGGTGGCCAAAGTATTGGAGTTTCAACTTCATCATCAGTCCTTCCAATGAATAATCAGGACTGATTTCCTTTAGGATGGACTGGTTGATCTCCTTGCTGTCCAAGGGAAACTTAAGAGTCTTTTCCAACACCTCAGTTCAAAAGCATCCAGTTCTTCAGTGCTCAGCTTTCTTTATAGTCCAACTCTCACATCCATACATGACTACTGGAAAAACCATAGCTTTGACTAGGTGCACCTTTGTTGGAAAAACGATGTTTATGCTTTGTAATAAACTGTCTAGGTTGGTCATAACTTTTCTTCCAAGGAGCAAGTGTCTTTTAATTTTATGGCTGCAATCGCCATCTGCTGTGTTTTTGAAGCCCCCCAAAATAAAGTCTCTCACTGTTTTCCCATCTATTTGCCATGAGGTAATGGGACAAGATGCCATGATCTTAGTTTTCTGAATGTTGAGTTTTAAGCCAACTTTTTCACTCTTATGTTTCACTTTTATCAAAGGCTCTATAGGTCTTCTTCGCTTTCTGCCATATAGGTGGTGTCATCTGCATATCTGAAGTTATTGACCCCCATAAGTTCAAGTAAACAAATTGACCTCTTCAGAGAATCTTGTTCTCAAATCCTTAGATTTGTGTAAAGGAAGTCTAGTTAAGGGAAAGAATACATTTCTTGTGGTCAGCTGTGTATTGTTAAACATAATTTTTATAGGTTGTTGTTTGGTCATTAATTTATGTCTGACTCTTTTGTAACTCCATGTACTTAGGCTGCCAGGCCACTCTGTCCATGGGAGGATTTCCCAGGCAAGAATACTGAAGTGAGTTGCCATTTCCTTCTCCAGGGGATGTTCCTGACCCAGTGATCAAACCTGCATCCCCTGCATTAGCAGGCAGACTCTTTACCACTGAGCCACCAGTTTTTATATAATACCATGTAATTAATTTTTCTTAATTTAAAATTATATTTAATTTTTTTAAAATTGTAAACCAACATATATTTATTCAGTTTTTTTATATTATTGAATCATTCTACTTTCTGATAAGGATGTAATTAAAAGAAAATTGTTCATCATATTTCTGTTTAGGTGAAAGTATTTTACAAATTATATATTTACATACATAAAGATATATCTATTTTACCATTGAATAGGTTAATAGTTTCTTAAATTATTTTAAAAATAATTTATTCGATAGACGCAATACACAGTATGTAGTATATCAATTTCGTCTGGGAAATATTAATTCCTAATACTATAGAACTTTACTATGTGTTATGCCATGTAGCAGAAAAAAAATCTACGTTTATTTCCTGATATTTGAAATCATTGCATACTGTGTTTTTAAAAAAATCAAGTGGTGTGCTTTTAAAACAATTGCTGTATCTTATTTATAATCAATGATACAAACTGGAAAATTCTGGCCGTTGTTTTAAAATGCTTTTCTTGAAGTATAATGGATGTGACTGACCTATAATTCTATAACTGAAAAGAGAAATTAAACATAATCTTTACCATATTTTCATTTTTTATTATCAATGATATTTTAAGCTAGCAATATCTTTATATACTAAGTAAGGAATGCATTTAGATTTCTGTATTTGACTAATATATGAGCAGCATCTTGGGGGCAATTTGACAGAATTATTATCATTTTTATGTTCCTCATTAAACTGTTTTATCTCAAAATTAGTATTTCTTATATTTCCCATCTCTAAATTATGGTACTTATGGTATAAATTATACAATATGCATCAATAAATAAAAACACATTAAAGCAATAACACCACAGTAGCTATACTCTACCAAGTAATATTTTGAAGGAAGATCTGCATCTCTATATGCTTATTTTATTTCCACTGACACAGATGTTTACTTGCTATTCAAATTAGCTAGTACATTTTTGCTTTAAAAGGAAGGAGTAATAAAATCAAGACTTAGATATTCCTTTGGAAGCCACTAGATATCCACAGGTTGCATCTGGGAATTACTGATAACAACAATTCATATATAAACCTTCATCTTTAATGACATCAAAACAACAACAACAACAATGTCAACTGTGAAGCCTTACTGGTTAAAAACTGAGCTCCTTAGGTGAGTCAGAAAATGGAAATCCAAGTCCCACCCCCAGGTTTTTCCCTCACTTCCCATAAACAACCTCTGAGCTTTTCTTGTAGGCAGACTCCCAGAGTCTTTCACATTTTGAAAACCATAAATACCATCCCAGGTAGATGAGCTTATCTTTGAAATGAAGCTCCTTAATAGAAAATTTCAAGTTCTCTCTTTGGTAAAGATTATACAAAAAATACTGAATGAATTTTAAAACAGTTCATAGAGTTAGTCTCAAAGAGCATAATCAGGTATCATTATACTGGTGAACTAGGGGTCAAAGTAATTGAATTTGTAAAGAGGCACAAAGGATATCTGGTGAATTAAATTATAATTAGAGAGTGATAACATCTGATACATAATGTGAATGCAAATATAAATGAAAAAATACTTTAAGTAGTCTTTTTCTTTCATTTCTCTAGAATAACATGCCTAATTTCTACTACCTTGACTTAAAGATTATGTGGGTGTCTGGGACTAGTTACCAGAAATGTTAATATTACTTTATTTTCATTCTCTCACTGATGTGAAAGCAGAGCTGGGAAATTAAATGCAAATGCAAACATTTACTTAGCAAAATTCTTTGTACTCTTTTAAAAAATCACTGGTATCTATTTGTTTTAATGACAAATCCTCTCCACCATTTGTCATTATTAATTAGCAACATGGGTTTGATTCAAAAAGAATATTCAGGTCATCTAAGTATTTTTGGAGTACTCCTTTCCAGGCTCTTTCTGGCTATAAAATTATTGAATTTCAAATAATTTTCTCTCTTATTCTACAGATAAATCTCATTTGATATTCAGCTCATATTCCATATTTCTCCTTTTAGTTCATTTATTTTAGGTGATTTCCCCTCCTGGTATTTTCAGTTCCTTTAAATATTCTGATGTATGTAAACTGCAATAATGTATTTCCCTATAATGGCAGTGTTGATCTATCTCTATGCAGAACTAACCCTGTGGCACTTAACCAGCTACTCTCTCCTTTTAGACAATTTCCATTTGAATCATTCTCATAGGTTTTATTCACCTAAATATACTGAATTATATTCTTAGCCAAACTACTTTTAAAATAGCATATCTCGTAAGACATGACTGATTAGCTTTTCAGGCTAAATATGCTAAATGTCACTAGAAGGGGATCACGAAGGCATGTTAATCCTTTTGGGGCACTAGAATGCCACAGAGGCTTCTGGGCCCTGAATAACTGTTGTTAAAGCAGGTCTTTATTAAAAAATACTCAGTAAGAGATATATATGACTTTTTCTAAGAGTAAACCTCACATTTACAGAAGACCTGCTATATCGCTTTCTAGAGAATGCCTCATTTTACAAGAATAGACATCTGCAAAGCCAAGTCATCCAAGAGGCCGCCAGGAAGTGCATTTCTGAAATAAGAATGCATCTTTATAATTCATGTGCACAATTAAGACATATTTTCTCCTGCAGAAATGTTATTTGTAAAGAAATGAGAAAATATAAAGGTTTATAGCTAGAAACATATTTGATTAGCAGTTTCCTTCATTTACTAAAATATATGAAGATAACAATATCAAAAACAAAGCTTAGACTGATAAGCAATTTATTGGTAGACTATAGAGAGATTATCTACTTACTGTAACACTGATTGAGCTTGACAAGGAAAGAAAAATCAGTGGGCAGTTTGTGCTTCTTTATAAATTAAGCAATTGGTTCCCATACTTCTCTTTGTTCTCTAAATAGGAGATCAAGAATCTGTACCAAACAGAATACTAGGCAGTGTGAAATGTTTTAAGGGCACTCTAAATGCTTAAACTTTTCTTCCATTTGCTCTCTACTCATTTTTCTTTGTGCTCGGTAGATCAGTATGTCAGACTCTTTGTGACCCCATGAACTGTAGCCCACTAGGGTCCTCTGTCGGTGGAAATAGCCAGGCTAGAATACTGGAGTGGGTTGCCATTTTCTCCTCCAAATGACCGTAGTGGCCCAGAGATCAGACGTGGGTCTCTTGTATCTCCTGCACTGGCAGGGGGATTCTTTACCACTAGTGTCACCTGGGACTTTATTATCAATGAAATCATTATCATGTGACTGGCAAATTCTTCTGAAAATAAATTAGTAATGAAAAATGTTTTCTTCAACCCATCACTATGTTTCAAGAAGAGCTTACATTATACATCACCCTGGATCGTCAAGAGCCTTGTTTTAGAAGTCTCTGAACTTCTAAAGTTTGAGAGGCTTCTAAAAAGGTGGCTCCTAGACTCAGTGGTAAAGAAATATGCCTGCCAAACTAGTACAGGCACCATGGAGAACAGTGTGAAGATTTCTTAAAAATCTGGAAATAAAACTGTCATATGACCCAGCAATCCCACTGCTGGGCATACACACCAAGGAAACCAGAACTGAAAGAGTCATATGTACCCCAGTGTTAATCGCAGCACTGTTTACAATAGCTAGGATATGAATGTAACATAGATGTCCATTGGCAGATGAATGGATAAGAAATTTGTGGTACATATACACAATGGAATATTATTCAGCTATTAAAAAGGATGCATTTAAATCAGTTTTAATGAGGTGGATGAAACTGGAGCCTATTATCCGAGTGAAGTAAGTCAGAAAGAAAAACATCAGTACAGTATATTAAAACATATATATGGACTTTAGAAAGATGGTAACAATGACCCTATATGTGAGACAGCAAAAGAGACACAGATATAAGGAACAGACTTTTGGACTCTGTGGGAGAAGGTGAGGGTGGGATGATTTGAGAGAATAGCATTGAAACAAGTATACTACCATATGTGAAACAGATCACCAGTCCAAGTTTGATGCATGAAACAGGGCACTCAAAGCCAGGATACTGGGACAACCCTGAGGGATGGGATGGGAAGGAGGGAGAGAGGTGGGAGGAGGATTCGGGATGGGAGACACATGTACACGTGTGACTCATTTATGTCATTGTATGGCAAAGACCACCGCAATATTGTGAAGTAATTAGCCTCCAATTAAATAAATAAATTAATTAAAAAAATTCTGCCTGTCAATGCAAGAGACCTGGATTTGATACCTGGGTTGGGAAGATCCCATGGAGGAGGGGACAGCAATTCACTCCAGTATTCTTGTCTGGGAAATTCCATGGACAGAGGAGCCTGGTGGGCTATAGTGCATGTGGCTGCAAAAAGCTGGATACAACTGAGCTTCTACATGCAGGGCCCCAGGGAATGGAGCATCACTGGACTGGCTTTTACAGTGGATTCCAAATAAAAAGCTCTTTCCTCGTTGCAGTTCCCAAATGCCTAAAATTTTCCATAGAGTGGGATGCCTCTCACCCCACCAGAATTCTGCATATTTTATAAAAGTGTCCTCAGGAAAAGATGCCCTCTGAATGTTATTTACTAAACTGTACATTTAAAGGGCAACAACTGGTAATAAAGGGAAAGGAATATTAAAGGTACACTGAAAGTTGAAAGTCACTCCATCATGTCTGACTCTTTGGTAGCTGTTCTCTTCTCCAGGGGATCTTCCCAACCCAGAGATCAAACTCAGCTCTCCTTCATTGCAGGCAGATTCTTTACCAGCTGAGCCACCAGGGAAGCCCAAGAATACTGGAGTGGATAGCCTATCCCTTCTCCAGGGGATCTTCCTGGCCCAGGAATCTAACTGGGGTCTCCTGCATTGCAGGTGGATTCTTCATCAGCTGAGCTACCAGGGAAGCAAAAGGTACACTGGATCCTATGAAATGGAATGGTTTAAAAAAGCTAGAATGATGCCTGGCAAACTCAGATGAGCTTAAAAGTGAAACCATCAATATATATACTTATTTTCTGAAAGCTGAACTTAAACACTAGCCAGTGGCCACTGCATAGGACAATCATCTAGACAGAAGAGTATGCTGAAGAACAAAACAAACCAACACCTGATTTTGAAAATGGTTCTTAATCAGAAGGGAAAAGATATCACAAGGAGAAGAAACATATATTGGAAAATATATGTACAGAAAAAAATTACTTCCTAGGTGATCAATGAAGTTTGAAATAATATTGTCTATGAAGGAGAATGAAAGGGTGTCAGAAGAATAAAATATTTTTGAAATGATATGAAGGTGAAATAAAAGAAAAACTGAATTATATTCACAGAAAGAGGCTCTCGAATGGAAGATCATAAAGAAAGCAAAATTGCATTAGCAGAAAGAAAACTAGAGCTGAATCTTGAACAATCCAGGTTTGAGCAGATGAAGTAATGCAAAAATCTAATATTTTAAGCTGGCTTAAAACTCAGCATTCATAAAAATAAGATCATGGCATCAGGTTCCATCACTTAATGGCAAATAGAGGGGGAAACAATGGAAACAGTGACAGACTATTTTCTTGGGCTCCAAAGTCACTGCAGATGGTGACTGCAGCCAAGAAATTTAAAGACACTTGCTCCTTGGAAGAAAAGATATGACAAACCTAGAAAGTATATTAAAAAGCAGAGATATTTCTTTGCTGACAAAGGTCCATCTAGTCAAAGCTATAGTTTTTCCAGTAGTCATGTATCAATGTGAGAGCTGGACCATAAAGAAAGCTGAGCCCTGAAGAATTGATGCTTTTGAACTGTGGTGTTGGAAAAGACTGTTGAGTGTCCCTTGGACTGTAAGGAGATTAAACCAGCTCCCTTCTTTAGGAAATCATTCTGAATATTCATTGGAAGGACTGATGCTGAACCCAAAGCTCCAATACTTTGGCCACCTGATGGGAAGAACTAACTCACTGGAAAGAGCCTGATGCTGGAAAAGATTGAAGGCAGGAAGAGAAGGGGACTACAAAGGATGAGATGGTTGGATGGCATCACAAAATTGATGGACATGAATTTGAGCAAGCCTCAGGAGCTGGTGACGGATGGGATTCCTGGCTTGCTGCAGTACATGGGGTCACAAAGAATAGGTCACAACTGAGTGACTAAACTGAACTAAATTAGTGATGTTGAGAAAAAATATGAGAAAACTTTTATAAGGAAGTAGGAAGAAAATGATACATAAGGATGGGAATGGGCCACACAAATATTATTCATGTTCCTGACTAGATGCAAGGATGGTCAAATGAGAAGTGTCAATAAATAGTGAGAATTTTTTTGTAATGAAGAATGGCTATGTATTTTTTATGTAATTTTAAAGACCACTTTCCATTTACAGTTATGACAATACATTAGCTATATTGAACATGTTGCACAATACATCCTTATAGACTTATATCCAATTTGTACCTCCCACTTCTCTAACATTAAAATACCTCCACCCCACTCTACTGGTAACCATAAATATGTTCTCTATATTTGGGTTGCTACTTTTATGTTACATTCATTAGTTTGTTATATTTTTATGTTCTACCTATAAGAAGTATCATACAGTATTTGGCTTTCTCTGTCTTATTTCAATTAGCATAATACCCTCTAAGTCCAACCGTGGTGCTTCAAAAGGTAACATTTCATTATCGTTATGAGTGAGTAGTACTCCATTTTCATTGGAGAAGTAAATGGTAGCCCACTATTGCATTCTTGTCTGGAGAATCCCATAGACAGAGGAACCTGGTGGGCTACAGTCCATGAGGTTGCAAAGAGCTGGACACGACTGAGCAACTGAGCATTCCATTGAGATATATATAATTTTCTTAACCCACTCACCTGTTGATTTACACTTAGATTGCTTCCAAGCCTTTAATTATCATTGTTGTTCAGTCACTCAGTCATGTCTGATTCTTGGCTACCCCATGAACTGCAGCACGCCAGGATTCCCTGTCCTTTACTATATCACTGAGTTTCCTCAAACTCACGTCCATTGAGCTGATGATGCCATTTAACCATGTCATCTTCTGTCACTCACTTCTCTTCCTGCCCTCAATCGTTCCCAGGATCATGGACTTTTTCAGTGAGTCAGCTGTTTGCATCAGACAGTCAAAGTACTGGAGTGTCAGCTTTAACATCAGTCCTTCCAATGAATATTCAGGATTGACTTCCTTTAGGATGGACTGGTTGGATCTCTTAGCACTCCTAGGTACTCTCATGAATTTTCTCCAACACCACAGTTCAAAAGCATTAATTCTTCAGTGCTCAGCCTTCTTTATGGGCCAATTCTTATAGCCATACATGACTACTGGAAGAATCAGTTTTGATTATACGGACTTTGTTGGCAAATTAATGTCTCTGCTTTTTAATACCCTGCCTAGCTTTGTCATAGATTTTCTTCCAAGGAGCAAGTGTCTTTAAATTTGATGGGTGCGGTCGCAATCTGCAGTGATGTTGGAGCCCAAGAATACAAAAGTTTGTCATTGTTCCCTTTTGTTACCCATATGTTTGCCATGAAGTGATGGGACCAGATGCCATGATCTTTGTTTTTTGAATGTTGAATTATAAGCCAGCTTTTTCACTTTCCTCTTTCACCTTCAAGAGGCTCTTTAGTTCCTCTACACATTCTACCATTAGAAGGGTGTCATCTGAATATCTGAGGTTACTGGTATTTCTCCCAGTAATCTTGATTCCACCTTGTGCTTCTTCCAGCCCAGCATTTCACATGATATACTGTGCATAGAAGTTAAATAAATAGGGTGACGATATACAGCCTTGATGAACTCCTTTCTCAGTTTGGAATGAGTCCATTGTTCCATGTTTGGTTCTTACTGTTGCTTCTTGACCTGCACACAGGTTTTGCAGGAGGCAGGTAAGGTGATCTGGTATTTCAACTCTTGAAGAATTTTCTGCAGTTTGTTGTGACCCACACAGTCAAAGCTTTAGCATATTCAATGAAGCAGAAGTAGATGTTTTTCTGGAATTCTCTTGCTTTTTCTACGATCCAGTGGATGATGGCACTTCGATCTCTGGTTGGTCTGCCTTTTCTAAATCCAGATCTCTATTCACATAATGTTGAAACCTAGCTTGAAGGATTTTGAGCATTACATTGCTAGCATGTGAAATGAGTGCAACTGTATGCTAGTTTCAATAATGTTGCTGTTAATATTAGGGTGCATGTATCTCCTTGAATTATGGTGTCTCCACGTGGCTCAGTGGTAAGCAATCTGCTTGCCAATTCAGGAGACATAGTAGATGTAACCTCAATCTTTGGGTCAAGAAGATCCCCTTGAGGAGGAAATGGCAATCCACTCCAGTATTATTTCTTAGAAAATTCCATGGAGATGGGAACCTGGTAGGCTACAGTCCACAGAGTCACAAAGAGATAGGACTGAGTGACTGAGCAGATACACACACAAGTCTTTGAATTAGTGTTTCTATTCTTTTTCAGATATACACTTTGGAGTGGACTTGCTGAGTCATATGGTAGTTCTATCTTCAGTTTGTTGAGAAACCTCCATACTGATTTTTACAAAGGCTGCAACAATTTACATTTCCACTAACAGTGTACAAGTACTCCCTTTTCCCCACATCCTTGTCAGCATTTATTTGTGTTATTTTTGCTGGTGGCCTTTCTGATAAGTGTGAGGTGATATCATATTGTGATTTTGATTTTAATTTCCCTGATGATTATTGATGATGAACATCTTTTTAAGTGCTTGTTTGACACTTTCACTTTCTCTTCAAAAAATATGTACTCAGTTCCTCTGGCCATTTTTTAATTAGGTTTTGCTTTTTTGATGTTGAGTTATACAAATTCTTTATATATGATGGATATCAATCTTATTGGTCATTTGTTGTTTTTGTTCAGTTGCTAAGTTGTGTCTGACTCTTTGTGACCTCATGAACTGTAGCACACTAGGGTTCCCTGTCCTCCACTATCTCCTGGAGTTTCCTCAAATTCATGTCCATTGAGTTGGTGATGCTGTCTGGCCATCTCATCCTCTGCCACTCCCTTATCTTTTGGCTTTCAACCTTTCCTAGCATCAGGGTCTTTTCCAATGAGTTGGCTCTTTGCATCAGGTGGCCAAAGTATTGGAACTTTGCTTCAGCATAAGTCCTTCCAATAAATATCCGAGGCTGATTTCCTTTAGGACTGACTGGTTTGATCTTGCAGTCAAAGAGACTCTCAAGCATCTTCACATGCACCTCAATTCAAATCATCAATTCTTCAGTAGTCAACCCTCTTTATGGTTCACAAATATTTGCAAATGATTTGCAAATATCTTCCCCTAATCAGTAGTTTGGCTTTGTGTTTTGTGGATGGCTGCCTTTGCTGTGCAAAAACTTTTAAGCATAAGTCTTCCCATTTTTGCTTTTATTTCCTTTACTTTAGGAAACAGATACAAACTATTGCTATGATGCACACACATCAAAGTGTGCTCTGTTTATGTTTTCCTCTGGGAGTTTATAATATCTGGTATTCCATTTAGATCTTTAATCTGAGTTACTTTCTGTATATGGTATTAGAAAATGTTTCAATTTCATTCCTTTTCACTTAGCTGTCCAGTTTTCCCAGTACTACTTAGTGAATAAACTGTATTCTCTCTATTGTGTATTCTTGTCTCCTTTGTCATAAGTTAATTTACCATAAGTGCATGGTTTTATTTCTGGACTCTACCCTGTTTCATGTGCCTTTTTTTTTTGGTTCCAGAATCATATCATTTTGATTGCATTACAGCAGTCTGAAGTCAGGGAGCATGATTGGTCCTACTCTGTTCCTCTTTCTCAAGATTGTTTTGGCTATTTGAGATGTTTTGCATTTCATATAGATTTTAACATTATTTTTTTCTAGTTTTGTGAAAAATGCCATTGGGATTTTGATAGGTATACAGCTTTCCTGGTGGCTCAGACGGTAAAGAACTTGCTTGCAGTGCAAGAGATCTGATTCAATCCCTGAGTTTAGAAGATCACCTGGAGAAGGTAATGGCTACCCACTTCATTATTCTTCCCAGGAGAATTCTATGGACAGAAAAGTCTGGCAGGTTACACACACACACACACACACACACACACACACACACACCTATATATTTCATCAAAATAGCAGGGTTCAATCCCTGGGTGTGGAAGAACCCCTGAAGGAGGGCATGGCAACCCACTAAAGTATTCTTGCCTAGAGAATCTCATGGACAGAGGAGTCTGGTGGGCTACAGTCCACAGGGTCACAAAGAGTTGGACATGACTGAAGCGAATGCATGCATAATACAATTAATGGAAACAAACAATATGTAGACTCACGAACACCATATTCTAAGAATTCATAACTGCTTGTGTATGTTTAAGATGATTCTGGAAATTCACTTAAGTGATTTGTGAAACAATACCTCCAGAAGGTGAATTATTTGGGAAAAAGAGAAAGAGCCAAACAATTACGTACCATTGAGTCTATAAATTCTTCAGTATTACTTATTTCATGCTATATGAATATAATAACAACTTGACAGATAAAACAGAATATATATAAAGTATATGAAAATATTACATAATGGATAATCAATATATTATACATATTTTGGGAAAAATTGTTTAAAAGATTTAGTGATAGCAAGCATTTTTGGTAATGCAATTCCGTGTCTCTGTGAAAAGACAAACTCCATAATATACTTCAATCCTTGGAGTCATTTGCATATTCAAGGAGAAAGATTACCTAAATTTTAAGAGCAGTGATTAGAGTGAGTGTTCTGGCTGTTTTCTAAAGACCTAAAGAGACAGTATATATATATTGTCTTTTAGTTCTCATTACCACCCTATTAGATAGGTTGCATTATAATCCCTATATCATAGCTGAGGAAAGAGTTGATTAAGTAATCTACTTAAGGTAAAAATGAAAGCAGCAGAGTCAGAATGTAAACACAGGCTATCTGGGTCCACAGTACACTGGGCAATTCTGCTTCTACAATGGATTCAAACTAAAAAGACTATTTAGCAATGTGGACAATCTTGATGTAATGATAACTGAAAAGAATTTTAATGCACTCTAATAAATAACATGAATATAATTTAAAAAAATAACTAAATATATACTATACACAGAAAAATAAACTGGAAGGAAATATAAATAGAGATTTTAACAGTACTGGCATCACCTATGATTATTATTAAAAGCACCATATTTTATAAGAACCAAAATGTACAATCATCCCTTTCACTATCTTAAATATTAAAAGTACATTATGTACACATAAATAGTTAAATAAGTGAGTATATAGATTAAACAGTTTATCTGAGAGCTGGTATTCTCAAAATACTACAGATTAAAGAAGTTGTTATCAATTAAGAAATCCTAACATTCAAAGAGGCAATCAGAGCTCTCGCAAGAAATCAACAAAGAGAAAAACATTTTCATGTAATCTGTATTGCTTCTGGGTCTGTATGAACAAAAGCATTAAAGTACAACAAAAGCATAATTTATCTCATGTATTATATATACAAGTTTTAGTTTAAAACTTAAAGAGAAATGAGCTACTTTACAGAGATAATTCTGATGGTCAGAGATATTGCCTGCAGAATATGAACCTGACTAGGAGGCAGATATAAAGCTTCTGTTCTGAAAGTTATAGTGGCTGAGGATGTACACAGGTGAGGGATCCTGGTATTGCTGAATGTATAAACAGCATTTTTACAACTGACTTCTTTATTTATCTCATAATACCATATTTTGAGATAATAGTTGCCTTTAATATTTTTGTTTCAATATATTTTTAAATAACTTGAATTATTCACTCTTTACAAGTATAGAGCCAAAATTAGGTAGAGAGACTGTGTGTTATTCCTGACTGAAATTCAACCAGATTCAAATATAGCTCCAGCCCCAGGTAGGCACATATGATTCTGCTTCAGTAGTTTTGTGAAGGAGATAAAAAATTATTTAACAAAGAAAGGCTGGCCGATGGGCCAAATATCATTTCACTTTATTTGTTTTATTGAATGGCCAAATTGCCAAGTTGCTGAACAGTTTCTGAAGTTATCATTTCTTCCCTGAAAGCTCTGTCCCTGATTCTGATCCTATATTTCTTATGTGGAATTGGGTGGCATTTTTTTCTAATCCAGTATATAATCTGTTGTGTGTTGAAATCATATGACTTTATGTACTCAGGCCCTTTCCATTACCTACCATAGCATTGGCTTCTATTTGTCATTAAAGTAGCAACAAATGATAACTGTCAATGCAAGACCAGGTTTCCTGAAACAGGTGATGTTTTAGTTTTGCAAAACTTGAAATAGAAAAAAGACAGGAAAATGTGTTCAAGGAAAAGATAGTAGCAAAAACCATGGTTTATAACAAAGCAAGACAAGTCCCAAATGTGTAGAAACAAAACCTGTGAATATGAAAACTTATATGAACAGGAGAAAGAGGGTGATAGCTACAATGATGCCTAAAATGAAAGCAGCAGAATCTACGAAGTCCAGCTTGATCCTCCAAGCCAGAGAGACACTTTGAGAGACTTACAGCAGAAGAGCAACAGTTTTAAAATTTAGAAATATCACCTTGTAGACAACATTCTTATTGTTTTTCAGTTGCTCAGTCATGTCCAACTCTGCAACTCCATGGACTGCAGCACACCAGGTTTCTTTGTCCTTCGCCAACTCCCAGAGTTTGCTCAAATTCATGTCCATTGAGTCAGTGATGCCATCCAGCCTCTCATCCTGTCATACTTTTCTCCTCCTGCCTTCCATCTTTCCCAGCATCAGGGTTGTTTCCAATAAGTGAGTTCTCCACATCAGGTGGCCAAAGTATTTGAGCTTCAGCTTCAGCATCAGTTCTTCCAAGGAATATTCAGGATTGATTTATTTTAGGATTGAATGGTTTGATCTCCTTGTAGTCCAAGGGACTATCTAGAGTCTTCTCCAACATTCTAGTTCAAAAGCATCAATTCTTTGGCACTCAGCGGTCTCACCAACTCTCTCATCCATATGAGTACTAGAAAAATCATAGCTTTGACTTGATGGACCTTTGTCGGCAAAGTAATGTCTCTGCTTTTTAATAAGATATCTAGGTTGATCATAACTTTTCTTCCAAGGAGCAAGTTTCTTTTCATTTCATAGCTGCAGTCACCACCTGCACTGATTTTGGAGCCCAAGAAAATAAAGTCTGCCACTGTTTCCATTGTTTCCCCATCTATTTGCCATGAAGTGATGGGACTGGATGCTATGATCTTAGTTCTTTGAATATTGAGTTTTCATTCAACTTTCTCACTCTCCTCTTTCACCTTCATTAAGAGGTTCTTTATTTCCTCTTCACTTTCTGCCTTATGAGTGGTGTCATCTGCATATCTGAGGTTATTGATATTTCTGCTGACAATCTTGATCCCAGTTTGTGCTTCATCCAGCCTGGCATTTCTCATGATGTACTCTGCATATAAATTAAATAAGTAGGGTGACAGTATACAGCCTTGATGTACTCCTTTTCCAATTTTGAACCAGTCTGTTGTTCCATGTCCAGTGCTAACTGTTCCATATTGACCAGCATACATGTTTCTCAGGAGGCAGGCAAGGTACTCTGGTATTCCCATCTCTCGAGGGTGTAGGTGAAGCCACTCAGTCGTGTCCAGCTCTTTGAGAACCCATGGACTTAATCCGCCAGGCCCCTCTGTCCATAGGATTCTCCAGGCAAGAATACTGGAGTGGGTTGCCATTTACTTCTTCAGGGGATCTTCCCCCAGCCAGGGATCAAACCCTGGTCTCCCACATTGCAGGCAGACTCTTTACCATCTGAGCCATGTTATCCACATTCAAAAGCTTTAGTGTAGTCAATGAAACAGAAGTAGATGTTTTTCTGGAGTCTCTTGCTTTTTCGAAGATCCAGTGGATGTTGGCGATTTGATCTCTGGTTCCTCTGCCTTTTGTAAATCCAGCTTCAACATCTGGAAGTTTTCGGTTCACATAATGCTAAAGTCTAGCTTGGAGAATTTTGAACATTACTTTTGCTAGCATGTGAGATGAGTGCAACTGTACAATAGTTGGAACATTCTTTGGCATTGCCTTTCCTTGGGATTGGAATGCAAACTGACTTTTTCCAGTACTGTGGCTATAGCTGAGTTTTCTGAATTTCCGGGCATATTGAGTGAAGCACTTTTACAGCATCATCTTTTAGGATCTGAAATAGCTCAACTGGAATTCCATCACCTCCACTAGCTTTGTTCATAGTGATGCTTCCTAAGGCCCGCTTGTCTTCACATTCAAGGATGTCTGGCTCTACATGAGTAATCACACTATCATGGTTATCTGGGTCATTAAGACCTTTTTTATATAGTTTTCATGTCTATTCTTGCCCCACCTCTTCTTAATATTTTCTGCTTCTATTAGGTCCATACCATTTCCATCCTTATTGTACTCATTTTGCATGAAAAATTCCCTTGATTATCTTTAATTTTCTTAAGAATCAGATATTAGGTTGAGAACTTTCGAAACAAATATTAATTAGGAGACTTGCAACAATCTAGTCAATCAATACTGGAAGACTAAACAACTAGTACAGATGTGGATAAAATCGAGGCATTTTTGAGAGAGAATTAAATAGCATTCTACTCTTGATAACAAATTGCTTAAGGCACTAGGAAAAATACAGTAAGTGAAAACATTTGGGCCAGGAAATTTGGTGCTTACTCACAGAGGAAATAAATGAGTAATAAGTTTACAGGGGATAGTGGTAATTTGGCTTATTTTGAATTTAAGATGGAATTCAAGGAAATATGTGTGGTAACTTATCAAACTCTATGTGTGTGTGTGTGTGTGTGTCTGAGGAACTGTCAACCCACTTCAGTATTTTTTCCAGGAGAATCCCATGGGCAGAGAAGCCTGGTGGGCTATAGTCCATGGGGTCACACAGAGTCAGACACAACTGAAATGATTTAGTGCGCACATATGCAAAAATCTGAAATAAAAATAAGTGGGCAGATATAGTTAATCTGAGATGGTACATGATGTCTTTTCAGATCTCCTAATAACACTTAAGATTAGAGAAATTATTTAAGAAATCTTCCCAAATATTATGAGGTTAAGTGCTGCCCCTTCAGTTGTCATTACTGCTACTCCCCCTCATCCATAATTGCCTTGTGTAGCCTCCTAATTATCCATTTGAGAATGGCCTTGAAAATTTCAGACATGTCACAGTGCATGGCCCATCTCCCATCCCTTTTAGGAAATGGCACATAAGAAGCCAGCATGTTAGGAGGCCAGCAGAGTCTGCTTTTCCATCTCAGTGTTCAATTCAGAGAGTGGCATATATGTGCCACATGGGCTTTCCTGTTGTTTAAATAACCCCAAGTTCTGCTGCCTCCTTTTAAGTCAACATACAATTGGAGGAGTGTGGCCATAACACCAAAATGCATTTATAAAATGCAGGTTTAAGAAAGTTTCAGAGTGCATTCTAACTTACCCTCTCCATTTTATAACTCTCAGAGTAACTTTCATAAAATGAATGTTTTTTCCTCCCCTACCCATCACTTTCCTCTAAGTGAAAGTTGAGAATTGTGAGGCCAAGAGGCAGAGGGAGTTGAGAGTATTTTATGATGCTGAGCATGTCAGATTTTCAGCTTCATGGGTTTTAAACACACACTTCTGAATAACTCTGCCCTCAGCCCTGCTCTTTCTAGCCCAGTAGTTTAAAAAAGATGGCAATTACCACTTCATCATGTTCAGTGATATGTGATTTGTCTCCTTTTTATTCTTGTCATTGATTTAAACATTTGAAAAGAGGAACAAAAATAGATATTTTAAGCAAAGGCAATTCTGATTTATAAATGTCTATTTAAAAATATGGAGGAAACTATTCCTTTCTGATTTGAAAGAAACACAAACAAAATCTTACTCTTCTGGGTATAACCATTTATTTCCAAGGGTATTTACGCTGACTTTGGGGGATAGTAGTAGGCCAATGATTAAAACTGCTTTCTACAGAGTCACAGGTACAGGATATGGCAGTGATGGAGGTGGGGGTCTCAGATATTCTTCTACACAGAGGCATTAGGAGAGAAAGTGGTGAAGGGGTCCCAGAGTGTATTATCGGCCAATAACATTGGGCTTTACGTCACCTATACATGGATGTCACACTGTAGTATTTTATTTCCACATATGTATATTTTTCCAGAGTATGAAATGGCAACACATTCCAGTATTCTTGCCTGAAAAATCCCATGGGCAGAAGAGCCTGGCAGGTTTAACTCCATGAGGTCACAGAGAGTCAGACACGACTTATCAACTGAACAGCAACATATTAATATTTCATAAGAATTTGGGGGTATCTTCAGCCTAGAATGTTCTAAATCAGCACTTGTTGGAATTGTATGTATTGGTGGGGACGCGTTACTCAAGATGAATGCTTTTGTCATTTTATATCAATCTGACTCATGTTTGTGAAGAAGAGTCATGCCAATCTTATTCGGATCCTGTGTTCTGTGGCTTCACTTCTTTGTGTGTGTGTTCGCATACGTGGAATTACATGACAGGAGAACTTCGCAAGAAACTAATATTCCTTCAAGAATTATAAAAGTTCCACATCATAGTGGAAGCTCTGTTTCTAGAATAGAGTACCAGAGGAATTATAAATGAATTATTTTGAGATGTTTTTCAGGTGTCATATTTTTCTGGATTCATTTACAACAAATAAGAAATAAGAACTATAAAGTAAGTCTAAAACAATTTCTTATAGAAGAATTATTTTCCATTTTATGGGTATTTTATTAACATAAAATATTTAAAATTTAAAATTAATTCTTATTTTATTTATTTAAATACCTTTTAAATATTTCATAAAGAATATATTGAACAAATCAAGATTTTCTTATATTGATGTCCTTAATAAATGGCCTCAATTGACTCTTCATAGGAAAAGCAAGTGCAGAGTGTTTGCTGCTGTTAGAATCTATCTTCAGTTGTGGACCTTTCACTTAACCTTTCAGCCAGATTCTCACAAATCTAACCCTTTGTCTGAAATGGAGCATTGGCTCATTAGTCAGAATACTGAGCCTACTGTCTATAAATTTTGATTTAACACTGATTTGCATTTTCTTAGTTACACTTGACTGCAGAAGCCATAGCGATTTAGAAATATTTAAGATTTCCAGGTGAACGTTGAATTAGAATTGTATGCTAGGTAAATTCAAGTTGTAAATGAAAACACTGTAACTTCATATCAAATTAGAAGAAAAGGAATTTGGGGAGATATAATTTCCAGGTAGCGCTAGTGGTAAATAATTCACCTGCCAATGCAGGAGACATAAAAGACGCAGCCTCAATACCTGTGTCAAGAAGACCCCTTGGAGAAGGAAATGGCAACCCACTCCAGTACTCTTATGTGGGAAATTCCATGGACAGTGATGCCTGGCAGGCAACAGGACATGGTTTCTCAAGAGTTGGACACAACTTAGCTACTAAATCACCACCATAAATTCTTACATATACGGAAAGTTGGTACTTCATTTACAAATATGAAGTATTTTGTTATGGGAGCGATCATCTAAACTTTATATTTGAAGATAATGATTATAATTTCCAGTTTGTTCAAATGAACACTTCATTGTTACACAACAATACAAAGTATATATATAGGATTTCTTTTTTCTCTCTTCTAGTATGCATTGTGTATTCAATGGGAAAATAGGAACAGATCTTTGGTTATTTAACAATGCTATTTTAGAATGATTTTAATAAGTGAGAAACATTTTTTTTTGAACATCACACAATACATTAGCACTTTCATAAAGGTTTCTTTTATAAATAGTAATAAACTTTTCAGTCAACAAAAGAAGTAAGCTGTAAGTGCCAATAATATAAATAATATTATTTAAAGTTTCTTTTACAATGACAGTAAAACATTTAAAGCAGCTTTTTTTTTATTATTTAGTTTAGAGATAGGTAAAAGACAGCTCATCTAGAAACAATATGAGTGTCACAGTAAAACAACCTTAGCATCCAGAGAGCGATGATGAAGCTTCACTGAACTAATGACCTTTGAAACCTTGCACAACTTATTTCTTATCTCCAGACCTTGTTTTTTATTTCAGTTTAAATATAAATATTAAAATAAATGATATTTTGATTCAAAATATTTTGTTACCCCTGATTAGCCTGATAGGTGATGAATATATATTAATTAACTTTTTGAAATCTGCTTTACTGAAAAAGAAAATAACCATGTGTATCTCAAACTAAAGGGGTTGTTTCAGTATTTACTAATGAAATTCCCTTTGATTCTATCAGAAAATAAAATATTTTTGCTTAACAAGTAGTGAATCTTTGAATTGAATCTAGAAGAATTAATTAAGTTAAATATCTAAGAATTAGGTTATTTCCCTATCTTTTCTTATCATCTGCTTCTTACAAGATCAGTAAAGTGAAGCCTAATTAAATCTGTTAATTCTATGCAATCTTTCATCAAGAAAATCTTCTATTTGATTCAGAATTTAAAATTTATGTATATAAGTAATAATTTTATTTGTTTTTAATGTATGGATAATTTCATCAATAATGATCAGAAGTTATTTTTAAATTACTGGTTCCTGAGAACTTAATAAAAGACTGTTATTTTATTTGCATTTAATTAAATATCCAGAGTTCCCAGTGTAATTTGGAACAAAGTAAGAATTTCTATTATATATGCATTCTTGTAAACAATGTGCATCAAAAAATCTTATGTTTGTTTTCTTAAAACTTTATTTTCTAATAAAATAGTGTAATCTAGGCTTAGCTTCAATGCAAAAATGTAAGAAAACAACTTAAACTGAGGAAGAAATAATTTATCAGTTTGTCTACTTCCACATTCAGGAAACATAAAAGCTAGATTTCCACAATTATGGGAGTACTCTGTCAGAATGTTTAGTATTTGAGTGTATGTGACTTTTTAAAATCAAATTTAACATATTTGAACTCTCAAGAAGCAATCATATTAACTTTTTACAGCAGTATATTTGATTACAGCACATTAATTGCTTACAATCACCAACATAAACATATTTAACGCTGTAATAATCTTCAGGGAATAGTTTAGTTGTGTCATTTAGCTTACTGTTTTACTACCATTTTGTTTTAATAAAAACAAACATTATTAAAAATTTTTGCCTAAGAAAAAGCAACATTATGACATAAATTTTCTGTGTAGATAAAATAAAACTCCTCAGATAGTTATATATTTAATGGAGGGAACCTACCACTTAATTAGCAATTTTGGCTTTATTAACACTAACCAATATATTTTGTAGTACATAAAATACATCTATTTCATCTCCATCCTAGACCTTATTGATGATAATGGGATGTAACTAAAATAGTGACCTCATGCACCCCTCCCAGAAGACAAGTAAAGAATAATGATCATGCCAAGGAAATTCCCTTTTCCCTTAGTGTGTAGCCAAAGAACAGTAATTAACAAGAGTTCTTTTTTTCCCCTATTTCTACACAGTAGAGGGTGTGCATAATCTAAACAGGGTTATGGGAGAATTTGTCTTGCAAATGGGAGCTCGTCAGAATTGTCTGTGGCTGAGAGTGGTGGTGTGTGTGTGTGTGTGTGTGTGTGTGTGTGTGTGTGTGTGTGTGTG